>OX596220.1:10930989-11505562 GCA_951394215.1 Glyphodes perspectalis
GTTCCTGCTGCCGGACGACGCGGAGCTCCCCGCGGAAGGTGCCGATACTGAGCATCGCGTCGCCGGCGGGGTGGGGCGCCGCCGGCGGCGCTGGACGAGAGGCCCGAGGAGGGCCCGCCGCCCCTGGTGCCGGCCGACGTGTGCTGGTACGCGGCGTGTCCGCGGCCGCTCGCCGTGTGCACGTACAACGCGTCGCACGCCGGCGGGGCGGTCACGCTCGGCAAGAAATTCGCCACCGTCCGAAGCAACATCAAGGCGTCTCTGACGCGCTCGTGTAAGGCGACGGCCGGCGCGAACAGCTACTACTACCAGAACGCGCTCTCTCGCTGAAGACGGTGCACATGAACGCTAGTAAAACGAACAAGCCGGAAGTGCGGAAACTGATAGTGACGTGTAGTGCGAATAGTGGGAACAAGGAGGTGCAGCAGACGCTGAGCGAGCTGTTCGGCTCGGAGGTGCGGCACGCGCTCAACGGGCACGCGCACAGCGCACCGCGCACGAGCGCAAGCCGCGCGCGCTCAAGCACGCCAAGCGGCCGCCCTCCGCCGTGCTCGACCTGGGGTTCACCCTCGACGTCCTGGCCGACGAGAAATGCTAAGCACTCTATAAGCAATCACCGGTTGTGTAGTCACATAATTTGTATATTTATTTTTCTGTAAAGAATCGAATCGGAGTCGTTGAATGTATATGATCAGGAATGAATTCCACGGAATTTAATGTTACGATAAATCTCAATTTTTTTTTTCAACGAGAAGCGAACTAATATTTGTATTATTTTGTATATTATTCATATAAGATTTTTTTTAAATCGTTCGACGATGCGAAAATCGGTATGTGTCAATGGAAATTAAAATAGCATATACAGAATGGTTGTATTTTTTCGATATGACATATTACTCATTGTTGATACTGAATTGAATACTGATAAATGGCCTAGGATTAATATGATTTAATGTGATGAAAATTTCCATGTAAAAATATAAATAAATATATATAATAAGTCTATCCGTAATAGTAAAACGCCTCCTTTTGAAAATAAAGGCAAATACCTCAATAATTAAATGTTTTGTTTTAATTGTTCGCTTTTCCTTTGGGCGCATGTTTCGTACAATGGCGCGTATAAGTCAGCATTAAATTCCCACGATCATAACTGCATGTCTTGTAACCGTTTCAAAATGGTCTACAATGTACATAATTAAATGTTATTGTCTATGAAAGTAACTGTAATGTAATGAGTTCAAGTTTGTTTTTCGTAATGACCAGACCCGTTTATTCGCCAGTTCTATTCAGTATTTCGTCAGAGATGTTCTATTGTCCTTTGAAATTATAAACCACGAGTAGGTACTATTTCTATGTTGAGTACATCAGGAGCCATCAGTATGACAATGGATAATTGAATTAAATTATTTATTTATTGTTGTAAATAAAGAGTAGGATAGATTTTGATGGGCAGATATAATGTTAATCGACTTATTTTAATGCGCCAATCCTATAACTTTTCTTACCAAAAGATACCAAGGATAGATACTATTTATCATTAGTTAGATAACTAGTTATACAACTATATAGTTGTTGTCCGCGACTCCATCCGCGCGGAATTTGGTAAAACTGCGTACAGCTCTTCACACCAACTCTATCTGCACGTTAAAGTTTCGTCAATATCGATTCAGCCGTTTCGGAAATTATCCAGGCTATCAATAATATCAAAGGAAAATAAAAGAAAAAGGCGGAAAAAATACCGACGGGCAAAAACTGTTGTAGGCCACCAGACTTCTAAAATACTGTAAGCCATAGGCTTTCCTCCACAACTGCTAGTGACCTAACAGAGGCTACCTATAGGTACCAGAAAGATCCAGCGATCTTCATTAAGTTATTGTTCTACTTTGTTGCTACTGACTCCGCGCATTGTGAGTCGCATTAGTTTTGTAAAGAGTAGTATCTTAAAAAAAAACTTACTTTCCAACTTCCTTTGGAGAAATACGCGAACAAACGCATGCAAGGTCCTTTTGGAAACTATTTTTTTCGGACCCTTGCGCTGGCTCGATTTGACTTGTTTCAAAAGCCATTGGTTCCACCCGCTATGTTTTCGGCCCATTGCCAATTTTTTTTTTTTGATACGTTGCGCTACATCTTTAAGCTTCAATCATGTAGGAAAACTCCGAGTATTTAAGCCCTTCAATTGCTCGTCGTGAGAATTAAGAACCAAACGTTCAGTTTGATGTAGGTAATGTAATTAAGTCTTAGTTTTTTAAGAGACCAGATTGGTCATAGAAGTAACAAAAACCGTAGATCTTGTATGAAAAGGATCATGAATGTGGAAGAGGCGAGTGAGGTTTGTAAGGATCGTGCCATATGACGTTCGGTTTTCTCTGCTACCCCGCTAGGGAAGTGGCGTGTTTTTAAGAGAGTTCCTCCATATTTGGCAAACTTGGAGTCGAATTTGTAAAGTCCATACACTTGGTTACCTACACCAATTCTTTAGCGCCATATTGTTGTGCTGTAGATACTACATATGTAACGAATTATACGTATCTACTTAAATATAATTGCCTTGATAAACATCCATGCCGCGAGTACAAATGACATTAGCCTCTAGCAGGATTCGAACCCAGGGCCTTTGGTTTCATGGTCGATTCTAAGCACTGGACTAACCGATCTGTCAAGTACAGTAGTTTCTGGCTTATACTTAAATAAGTAGTAAAATGTTTTCTTCAATCTCAACAGGGCCCGCAATGGCCAAGGCTTAGTGACAAACGCGTAACTATACCGCTTAAGGTCAATGGCTATTTCACCTGGGAGCGTTCGCGACAGTGTTCGATATCAATGTTAAAGCATAGGGTTCCTTGTCCTCATGGGTCTCGGCGCGCCCTCCGAGCGAGACCCTTGCATTTTACCGGTCCAGGCACCGTATAGTTGTGCTACTTGCTATTGCTTAGCCCACTTGGCTCATTATCAGCTTCCTAACGTCATGTACCGCGCTTAGTCGGGTTTCGCTTAGACCATGATCCAGGATTTAACGAGTCAGGTAATTAAATTGAAGCGACTGCTCGTAACCCTACCAAAATATTTGGACCAAGATTACACACCTATAGCTGTGTCAACTGTGTGAGTGTGCATGTTTTATCACGATGTTTTCCCTCACCGCCGAGCTAGTGGAAGGTATTAATACGTACGTAGATTTGAAAAAAACGGAGATAATTGGCCGAGATTAATCACACATCCCTTGCATATTTGGCACGTGTATTGAGATATTGTATTGAGTCCTTACCATTGAGATACCACCGTTCTAGTCTATCCACTTAGGTATTATGTTCAATCTTAGGTACCACCATATCAACATTTCGTAACTTAATGCATATATGCAGTCAATAAAATAAGCGGTGCTGCAGCTGTCCTAGGCATGTGTTATACGGAGTGACAACCAATTATGGAGCCCCCTTTGATTGCTCCTAATATATGCTAGTTGACCGCGGATGGCAACATGTCGGCAACATTGCTATCATTAGAAACAATGGCTCCGATTTATTTATTAGGTAGCGATATTGAAATACTGTGTTTTTTTATTGCAAGCCATCGTGAGGCTCAAATGCTTACCAAAAGACCCTTGCAAATAGAATTCCCTTTTTGGTGCCAGTCATTCTTGAAAATAAGGAAAAAGAAAGAAAAATATTAATGAGAACGACGGTTCGTGTAGTATTTGCTACACATTTTTTTATCGATAAATAACGCCTTCTTAGGGGGAAGCGGTGGTAGCTCAATGGTAAGGACACGCGCCTCTTAACCGAGGAGTGCGGGTTCCAACCCGGGCATGTACCTCTAGATTTTAAAAAATCTATGTTCATATTTATACCACTAGCTCGACGGTGAGGGAAAACATCGTGATGAAACCTGCAAATTCAAACAACTTTGAATTTGTAACCATGATCCAAAAATTGTCTGGTTCCCCTATGTAAGGGTTACGAAGGTCAGATCGGCAGTCGCTTCAATGTAATTACTAGACTCGCTAAATCCTGGATCATGGTCTAAGCGGACCCCGTCTAAGCACGGGACATAACGCTAGGAAGATGATGAACGCCTTCTTAGGGGGTGGCGTAGTCTGCAGGACTCCCAGATGCCTTCGAGTTGGAGACCCCCTCTGGGCATACTATCCGGTAACAATGTCTGTGCACCTCGTCTCGTGACGTCATATGGCGCTTTGGGTGTGGTGTGTACGTGACGAGGCGAGCGCGGGGAGGTTAAAGGAGTAGGGAGAGCGGCGTCGCATTCCAGGGAGGCAGTGGCGGACTGACCGGGGGCGGAAGGGGCGGTCCGCCCGGGTCTCAGGTCCTGGGGAGCATCATATTACCTCCAAGTACTCATCATCCTAAATCAAACAGTAGAACCCCCCCCCCCCCCCCCCCATTTCGGACAAGCAACACTGCTCGTATCCCGGGTGGTAGATGCAAGTCCTGCCACCAAGTGGCATACCCACTATACCTTACTGCGCTCCTTATTATTATTTACTTTAAATAGAAAATGCGGTACGGTCTTTACCCGTAATATCACATTGATTCACAAGTTGGGAATTTCCGAGCCCCCAGTTCGCAATTAAGTTTGTACTTGGCGTCATCACTATGTAATATGTTCTAACTATGACTTCCTTTGACATCTAAATACCACTTTCATAGAACTATTATTAAAATTACTAAGCTAGGCTTTACCTAACAACTACCTATTAACGATACGCTACAACGTATTGTGAATAGGTAGTTGTTAAGTGGTAGTTTTGAATGTAGGACCTGGGTAGTTATATACCATTGGGACTTCAGAAACATTAGGTAACTGACGAACTTCTAAATTACACAGATCTTAGACTCCATTTCCAAAATATATTTGTGTAAAATGCAGTTATGTACTTAATTTTAAAATTGTAGCGCTGGCAGTTCGGTACGCCTCATACCTGGGGACATACCTCTGGATTTTTCCAATCCATGTAAGTAAGTAAGTATTTATACCACTAAATCGGCGGTTAGGGAAAAAACATTATTATGAAACCTGCATAGTTAAAATTGTCTGGTTCCCGTTAAGGGTTACGAAGGTCAGATCGGCTTCAATGTAATTACTAGACACCCTAAATTCTGGATCATGTTCTAAGCGGACTCCGAGTAAACACGGGACTTAACGCTAAGGAATTGACTTCTAAATATTCAATAATATGAAATCGTATTTTCGACATGATATTCGAACCAGGTTTATGGATTATGTAGACTAAAAGTTCTTCCTTGTATAGTTGCCTTTGTTCGTCTTCTAAATGGACTAGTTCAAAGAAGAGGAACGAACGGACATTCCGCGCATTAGATACGAGGACATCACAAATTTGTAGGTAATATATTTTCCTACGTGGGCAGCCACTGTCCAAAATAATCTGAAATCCCGCTCGGTTTTAAATAGCATGACGGTGACGTCACTTCCCGTCTCGCTAGACATTAGCGTTAATTTGTCCTCTTAATAAGAAGTTTGATGGCGTAATGGATTACGTAGTAGGTAGGTACTTGATGTCAAGCTGTGTGTCAGAAACTTGTTTTAAGTACTACACTACTAGTCTAACACTTACCGAATGGCAATTTCTTTAATCCAGTCACCTGGTCTACCCTGAGTTTTACCTTGGTATCTATATTTTGTATCACCAGATACAAACATGGATACCAATATTTTACTTTAATTTGAGATTAATACATTTAATAAAGTCCGCAGCGCGTGAAATTGGGTCTGTTACAGAAACTTGTTGGGATATTCTGGGATGGTTCTATCATTGTTTCCGGGATAAAAAGTAGCCTGTCCTTCTCTCTCAGAGTTTCAACATTAGACGTCCCAAATTTCTTTGACAATTTTAAGCGTAAAGATTGAGTTACCCACTTTCGCATTTATAAGTAAGTAGGTACCAACTTATGTAATATGTATGCATAGTATCCTTACTATACGACACTAAAATAACCATTTATTAAGAGTTCAGACCTATCTCCGGTCGTCTCCACGGTAGCTGAATACCACAAGCTCCCAGACCAAAAACAAACACATGTTTCATTAACAACTATCTGGCCTGATTCTGGTTGCTTTTGGAAAATTCTGCACCATTGCGTGCAGGAAAGGCCTGACCAGCAGTGGCTAGCGTAGGTTTCTGTCGATCGGGACGGATCCCATTTTTTTCAGACCAGACTAGCCCAGCACGCAATGCTGATCAGCACCATGCTTTTAGTCAAGCGTAGACGTAGTTATATCTAGAGGCTCGCACGGGCATAGAACCTACTACCTACTGCACTATTGGGCACCGGTGGCACCTAAGCAACGTGAGCATTTTATATTTGAAGGTCTGTAATGGTAATGACGGTAGGGCCACGCTGGAGTACACAACTGGTTACAGAATGAATACCCCGTCCGTAATGGAATCTCACACAGCGAAGAAAAAGTTAATGATAGCCAAGTCCAGGGGCGGACGATGTGATGTGATGCCCTGGGTTAATCCTACTTAGGGGCCCAAAATGGTTTTCTTCTAGATACTACTGGTGACCGTGGAATCCCCTATTCTGTTCGATGAATACGTGTAGCCTCAACGGGTGCCTTTTTGTCCACGAGGCTTAGGGATGTAGCCCAAAAAAGCCCCTACAGTCAGAGGCGGATTAACCGCGGGGCGGAAGGGGCGGGCCGCCCCGGGCTTCTGGTCTTGGGGGGCCTCATATTATCTCCAACTTCTCAACATCATAAATCACACAGTGAACATTACCCCGCCCATTTCGGGCAAGCAACACTGTCGTAACCCTACTAGGGGCCTCGTACAGCTCTGCCGCCTCAGGCCTAAAACAGGCTTAGTCCGCCACTGCCTATAATAGATCTGACCTTGGCCAAGTCAGACCTAGTTAATTTCTCATTTCATCTTATCTTCATTCTCTCATCGCAGCCAAATTGACTAAAAGATTGCTTACCATTACGCTTGCCGCATACTGGTATGGCAAACAAATTGTGCAAAAAATATAATAGTGTCATATGGCACTCGGTTCTTCTGCCTACCCCACTAGGCATGAAGTGAGTTAGTTATAAACACACATAACATAACCTCACGCCCATAATCCCCGGAAGGGTAGGCAGAATTAAAGGGGCAGATGGCCCCTTTAACCACATTCAGACAAAAATAAAACTGGGCAGGGTTACATAGATAGAAAATTGTGAAAAAGTAGTAGCAAGTGGCTAGCTCATTGCCTACACAATCACATGCCCAAAATCCAATATACCATCTTTTTAAGTCCCAGACCAACATGGGACAGTGGGCTGGGTTAGATGGAAAATTGTGAAAAAGTAGTGACAAGTGGCTGGCTCATCGCCTACACAATCACACACCCAAAATCCCATATACGTCTTTTACAACATGATAAGCAAGGAACACAGTTGACACATTTTTTTTTGTTCCAGACCAACATGGGACAAAGTAGTTAGTTACACAAAGGAAAATAAAGAAGGGCTTATAAGTTATTAATAGATTTATTAGAAATCTAAAGTTTTTACACTTTTCACAAGTCACAGTCGATACTTCAAATGGCTAGTCACGAAATCAGTTCATCATTTCGATCAATTTCTAATAGTATAACGAAAGTACAAGATCAAGTCTGCCAAAATACGAAATGTTACCCTTTCATCAATACAACACGTATTTTACGTTAAGTCCTGTTTCTAGCCGGGTCTGCTTTAACTTAATGATGACTTAGCATGTCTGGTAGGGGTCACACATAAATACGTCACATGAATTACAGAATTGCATTACATAGTACAATATGTTATATTAAATTGTGCAGTACATCATGTTACTTGTTTAGGCATAGCAATTTCATATTATGTTAATAAACGTGTGGCGGATACAAATACAAACATATTCATTTCAGATAACAGGTTTAAGGATAAGGATACTTTTATTATTGTCACATTTGTGTCATCCCCTCCCCCTATTGTGACAGAAATTTTGCCTGTTTCATGCCACGTCATTAGTCAGTAAAAAAATCCGTGTTTTGATACATAAATATACATTTTGAAATGTGACGTCATAAAACTTATGATCTCTCGCACACTTCAGAGCCCCCTCCTTATCATTAAGGTATGACGTTATTTATGAATCCACCCCCCAGTCCTGATCTTGAGATCTTGTTACACATTCTATAGCTATTAGAATGTGGATATTTCCGAACAACGTTTCTTAATAGTGGTGTAATAGTCACCAATTTGATAAGTTCTAAAAGAAACATATAAAATTAGATAGAAAACTAATTCTTATCTATTCTTAATATTGACCTCAAAAAAAACAACGCATCTTTGTCATCATATGACATTAATTTTCACTCTTGTGTCAAACTTATTTCTTGTATAATGTATATTCTGACATATTCAATTCTATACAAATTCAGCCAGAAATATTTACCTACTATATTTAGAATAAGCATTCGATATAGACCACTTTCTATATTATTAGATCTATTGATCAGAGGAAAGTCTTAATTCATATTTTAACAATTTTATTGAGAATGCAGGCTAATAATTTATTTATAACTACATTTTCTTCTTAGACTTAATTTTATTTCCTTGCTTCGTTTTGGCTTTGACGATTCCTTTAAATTGCTTGCTATTGACAGCCTTTTTCCTGAAAAAAAAAATATAATGAAAATATTGTTAATAATGTTATTTTTCACACAGATAAATACAAAAACAAATACTGTTTTTTTTTTCAGTAGTACATTTAGAGTGATTTCTATTTATTTGTTCTTTCACAATATACCTACCATACGTATACGTATTGCGGAAAAACTAAAATTAATTCTGCGCCGTATATAACGTTATTGGCAGATTTCGCTCTACGTGTGCAAAGTTCAGGATGCGTAGCCAGCTGTAAAGGCCATTAATGGTGTATTGGGTACCAACTGCATTTATGACTATGAAGGTGAAGAACTAGACAGTTTTTACAATTTTCATTAATTAATAAAAAAAATATTTTTGGCTACTCCACTCAACTTTATTCTTTGGCTAAATGCGGTTTAAGGATCATTAACGCTCCCTGGACTCTGCATACTCCTTCGGAGATTGCGGGCATAATAATTTGTGGTCGTAAATAATGTGTTCTTTTAAATGAAACATGTCGTCTTTCATGTGTAGTGTCTTCAACCCGAACAATTGTCAGCTTTTGTGTTGCCAATATTAAAGTCTCCAACGAACAAAAGTTGCCAACTTTTGTGTTGCCAACACTAAAGTCTCCAACGAACAAAAGTTGCCAACTTTTGTGTTGCCAACAATAAAGTCTCCAACGAACAAAAGTTGCCAACTTTTGTGTTGCCAACACTAAAGTCTCCAACGAACAAAAGTTGCCAACTTTTGTGTTGCCAACACTAAAGTCTCCAACGAACAAAAGTTGCCAACTTTTGTGTTGCCAACACTAAAGTCTCCAACGAACAAAAGTTGGCAACTTTTGTGTTGCCAACACTAAAGTCTCCAACGAACAAAAGTTGCCAACTTTTGTGTTGCCAACACTAAAGTCTCCAACGAACAAAAGTTGGCAACTTTTGTGTTGCCAACACTAAAGTCTCCAACGAACAAAAGTTGCCAACTTTTGTGTTGCCAACACTAAAGTCTCCAACGAACAAAAGTTGGCAACTTTTGTGTTGCCAACACTAAAGTCTCCAACGAACAAAAGTTGCCAACTTTTGTGTTGCCAACACTAAAGTCTCCAACGAACAAAAGTTGCCAACTTTTGTGTTGCCAACACGAAAGTCTCCAACGAACAAAAGTTGTCAGCTTTTGTTCGGTAGAGACTTGCTTTTAGTTTCTTAGTTCCTACATTGTTGTAGCTCACCTCTTGTTCAGATTGTTCCTGGAGAGCGGCAGATACGCGTAGGGGTCGTGCTTGCCCTTCTTCTTGATGTCGCCCTTCGCCTTCTTCGACTTGTACTCCGTGCCCACCGCCGAGGAGACTGACGCCGCTGAGCCGAGGGGCCTGTGGGATAACATGAAATAATGAACATGATTGTGCCTTCAGAGTAAATATGTTACGGAAGCTAGCTTATCGGACCCGGAGTAGAAAGCAAAAAATCTTCAAAAAAATTCTTGAAGAGGCCTTTTTCCTTAATATAAGATAAAGATGACGATGACGGACGCTGCTGTGCTATGCAACCCAGCCCTGTTGTATTTACCAATAGTGTCATCGCCCATCTTGCAAACAACGAAGGAACAACGAGGGAGGCTCGCGGTCTTATCACTGTAACTATTGGCGCTTTGTTGACAGCACCCTTCGTAATGTGACACGTATGTCAGTTTGTTCTGACAACTAACCAATGAGGAGGGTGACAAGACCGCAAGTCACAGTTACGCCACCTTTTGGATGTTTTAATTCAAAATAAGTTTTTATAAGGAGGTTTTAGATTTTTTTTTAGTCGGCGGGAGTCCAAATGGGTGCCGTGCCGTTAGGGTGTCTCACTACGTCGCTGATCACTCACCATTTTCTTTACTATTCTAGCTATATTTTTTATGTCGTACGTAATTTATCGTGTCATTTATGAGTGCTTTTTAAAGCTTGTTGAAGAGGCGAGTGAGTTGTGTAAGGATCGTGCCATATGGCGTTCTGTTCTCTCTGCCTACCCCGGTAGGGAAGTAGCGTGAAGTTTAGTTAGTTTTTAAAGCTTGCATAAACAACGACAATTGCACTTCATTTGCCCCACCCATAGTCGGGATCATTTAAACCCAGATTTAGGATATACCATGTCTGGTCAGTCACATACATTTTAGATTTCGTATAGACTTGGCACAGACAGTTGTCGCTACAGGCATCATTTAAACAGATTGAGAGATAAAACCGAATAAAAAAGTTATTATTTGACTTTTAAAACATGCTTTTTTTATAAAATAAGTTATTTATGTTATTTCTTAGATAATTTATAAATTTAGGTAAAAACATGAATATAAAATATTTTTTTCAGAAACAAACCAAAATAATCTTTGTTTTAAAACCATAAATTTTACACAAATGGCGTATTAGTACTAAGAAACAACTAACCTGCGCTTGTAGCGCCATCTTGTATTATTCCTGACAAACAGACTAAACTTTGCTGTAGTTCCAATTACTCACCACTGTCGCTGTTCTTGCGCGAGTTATAGCAGTAACTTTTCAAGTATGGGCGGTGACCCTCTGTTGTACGTAGTATATTATTACTCTGAGGTTATACCTTACCTGTGTATACCCTTCCCGCCAGCCTTGTAGTTGGAGGCGACGGTGAGCGTGGAGGCGCGCGAGCGTCCGGAGCGGCCGGAGCGCGCGGAGCGGACGCTCAGGATGTCGTCGTAGCGCCTCTTCGCGCCCGTCTTCAGCAGCTTCGACGGTTTGCCGTCGCCCTCGTCATCTGGTGGAACAGAATTTTGTGGAAAGAAGAAAATTAATAAAATTTTGCAGTTATTTTCATTTCTGTATTTTTACTTACAGTTTACTAGCTTTTCCTTAGTTTATTTCCAACCCTCTGTTAGCAGGAGAACCTCTGGTCCTCGAGGACCACTTTCCTCGATCAGGAACCACATATCTACTAGTTATTTCCCTACCCTTCGGAACAATACTTATTTCTGCGCGAAAAGCTCTTCCTGGTATGTCGTAAAAGGCGGCTTATTATGTATTGGGTAATGCCCTAATGGGTTTGTGCTGGCGTAGGCGACGAACAAGCTACCAGTCTAATTTTTTTCATCTGACCTAGCCACGGAACAAGTAGGTATTAAGTGGAAGTGCCAAGTGGGCGTGGCAGTGAAACTACAATACTGCATTGTAACGCAAGACTACGCGTAGACTGCTTGTGTATAAATGTACACTTTATCCCTACCACTGTAAGGTTTATAATTGCTAAAATAAAAATACGCCATCTATTGGCAACAAGAAATATCTACATTTAAACTTGGATTACGAAAGGTCCTAACTACTTTTTTAGAAGTGGATTAAATTAAACCGTGTTTTAAAATGATTAAGATATGTTTTCTATATGTAGGACTAATGAGATAAGCTGTTTTGGACTAAAATAAGAATGGCCAATCCAGCTCATTGCTGATCTGCAATGTAGTATGTGATTAGTGGCGTATGTGTGAGTTTGGCTTTATCGGTTCTCATACTAATTCTGTTTTAGGCCCGTTCCACTAGTTTTTTTAACTCTTTCCGTCTTGGTGGTTAGCATACTAACCACCTAAAAAAACAAGAATATTTATTATATATTTTAACAAATGGTAAATAAAATATTGAAAATTGAATCCAAATGCGTAAGAACATTTATTCAGAATATTTATGTAAAAAGATATAAAACACAAAATTATTTTTAATATATGTATTAAAAATAATACATATATTAAAAATATTTTTTTTTTATTTTTAATCCATATTGAACACGAATATGTATTTTTTATGTCTCAGCTATTAAAAATACAAAAGTGTGACTGAAAGAGTTAAGTGCTTGAAGAATATTCTTTTACTCCTGTCTACCCCTTCGGGAATTCCAGACGTGATGTTAAGTAAATACCTACCCGTGTCATCAGTGTCAGTGTCGATGTCCCCGCTGGGGCGGGGCGCGTCATCCTCATCGTCATCATCCGCCCCGTCGTCCGCGATGATCAGCCGCCCGTCGGGCGCCGTCCTAAACCCGCCGTCTTTCTTCTTTTGCTTCAGTTCTGTCGCTTTCTTCTTTATTGCCGGATCCGTGGCTATAAGAATACAGGAATTCAGTTAGGAATTGAAATAGATTAACTAGCCGCTTGGTTAAGTTTGGACAATAATACGATGATGCTAAGGCTGTGGTTTGAAATCGGTGTGTAATTATATCATCCCACAAATATTAGCTTATGTTTGTTTGTACAAATATTAGCATAGTCATTTTATACTGGATTCAGGTTTAAATTTGCTCTTAAACTTATTTCAGTACCAATGTATAGATAGAAAATATGTAAAATAAACAATGCCATGTTTATATATTACATAATACCACAATAATACATATAACACAATCTACATGCATAGTGAGGATCTACGAAATCAGACTTTTCACCTGTATGACACATGTTTATGTAAATAAATATAATTTTTATCACAAAATAACTGGAAACTAACTAAAGCTTTATCAAAACTGTAAACGCTTGTATTCGTACTTGTATAATGCTTTTATTTGCTTGTAACACAAGCAGTCAAAACCATAAATCGCTCACTATTGCCTATTCAATAATTAATTAATACTAAATACAAAACTGGCCTACCCGTAATCTTCCTCGCCGCCGACACGTCGGCCAGATCGACAATGTTCTCCGGGTCGTCCTGGATCCACGCCTGGTTCTTGCCCTTCTTCGCCTTCTGCTTGGGCCGGGGTCTATCCTCCTCGTCATCCAAATACTCCATCTCGGAGTCGGAGTCCTTGAGGATCTCTTCTAGAGTTTTCGAGGTGCCCTTGATCGGCATGTCCGTGTCCGACTCGTCTGACTGGTCTCTGTAAAAATATATATCATAATGAGAATGTTCAGAGTCAGGGCCGGATCTACCATATGGCTTTTTGGACTTCAGCTCAGAGCCCAGTGGATTCAAGGGGCTTCCAGCTAAGTCAAGTCAAAGTCAAAAATAGACGATAATGCGAAAAAATCCATAATTTTATTAAATGAAACAGATACGGTTTGCTGCCCTGCGAAACCAGCGATTAATCAAACCTATTCAATTCATTTTCCTAATTCAAGTCTACGTCTTATACTTTGATGAATTAGGTAGGCCCCTAAGTAGTATTAGCTCAGGGCCCCCTAAACTCACGGTCCGGCCCTGTTCAGAGTAAAATATCGAGTAGGTGGCGTTACTGTGACGAGTATACTCGTCATGATTGGTTCGTTTTCAGGAGTTTACATTTTTTATGTAGACGATGAGGCGAGCACCACTACTTTTTAACCTACTTTAAAAAAGGAGGAGGTTCTCAATTCGACTGATATATATTTTTTCCACAATTCTCCATTTAAATCAACTCAATTTTAAATTTGTTTTAAGTAGTCCCATGTTGGTCTGAGACCCAAAAAGATTGTACGAACTGTATTCCTTGCCTAGCATGTCGTATATCGTCTAATGGTGTACTAGGTATGAGCGGTGGTAGCTCAATGGTAAGGACACGTGCCTCTTAACCGAGGAGTGCGGGTTCAAACCCGGCAAGTACCTCTGGATTTTCAAATCTATGTACGTATTATACCACTAGCTCGACGGTGAGGGAAAACATCGTGATAAAACCTGCAAATTCAAACAACTTAGGATTTGTAACCATGATCCAAAAATTGTCTGGTTCCCCTATCTTAGGGTTACGAAGGTCAGATCGGCAGTCGCTTCAATGTAATTACCAGACTCGCTAAATCCTTGATCATGGCTAAGCGGACCCCGTCTAAACATAACGCTAGGAAGATGATGGTGTAGGTATGAGGTTCGTTATTATGTAGGCGACGAGCTGCCACTTGTTACTTATTTCAAACTAGCTGACCCGACGCACTTCGTAACGCCCCGTTCTGAGATTTTCATGATTTGTCGATTGACATTTAACATTGACAGATACGAATCCCACCGTTTTATATGAGAAAATACTTTTGCTTTTATTTTGTTTTATCGTAAATTTTTCAATGTTTTTAATAGTTATTCTGTTATTCTGGACGAAGACAAATCCAACAAATCAAAAACAACGTAAATCGGTTCAGCCGTTCTCGACTTATAAGTGGTGTAACAAACACGACATTGTTTTATTTATATAGATTAAGGAGTTCGGTGCCCATTACACTCTTCACCTTTGAGGGTTGCGGTCGTGATGTGTTCAGGGCCGTCTTTAACTTAATGGATGCCCTGGGCACATTAGTAAACTAATATGTTAGTGATGATCTATTGGTAATCTAGAACTGGGGGGCTCTCTAGACTGTAGAGGCCCTGGATACGAGCCCAAAGTGCCCAGTGGGACAGACGAGACTGGGTGTTTATAGGAAGATTGTAGCCTACACTTAACTGGCTCGATGGCTCATTCCGTAGCGACCCTGCTCTATACGCCAAGAGTTGTGAGTTCGATCCCCACCCAGGACAAACATTCGTATGATGAACACTTGTGTTTGTTGTGTCCGGGTTAATATTGAATATTTAAGTATATATTTGTAATACCACTGTTGATTTTGATATCCGTAACACAAGTGCTTAAGCTACTTACCTCGGAGTCAGATCAATGTATGTGATATTTATTTACTGTGTTGGTAGTCCCAAATCAGGACAGACTCTTACTATAAATAATAAACAGCTCACCTCTGATTCTCCTTCATCCTCTTCTTCCTATTGTCCATCTTCCGCAAATTCCTTAATCTCTTCAGGAACACCTCGTCGGTAGGCGGGATCAGCTTCTCCACTGTATCCGCGCCGTACTTCCGTATCATGCGGGAGAGGAAGTAGCCGATTTCTAGGCGGGAGTGACGTTTGCAGTCGTCGGTCATCGCAGAGAGGGATTTGAGGATGAGGGGGAGGGATCCGGCTAGCACGTCTGTCGGGAGGACTTTGGTGTACACCTGTTGAGAAATGGTCAATGTTAATAGGTTAATAGAAAGATTGATGTAATGCAAATGTTGTTATATCTTTGTAGGTATAATGATAAACTGTATGTTTTATGATCCCACAATGAATAATCTTCATGGTAGACAATAAATAAAAATGATTTGGGATTGAAAAAAAAATGAAAAAACCTTGTCTTTTTTAACCGCCTTCAAAAAAAGGAGGAGGTTCTCAATAATACTGATTTTTTTTAAGTCGGTGTAATGAGGCTTTTCAAAAATACAAAAACCGCCATATGTTACGAGGGAGTCTCGTGGTCTTATCACTGTCACTATTGGCTCATTGTTGACAGCATGTCAGTTTGTTTTGAAAACTTACCAATGAGGAGGGTGACAAGACCGTACGTCACAGTTACGTCATCTATCTGATCTTTTAATTCAAAAAACCCTCATTGGGTATTAGTGATTTACTCTTAATAGATAAAGATTGAAAGATGTAGGCGCCAGATTAGGATAGGCAATGGATCAATCCGCTCGATCCAGCAGAGCTAAAATCGTGCTGGAGCCAGCTGGATTGCTTGATCTACTGTTCCAATTTCCAGTAGGTATCGACACCCAGCTGAATCGAACCAGCATATGACGCTGGCTCCAACACTGCTGAAATAGTGCTAGGCATAGCTGGATTGCTTGATCTAGCATTCCAATCTCTGGTAGGAATTGAAATTCAGCGACGTTGCACCAGCACATGTCACTGGATGCAGAATAGCAAAAATTGCGCTGGGCCCAGCTTGATTGCTGAATCCAACATTGAAATCCTTAATTGGGACCTATTTACCCTTTTCAAATTATTATTCACCCATTTTCACCATGACCCTAGATTTAGCAAGTCTAATTATTTACTCCACCCACCGAAAACAAGAAATCAGTCCAGTTTCTAAATTTCAACATGTGTTCTCCGAATATTTGTTATTCGCAGTACGCTCTACTAAGCCTTATCCGGAGTTTAGTCTCCAAACCCTCACCTTTAGGAAGCTCATGGCCGCGGCCACAATCTCCCTGTTGGTGGTGAGCAGCTGCGCCATGACGGTCTCGAGCAGCGCCTGCACCGCGCGCAGCCCCATCTGCTCGGAGAAGTTGTACAGCGCGGACGCCGCCGCGCGCAGCGACGCGCTCGCCACGCGCGGCAGCGGCGCCACCAGGCCCGACGTCAGCATGTCTACGAAGGCTTGCATCCCTGGACCGGTCATCATGAGTTGTTCGTTAATCATAAGGGGCGTCATCGCAAATGTTTAACCTCCTGGGTGCGGTTTTAAAATACAGGTCGAGCCAGTCAAACTTACGTAGCCACTATAAAGACAGATGTCTATAGTTGTCGCCAGTCTGTTATATACTCTATCGCTTTAAAAATAAAATTTATTTCCCCCCACCGCCCACTTGCTTCTTGAGCACGTTGCAGACACCACAGCCTATTATATACACTATAGTTATTTAAATAAAATTCAATTTCCAATATAGCATCTCCTTCTTGCCCCTTGAGCAGGTTCCCGAAGAAGCAAATGAGGTTGAACGCGCACTGGCGGCACTTGGAGTGGATGTCGCCTGTTGCCCTTTGTTATTATTAATTTTACCTCCTTACAAATAAAGCTTAATTACCATACGCCCCTATCCTACGCCTTGACAAAGTACCCCTTATTATTATCTACTCTATCCTCTTACGCATAAAGTTCAATTCCACACGCGCCTACTTCTCAAGTCTTGAACATGTCGACGCCACAATCTATTATATTCTTTATCCTCTAGCAATTAGAGCTCAATTTCCACGTACCTCCTTCTTGCCCCTTCAACAGATTCCCGACGCAGCAGATAAGGTTGAACGCGCACTGGCGGCACTTGGAGTTGATGTCGCGCGTGCACACCACCGCCTCGGCCGTCGCCGCGCGCACCAGCTTGCTCTCCGACGTGAGGTTAGACGATTTGTTGATTAAGTGCTCTATGCATCTGAGGATAGAGTGCGAATTGCAATGAAGACGTTACATAACGAATGCAAGATGTTGGCTGTCTTTATTGACATATAGTGTGTTGAATTAGGTGCATTATACATCTGCAAATAGAGTCCAATTTGCAATGACGCCTTTAAATTAAATAGTTGCAATCAGGTTATGTAAATGAATCTGCTTTTATAACTTATGGTTTGGTTATTAAGTGCTCTATGCATCTGCGAATAGAGTACAAATTGCAATAACGTGGTTATGTGTTATATGCAGTAAAATAAAGGTAAATGCGGCACTCAGTCTTTACAATTAACTTTAATTGTTTATATTTTATTTAGTGATTAGGTTCTTTATACATCAAGAAGAATTCATTAAAATATGGTTCTAAATACTCCTCAATCCATGTATTTTATATAAAAAGTAGATAGACTGGAGTTGTACTCGTCTGGTTCACCTAAGGGTAAATGAGATACGCCGTCGCCAGATCTGATATACATAATGTGCATTAAGTAAGTGCGAAAAAGAGATAGTATACATGGAGTGAAAGAGATAGAGAACACAAATTTAAGCCTCACCTGAGCCTGGCCGCCTTGCTGCTATCAGCGACCTTATTCAGTGACGTCATCAGCAGCTTCTTGATCTTCTTCTGGTACGCCTTCAGGAACTCGGTGCAGTTGTCCTTGTCCCACTTGAAGATCTCCTCCAGGATCCTGTAGGCCTTCTTGTGTTCCATCTCTAGGAGCCGGGCTTTGTCTTTATACCTGTGGGATGTAAAAAAATATTTAGTTATTATCGTAAGTACTCAAACATTAACTTACTAATGAACACTAACTTTCCTAAGTATCTATCTATCTTAAAATCACCTAAACCGATTTAAGAATTCTTTTACCAATTTTGGAAATTAACCAAAAAAATTTTTTACTTTTCATATAAAATAGCCAATCAGCTGATCAACTTTTGCATCGAAAGAAAAAAGAAATGCTTTTATAGGTAAGTGTATATAGTGCACATACTAAAAATAATCTTGTATAATATAGACGGCGCTTGACAGTCCTATTAAATCTTCTATTTCCAAACTCACCTCAGCTCAGTCTTTTTCCCCTCCGTCCCCTCCATCCCCTCCTGGGCCTCACCCTGCTGCTTCTTCATCTTCTTGAACTTCTTCGGGTCCTCCAGCACCGTCTCGCACAGCGGGAACACCCACTTGTCGAACAGTATCCCAATCTGTTCGCTAGTCTGATACAGCACTAGTAGACGGATCACGTCTAATATAGCTTCCCTTTGGAAGTGGTTGTCTGTTGACGACTCCAGTTGTGTGATGGCGTTGACGAAGAGCTCTTCGCGGAGGGATTGGTCGCTGATTGTGAGGTACAGCTGTTTGGGGAAATACGAAAGTTAAAAGCTTATACGAATGTGTTTCTGGATTTAACCTTATCGGGCTATATGTCTATATTTATGTATGTCTATGGGATACGCGTCGTGGAGAGCGGTGGTAGCTCAATGGCAAGGACACGCGCCTCTTAACTGAGGAGTGCGGGTTCAAACCCGGGCACGTACCTCTGGATTTTTCAAATCTATGAACGTATTTATACCACTAGCTCGACGGTAAAGGAAAACATCGTGATGAAACCTGCAAATTCAAACAACTTTGGATTTGTAAACATGATCCAAAAATTGTCTGGTTTCTCTATCTTAGGGTTACGATGATCAAATCGGCAATCGCTTCAATGTAATTACCAGACTCGCTAAATCCTGGATCATGGTCTAAGCGGACCCCATCTAAGCACGGGACACAACGCTAGGAAGATGATGATGGGATACGCGTCATCGTCAACTCGAAGATTTTGAGGCTAGAGGGCCCCGCCAATTTCTTACGCGTTTAAGAAATAATCTGCTTTAGTAGCAGTTAATCTGTAGCGTTATATCTACAAGTAACAAGCTTTTAGCGACAAGTCTTTATTGCCAAGTTCAGTTAGTTAGGCAAGTCTATAGCGGCAAGACCATTACGGCGACTCAGATAGCTGGCTCAATGGCTAGCTTTATAAAGAAATCTTCAATATTAAATATCAGACTAAATCACATACATTGATTTGACTCCGAGGTTAGTAGCTTAAGCACTTATGTTACGGATATCAGAATCAACAGCGGTATTACAAATACTCAAACTATCTGACCTGGCGAACTTCGTTCCGCCTAACAGTCAATGACACATAATCGGGTTAAATAAATTGAGATGTAAGCTATCCTATCTTTCAAGTTAGATCAAACTGCACACGGTGTGCCAATTTGATTATAATCGGTTAAGAAGTTTCGGAATCCATCGCGGACAAACAACGTGACCCGTAATTTATATATTTTAAGATACTGGATAATAACACTCAGACACAGAACAAACACAAGTATTCGAATCTTACGAATGTTTGCCCTGGCTCCCCACCCAGGACACATCGAACCAACAACTCTTGGCGCATGGGGCAGGGTCACTGCCGAATGCGCCATCGAGCCAGTCACCCAGCCAGTCATTGAGCCAGCTTTGCGACGAGTCGGGTGACTAGTATCTTCGACGACGGCAGTACCACTATAGTGTCTAAGCCACCCACTGACCCGCGGCGGCATCATTGTCAAGTCTATAATAGCAAGTCAGGAGGCTAGTCCAATCCGAATGGGTCAGTACCTCTATGGTGTCGAGCGCGGCTAGCCGCTGGCCGTGCGCGGCGGGCGGCGGCGGCGCCATGTACACGTTGAGCAGGATGGGCAGGTAGTTCTTGGCGAAGCGGCCCAGCTCGGCGCGCTCGGCGTCGCGCCCGCCGCTGCCCGCGATCAGCTTGCGCAGCGCCGCCATCACCGACAGACGGAACTCGGGGTTGTCTTTCAGGACGTTGCCTGAACGAATTAATGAAAATACATACATACATAATACACCCGTAATCCCCGAAGAGGTAGGCAGAGTCAAAGAGGCAGCGAGGCCTCTTAACCACATTCGGACAAAAAATAAAACTGAACGGGGTTAAATGGACAATTGTGATAAAGTAGTGGCTAGCTCGTCGCCTACACAATCACATACCCAAAACCCGATACACCATTAGTCGCCTTTTACGACGTGCTAGGCAAGAAACACAGTTGGCACATTATTTTTTAGTCCCCGACCAACATGGGACTAAAAACGTTTTTGAGACAGACGAATTTCACGCGGGCGGTGCCGCGGACCATAGCTAGTTTTATATACGTTAAATATGTCTGTAGGTAAGTAAATAAGGACACTGCGACTCACCCAGCACCCTAGCCAGCGCTTTAAAGTTCTCCTTGACATCTTTCGGCTGGTTGCAGAAGCTGGGCAACAACGCCCACAGCTGGTTGCACAGCAGCTCGTACGTGTGCGCGCCGGCCGCGTCCTGCGCCTGCGCACGCTCCCGCGCGCGCGCGCGGCAGAACGTGGCCATCTCGAGGATCTCTGTTGCGAAGTATTTGAGGTTCGAGTTGGTGATTTTCTCCTGTGATAAATCGGGGTATATGTTAGAAAAAAAACATATATTTATTCTATCTAAAGCAGCGTCGCAAGACGGGTAACTATGACATAATGTCATATACCTGCCGTTGGAAAAAGTAACTACCCAGTTTCTCGTCGGATCCTCCTCAGTAGAAACAACATTCATATTATTGTTCAATATTCTGATTGATGATTGATAAGTATTTGTTGGAGTATGAAATGTTATGAAATGAAATGATTTATTTCTGCAAGTAGATTTGTAACAAATTCTTTTGCACGTCACACTTTTTTACCCTACCAGCACCTCGACGTGAATGGCCTGATGAGAAGAGGTGCCGCAAGAAACTCAACAGATAGCTTTTTTTTAAAAACTTGTTTTACATATCTCTAATATGTGGTACATTAAAATAACATGACTAAAAATTTCACTGTGCATGCGAGCAGATTATCTTGTCCAAACATTTTTATAATTTAAATAATCATCTATTTTGTAGTAACCTTTTCTTTATCAAACATGATTTATATAATAATAATAATAAATTAGTTTATTGCTCCGACATTACAAAGAAAAAAAAATTACAATCACAAAACAAAAGAGAAATGGACAAATTATAAAATACACATTGACAAACAATAAAAATATCATTTGAGCAAAAAGGTATGACTCAGCTTGTGCAGACGCAGGACTGGAAAGGTCCTGTGAAGCGCTGATTTTCAGTCATACCTTCATCACTCTAGGTGTAAGGTGAGAGGCGAATAAGTATGAGATATTTAATATAATCATACATAATATTACGCTTGCAATACCCGGCAGGAGTCAGCAGAGTGTTCTATCATCTAGTAAATAAGCTTTGTTGTGCTGCAGCTCGTCCTATCACCTAACAGAGCAATTCACCACAAACCTTCAACACCGGCAGCAGCCAGCTCCTATCCAAGTTGATATCCTCAGGGCCGTCGCGCAGCGGGATCGCCCGCAGCACGAACTCGGGTCCCAACGCCTTCACAGCGCACCCGGTGGCGTACTCCACCTCCTTCTCATTGTGGAAGTTGTGGCTCTCGCGACGTTCGTTCAGTTTCTTCAGCAGGGGGGAGAGAGTGGACGCGACTTTGTCATTGCCGATCTGGCAATAAATGTCAGACGTCACATATACGGATTGCAATGTTGGATCCAGTAATCCAGTTGGGCCCAGCGCAATTTGAGCTGTGCAGGACCCAGCTACATCATCTTCCTAACGTTATGTCCCGTGTTTTGTTTGACCCAGGACCCAGCGACATGTGCTGGTGCGATTCTGCTGGATTTCAATCCCTACTAGAGATTGGAATGCTGGATCAAGTAATGCAAGAGCAAGGGTCCAGCACAATTTAATCCAGCAAAAAAGCAGCTGGATTGCAATCCCTAGTCACATATTTCTGGTCTCTCTGGTTGTAAAGTAGCTATGATGATTATTATTTGGATTGTGGTAATCAGAATCAATTAAGGGAACACAACACCCAGTACTGAGTCAGGCACATATTGTATTAACAACAATTTGACGCAATGAGTCTGTAATTTTGTATTTGTTATGTCTCTTACCTAATAAACATTTTTAACCGACTTTAAAAAAAGGAGGAGGTTCTCAATTCGACTGCATTTTTTTTTTTTTCTCGGTATCTCTGAGAATTGTTAACCGATTTCCATATATATATTTTTTTTAACTCCAAAACTAACTGATGGTTGTAAATATTTAAATACGTGTTAAAGATTAATACTTTCATCGAAGCAGTCGGAAGAATTTATTTTATACTTTTTAGTGTTTAGACATTTAAATAGCTATTAAAGCAGGTTCTTACTTGTGTTTTTTTCATAAACGTTTTTACGGGGTTATTTTGAAGTCAGTTTTTATTTTTGTTAAAATTTAACTTATTCTTTCTTTCTTTCTTTCAGTGCGGGGATCGAACCCATGCCTCTTGCGTTCGAGACAAAGTAAATTAAACCAAACGGGGTAGTCAATATAAGCAATAAATAAAAACAAAAATATTTGAACTTACAGCAATGTAAACTAAATGGCAAGGAATATGTCCTTTGCAAGGCTGTATCTAGTATGGGTTTTTCAAATCGGACTTTGTGAAACCTACACATTCAAATATCTATTGATGTATAACCATTTTTTTTTTGTATAAGGGTTATAAAGGTCAGAATCATGTCAAGTCGTAGGACTTCACGTAACACATATAACATCACGCCCACAATCCTCGAAGGGGTAGGCAGAGTCAAAGGGACAGCAGGCCCCTTCAACCGCATTCAGCCAAAAATAAAACTGGGCTAGGTTTGATGGAAAATAGTGACAAGAGGCTTTCTTGTCGCCTACACAATCACACACCCAGAACCTTATATACCATTAGTCGCCTTTTACGACATGTTAAGCAAGAAACACAGTCGGCAGATTCTTTTTAGGTCCCAGACCAGACACGGGAAAAACTCCTTTTTCCCGTCTTGAATCACACATAAACGAAATTGGATCACTGTAACACATCCGTATTTATTTGAATGTGGATTATTACTCACAATACCTTCCGTCACTTCAACCAAAAGAAACACCTAGACTGGATTGATTGAATACATACCTCAAAACAGACAGCTATGGTCATTATAACGTGTCTGATGGCCTGGTTGAACGGGTTGTCCAGGCCTGTGGCGATGGTCTTGAAGATGGACTCGATGTGAGTCTTGTGGCGCGGGAACGTCTCCGAGTCTATGGCCGGTTTCACGCAGTCTAAAAGGACAGCCTGGGGAAAAATTATATTCTTTAGAATGTTTATGGTACTCCAATTTTATATAATAAGAAGGACTTTTAACACTTCCTAAACAGTTTGACACCATATGACCATTTTGTATACCTATTGACATATAGAAAAATATATAAATGGAATTTTGAAATGCTTGTAACTTTTTCTATCACATTTGTAATACAAAAACGAAATCAATGAAGCTAGAATGGTGTGTAAGGACCGTGTCATATGGCGCTTTCGGCGTTAAGAAATCAATCATCATCATTATTTAGTCCAAACCCTGTACATAGGCCTCTCCAATGTACTCTATGGGTTGAAGATGATAACTAGTCTCGTACTTACTGAATCCCTCGTCCTGTGCGACTATCACCACAAAAATCAATATGGGTATAAACCAAGTGGGCACAAACAAACAGACTTACCTTCAAAGCGTTAGTAGACGCGGAGTTGATATCAGCCACATCGGAGAGCCACAGCTCCGTCACGCAGATGTTCACAAACGCGGGCAGGTTCGGCATGCACAGGTTCAGGTCTAAGCTGCAAAGAGAAGTTGTTCCATTAATGGAATGGAATGAACGGAGGGCATATCGGCAATGAGGGTTTTTTGAATTAAAACTTCCAAAAGATGGAGTAACTGTGACGTGCGGTCTTGTCACCCTCCTCATTGGTTAGTTGTCAGATCAAACTGACATGCTGTCAACAAGGAGCCAATAGTGACAGTGATAAGACCACGAGACTCCCTCGTGCCATCTAGCGGTTTTTGTATATTTGAAAACCCTAATTTATTTGTGATAATCTGGTGTAAATGTTAATAGGCTACATCGCTTAAAATCAAGCTGAATATTATTCTTTGTCGCTTTTGGTAGTATTATAAATTAAATTATATTATAAATTCTCCAGACTGAGACACCACCCGTTAATTCCCTAGTTCCAAACTAAGCTTAAATGCTTGTGCTATGGATACTGTGAACAGATAAACATACTTAAATACGTTTATAAACATCCATGACTCGGGTACAAATTTCAATGTTCATCACACGAAACATTTGCCCCTGGCGGGATTCCAACCCGCGGCCCTCGGTTTCGTGGCCAGGGTCTCTGACCACTCGACCATCGGGCCTGTCTGCATAAAAAGAATTTTTGACAGGAGAAATTATAAAATTGGTCAGTGGAGGCGGTCGGCTCTTGCTAGCCTCTTAGAAAGCTTAGAAGACTTTCTAACAAGCGTTGCTATATCGTCATTCGACAGTGAAAACCTCGAAGTCGCATTTGCTTATTTTTTTTTAATTTGTTATGTAAGTCACATTACACTTATTCAGCCAAGAGCTATTAGAATTCTTACGACGATGTACCATTGATTACAACCATTCTTAAAGAAATAACAACAAAAAGTACTATTCCGATCCATACTTTTTTTCATACAGGCTTTTCTTTCTTTTGTAAAATTTTGTCAAAAGCATTTACGAAGTTTTCACTGCTGAACGACGATATGTGCCGTCCAAGGGATCGGATTCCCTAGGGCAATTGAGCAGGGGGACCCCAAAGTGTCTTAGAAGGCACAAGACACCCGTTAGACAAGTCACATTGTCCAAATTGTTCAAAAGTGCTTTAGGGTGGAATACCAACTGACCCATGTTGGTCTGGGACTTAAAAGAATGTGCCAGCCAACTATTTTCCTAGCCCAGCATGTCGTATGAGGCGACTAATGGTATACCGGGTTTTGGGTGTGTGATTGTGTAGGCGACGAGCTAGCCAGCCAATTGTCACTAGTTTTTTACAGTTTTCCATCTGACCCAGCACAGTTTAATTTATTGTCTGAATGTGGTTAAGGGGGCTAACTGACCCTTTGACTCTGTTTACATCTTTTGGGATTACGGGCGTGATGATAAAATATGTATGTACATATGTATGTACCAACCGAACTTCTACTGTATCACCAATAGGGATGTTGACTGGCTAGTCAATTGAGATACTTTTTAAGAGCTGTCAAAACGAAATCACTTTATAGATTTTGTATGGGCTTGTCAACGTGTGATGTCACTAGTTGGTAAAGTCAACTGACTTAATATTAAGCAGTTTTTGTAAAATTAAAAATCTTAGACTCAATATGATACAAAATCAATAAAGCTTAACAGCATATTACGATACTTTCTTTTTCAGAATTGATATTTCAAAATTAAATATAATGGGTGTTAACATCCCAATTGTGTTATTAACATGGTCAGACTATCGTTTGCTCAGGATAGCTACTGTTAAATGTTATATGCAATGTTGGGAGAGCCCAAGATACTCGTCACAGCAGAGTATCTTGGGTGCTAACCACCAGCGCGCCCGTCACAACGCTGCAGCTGCCCGGCGACACATAGAGGTGCGACGTGACTCACTGCGCGAGACAGCCGTAGCCCTGCTGCAGCACGGCGCACCAGGCCAGCACCTGGCCCTGGTCGTTGGCGGGCGGGCGCGCCGCCAGCAGCGCGCGCGTCAGCTGCGCGGCCAGCGCGCCCGTCACAACGCTGCAGCTGCCCGGCGACACATAGAGGTGCGACGTGACTCACTGCGCGAGACAGCCGTAGCCCTGCTGCAGCACGGCGCACCAGGCCAGCACCTGGCCCTGGTCGTTGGCGGGCGGGCGCGCCGCCAGCAGCGCGCGCGTCAGCTGCGCGGCCAGCGCGCCCGTCACAACGCTGCAGCTGCCCGGCGACACATAGAGGTGCGACGTGACTCACTGCGCGAGACAGCCGTAGCCCTGCTGCAGCACGGCGCACCAGGCCAGCACCTGGCCCTGGTCGTTGGCGGGCGGGCGCGCCGCCAGCAGCGCGCGCGTCAGCTGCGCGGCCAGCGCGCCCGTCACAACGCTGCAGCTGCCCGGCGACACATAGAGGTGCGACGTGACTCACTGCGCGAGACAGCCGTAGCCCTGCTGCAGCACGGCGCACCAGGCCAGCACCTGGCCCTGGTCGTTGGCGGGCGGGCGCGCCGCCAGCAGCGCGCGCGTCAGCTGCGCGGCCAGCGCGCCCGTCACAACGCTGCAGCTGCCCGGCGACACATAGAGGTGCGACGTGACTCACTGCGCGAGACAGCCGTAGCCCTGCTGCAGCACGGCGCACCAGGCCAGCACCTGGCCCTGGTCGTTGGCGGGCGGGCGCGTCAGCTGCGCGGCCAGCGCGCCCGTCACAACGCTGCAGCTGCCCGGCGACACATAGAGGTGCGACGTGACTCACTGCGCGAGACAGCCGTAGCCCTGCTGCAGCACGGCGCACCAGGCCAGCACCTGGCCCTGGTCGTTGGCGGGCGGGCGCGCCGCCAGCAGCGCGCGCGTCAGCTGCGCGGCCAGCGCGCCCGTCACAACGCTGCAGCTGCCCGGCGACACATAGAGGTGCGACGTGACTCACTGCGCGAGACAGCCGTAGCCCTGCTGCAGCACGGCGCACCAGGCCAGCACCTGGCCCTGGTCGTTGGCGGGCGGGCGCGCCGCCAGCAGCGCGCGCGTCAGCTGCGCGGCCAGCGCGCCCGTCACAACGCTGCAGCTGCCCGGCGACACATAGAGGTGCGACGTGACTCACTGCGCGAGACAGCCGTAGCCCTGCTGCAGCACGGCGCACCAGGCCAGCACCTGGCCCTGGTCGTTGGCGGGCGGGCGCGTCAGCTGCGCGGCCAGCGCGCCCGTCACAACGCTGCAGCTGCCCGGCGACACATAGAGGTGCGACGTGACTCACTGCGCGAGACAGCCGTAGCCCTGCTGCAGCACGGCGCACCAGGCCAGCACCTGGCCCTGGTCGTTGGCGGGCGGGCGCGCCGCCAGCAGCGCGCGCGTCAGCTGCGCGGCCAGCGCGCCCGTCACAACGCTGCAGCTGCCCGGCGACACATAGAGGTGCGACGTGACTCACTGCGCGAGACAGCCGTAGCCCTGCTGCAGCACGGCGCACCAGGCCAGCACCTGGCCCTGGTCGTTGGCGGGCGGGCGCGCCGCCAGCAGCGCGCGCGTCAGCTGCGCGGCCAGCGCGCCCGTCACGTTGCTGGTCCCGCGCGCGCTCAGTAGCGCGTGCAGCGCGTGAAGGCAGCACGTCTTGATATACACGTTGTTGTGCGTCATGAGGGACAGAATCGCTTCGCAGATCGTCTGCAAGAGATACCAAGTTGCTTGCTTAATTTCAAAAGCCAGTTTCATTGCAATCTGCCAGGATCCTGTGAACGTCTTACATAAAGGCGTGGAGGGTACATCCCAGGGGTTTATATTGTATACCCCACCCTTTTCAGGGCAGGGCAGAGACCTACCATCTTGATGGCATAAGGAATCCGACACACCCTGCTGATTCCCCTGGTTTTGGTGGGTCGGTCCGTAAGCTGTAAGCTTGTTTATCACCTTTAGTGACATAAAATAAATATTCTACATTTATAGTACTGACCTTGATATAATCCTTGCTGAAGACAGGCAACACATCTCTAAGCAAGGTGAGCGTGTGTAAGACAGTCCGATGACCAGATAACAAGGCTTCTGCTTTGATCTGGGATAGGCAATACTCTGCCACACGATTTGATGCTGGGTGGACTTTTGGCACCTTAAATTAAAAAACATTAAATTATTTTAAACAAACATACATACAGGTAGCGCGCGAGCTAAATGCAGAGCTTAGGAATGCGATAGTGTTGTGGCGCTATTAAGGCCCCGACTGCATGCAACTCGCGCGCACACTGTACATACATAATGTCACGCCTTTTTCCCATGGGGGTAGGCAAACAAACAACGAACAACATAGTATAATGTAAAAAAAAACGCCATTTAGATATGTTTTGCAAAAAAGATGTTTAAGAACAGATTTTCCTATATAAATCAATGTTTTCTTACCTTAACTTTGTCATCTTCTGTGGGAATCATAAAACAACTACCACGAAGTATAGACGTTATCGCATGTTGCGCAGCTTTTCGCACCTTTAATAAATTTTGTCCATTATTATTTTTACATTAAGAACTAAGCGATTAATGTACCAAATAATGGGTCGATTTTTTAATAATCCATTGGATCTCATTGATTAGTATTATAATTGTGATGACTACTTAAATAAATGAGAAACTAACCTTTGGTTTTGAATGCAATGCAAATGCCATCACTGAATCGAAAACTCTCATCGTAGAAGAGTCACCCCACAACGCATACTCTTGTGCTCTTAACAACACCGACAAACAACCAATAGCGCTCCTTAACAAAGTTCCGTTGTCAGATTGTGCATTCTTCTCCAGTATATCGGTGAATATTGTTGCGGAGTCAGAGAACTGTTTGCGGAGTACTGCTTGGGGGACAGATTTGATACCCATCGATAAGAGCGAGAGTGTAGCGACAAGACTTTCTTCGCCTTCTGAAGCTTTAAGGGTTTCCATCTGAAACCAACCAACCAAGGGTAAAAAAAAATTTTAATTAATTAGTTTATCTTTATTTATACACTTAATAGTAAGTAAGTAGAAAATTCTTTACCCATTGGAATTAGAGTTACATTACAAAAATTTTTTTTTGCCTAATGATAAAGTTTACCTTTGCTCAGGTGGTACATAGATAAAACACAGCCTATGTACTATTCCCGTCTCTGTCTGTATATGTCTATTCCAAATTTTATCCAGAATTTTGTTCCCAATAATGAATTTGAATTTAGTTTTTGTTTATATTCATAACAAACATACAAAAATTCAATTTATAAAAACTAACTAACTAAACTTCACGCCACTTCCCTAGCGGGGTAGGCAGGGAGAACCGATAATAATTCATAAAAACAATGTTGCAAACTGTCACTAAATATTGATATAGCTGATACTGACCAGTGCAGCAAAGTATTCAGTGGTAGACTCCTTGCCTCCCTGCTCTTTGATCACCTCAGTGACGGCAGCCAGGACGGCCAGCATCTCCTTGTGTGCTGCATTGTTAGAGTCAAATTTCTGCAGCAACCTGTTAACATGTTTTGTTGACTAACATAGCACATAGCTCTACATATTAATGAGTTTCAGCATTTGAATAACCATTGCTTGCAACAAAACAGCATTTGTGGTGCTGCAGGGAAAATTAATTATTTATTTTAAAGTTTGTTTTTATTTCTGTTAAAACAGTAATTAATTTAGACCTGAAGTATTAACTGTTTTTGTACATATTTTGAATTCCAATAGTAGTAAATATTCCTGTGATATAATATATAAGCTTAGTAAATAATTTTTATTTGAATATACACATAAATAAAACATTGAACTCTTATTCAACTTATTGAAAATACTATATAGTTACTACCTCAAATAAGTAATAAATAAATACAATTATAGCATTCCATATCTTATGTAGAATTAAAATCAAATATTTTCCGTAAATTGATATACAAGTGATGGTGGTCTCAATAATAAATAAAAAATAATAAAAAAGAAAGAATTTAACACAAACCTACTAAAACTGACATTGGAGCACTGACTCCAATCTGAGGCAAAAGTCTGGAAAGTCTTATAGGTTCCCGACTTCATGGTCCCAGAATATTCACTGTCTGAACCATCATCACCAGTCCTCACCGACATGTTCTCAAATTCCTTGGCAATCGCCAGCTCATTTTCTGCCTCTGACTTTTTCTTGCCAAGACTGTGGCCGTAGGTCATTATCGCATCGTGTTTTGATACAGCTTTCTGTGTTAGGCCGGTATTTCCTGAATAACATAATGGTTTTAGTTAGGAGCTTAAATTATGGTCGATTTCAAACAGAATTTGAATCACTTCAATATTTTTAGAAGCTTAAGAACGAACAGGATATCTGTCAGTAGGAATTACCTTAAATATGGTTGTAAATTACCAATAATTTAAAGAAAAAAAATTAAATTAATGTGACTTACCTAAATTTTCCTGAAAAAATCGGGATTTCGCCATTTCTCTGTATTTTTGGATCTTGGGATTGGAGTTGGATGATTGACCCTTCTGCCATCTCTTCCCCTTTGCTTTTCCTTTAAGCTTTGACCTGAATTTCCCCATTGTTTAAATTTATTTTTACAATATTTTTCAATTTAACACACCGCACGTGGTAACTTTCAATGTGAAGTTAGAAACATGTCAATTGTCAATGTCAAATAAACTTCAAAATATACATGATGCCAACAAAATAGATCCAATTTTAATGCTACGGCCACGGACACGTTGAAGGCTACAAATAAAAAAAATGGTTGTGGATCCGCACGTAAAATGCGTTCCATTTTATGAATGAATCAATTTATTTATAGCTGTCAGTTAACAAGACCATGCTAGGAATCAGATGGTACGGAACGTATTTTTCTGATAATCTTTTCATTCACCTCCGTTCTGTTTCATTGACGTTCTTCTTGTTTGTAAATAATAAACGCTGGAAATAGTACGCAATGTGATATTACACACATTCCTCGACCGACTGCACATTACGTAAACGATAGCCATTGCGCTGTAATGAATTAATCGCGGTAGAACAATCATAACCTATCTGGGTGCACAGTGTAGTTGGTTGTGGTCGAAGTGTACCGAAATGAGCTGAAAGAATGCCGCCGTTTAGAAGGAAGAAGGCGTCCAAGTCCTTCCCAGTGAAGGTGTTCACTTTGGACGCCGAGTTAGAGTTTAACCTTGAGGTGAGATTGTCAACAGCAAAAGAACTGTCTTGTTGTTATTTACACTATTAAATACTGAAACATTGTGCTCTCATTATGAGTCATAACGTTAGCCATATAGCCACTTTGTTAACTCGTAAATTGCTTTTAGCAGTTGTACAACCTATCAAATGTATGTATATGTTTCTTTGATAATTTGTACCATTATAGTATTGCTATCTCCAACTTTAAGTGTTGTTGAACTATGAATGCATTGGTTGACAAATTTTGTTGAACAAGTTTAAAGTGGTATTCATGAATTACAATTTTAACAACTTAATTAATAGAGTATCTGTATCATTATGTTTATTTACTCTCAATGTACTGATGATATAGTATTTACATAAAATTATGGAGTATATATGAAAAATAATTGTATTTCTATCCTGCACAAATACAGTTTGGGCTGGTCTATATAAGTAGCTGCTATATTTTAGTTATTATATCACTTCAGATATGACCCTCTCAATGCTAAATATACCTGCAATATCCTTTGTTTATGTGCATTTTTTATTAATGAATTATACTGTACAGTCATCAACATGGTCATTTTAAACAAGATAATGGACAGATGGACAAACTGAAGGATATAGAGAATCCAACAATATTAAATTGCCTCTTTTTGTAATTATATAATAGTACTAAGGTAAATGTTGCAATTGATGAACATGGATATTTGTACTTGAGTCATGGATGTTAGAAAACATATTTATGTATGTCTATCCGTTACATAGGATCCATAGTATAAGTATACATGCTTAGTTTGGAACTAGGGAATTGGTGTGTCAGTCCGGAGAATTAATTAATTAATTTTTTATGTTTATGCAGTGGCGAGCAACTGGAAGAGACCTGTTCGACCTGGTATGTCGGACCATCGGCCTGAGAGAGACTTGGTTCTTTGGGCTGCAGTTCGAGGACACAAAACATTTTATAAGTTGGCTGAAGTTGGATAAAAGAGGTCAGCATTTATAATACCTATATGTACACATGGAAATGCATGGTAACCATATCCTTCGCCTCATGTGCTATAGGTTTGATTTCTACTGAGGACTAATATTTGTATGGTGGATGCATAGGTTTTTTAAACCGGTATGGGACTGGGGTAATTGAGACAACAGTTGGTATGAGTCTAGCTTTAATAAAACATTATCACAGCTTATTTACTAATTAATTCCTACTTGTCCCATCTACTTGATCTTACAAAATATTTATAGCTGCGTGTTGTAAAAAATATTGTAGGAATTGCATACTACTGGAATCGGAGTGTTTTCTTATAGAGATTGACACTACTATTCACATCACATCATTAATTGATATGGTGGATATCATTGAGTTAGGATATTTTACTAAAGATATTTCATAAGCGTACATTTCAACCGAAAAAATGTTCCGAACCTAGTGACAACAAAAAGTGTCCCCTAAGACACAAACAAACATGAAACAAACGTCAAAATCAAAGTGTCATGGTAGTCATCTTAGGTGAAATGGACTATAAAGAACTCTTCACTTCCATTCCAGTGCAAGACCAATGTGTGTCCCAGATGCCAGGCACCCCGTTCATGCTGCTGTGCAAGTTGTACCCGGAGGATGTGGCCGAGGAACTGATCCAGGAGGTGACGCAGCACCTGCTATTCCTGCAGGTGAAGCAGGCCATCCTCTGCATGGACATCTACTGTCCGCCAGAGGCGTCGGTCTTGCTGGCCAGCTATGCGGTTCAGGCTAAGGTGATTTATTTTATAAACTGGCACATCTGTTGTATTTGTAAAAAAAATTACTTATTGATATTAAAATGAAAATCAAATAATTTTTATTTGTATAAGTTCCCTAAACGCATTTGCATATAATGTCTATGCATATAAACATTCAGACTGAAAGTTGAAGTAGTTACTTGTTACTTCCAACAAGCTGTTATGTGCTTGGGGACATAACAACTATCAGACTAATGTCTCAGTTTATTGTCTATATTAAATATTTTGTGACGACAATACCTTTGTTAATGGGTTGAAAAAAAAATTTTTAAATCCTATATTTAAAAATTCCTTTATATAGGATTTTTGCCAATTTAATGAACGCCATCTGCTGGCAAGCTTATTTGAACTACCTTGACCATAGCTTAGTAGACAAATTAGAATCCCCACAATATTTTAATCCACGCCAAATTCGGAAGGTTTATTCTGTCCAGAAGAACCAGTAAACGACTCGATGGCCACCGTGTTTAATTGCTAACATCGTCGTTGTCAGTACGGCGACTACGACGAGAGCGCGTACAAGCCGGGCATGCTGGCCAGCGAGGATCTGCTGCCGCAGCGCGTCATCGACCAGTACCAGATGACGCCCGAGATGTGGGAGGACCGCATCAAAATCTGGTATGCTCTCACTTGTGTTTGAGATTATGTTTGTCTATGCTAATATTATGTTAGATTTTTTATTATTTTTAATTGTGTAGGTTCCGTAACTACTGGACCGTTTTGAAAAATTCTTTCACCAATGGAATGCTACTTTATCTGCGAGTAACAAAGGCTATATTTTATCCCCGTATTCCCACGGGAACTACGCGGGACGATATATTTAATATATGTTTATATGTATATTTAATATGCATACATACATAACATCACGCCCTCAAGTAGGCAGAGTCAATGAGACAGCAAGCCCCATTAACCACATTCGGCCAAAAATAAGATTGGGCTAGTTTAGATGGAAAATTGTGAAAGAGTAGTGACAAGTGGCTAGCTCGTCGCCCACGCAATCGCACATCCAAAACCCCACACACCATTAGTCGCCTTTTACGACATGCTAGGCAAGAAACATAGTTGGCACATTATTTTTAAGTCCCAGACCAACATCGGACGCAGGAGCAAACCAACATGGTACTTACTACTAATCATATTTATCTATTGTCTTTGTAGTTTTTGTATTTTCATTTATTTCTAATCAAATTACTTTCTAAACTCTGACCTCCAAGATTCGCAAAGCGTTTAAATAATCTGCTCTAATTTGAATAAATTCCTACTATTTTTGTAATTAAGTAGTCCATCGTTTTTCGAGTAGGTAACGAATGAATAATTAATGAGCGTTTGTTTTCATTGCCGCCATTACGTTTACATCGGAATGAATGGAATCCATGCACAATTATCGTGTTGCGTGTTACACATTCTTGGGCAATTTGACTATCAGTTATTGCCACGTTATTATCTGTTTGGCTGAGCATAGTACGCATGTTACAAGGTTTTATAAAGAAAAAATACGACGCGTCCATATTGGAACTACTTATGTTTAAGAGTGTGACAAAATTATTATTTAAAATGTATTCCCACGTACATAACATCGCGTAATCCCCGAAGGGGTAGGCAGAGTCAAAGGGGCAGCGAACCCTTTTAACCACGTTCAGCTAAAAATAAAAGTGGGCTGGGTTAGATGAAAAAATTTTGGAAAAGTTGTGACAAGCTCGTCGCCAACACAATCACATACCCAAAGCCTAATATACCATTAGTCGCCTTTTACGAGTTAGCCTGGGATATGTTAGTACTTTAATTAACACATAAAATTCATTAAGTAAAATATCATCTTCCCTGCGTTATGTCCCGTGCTTAGATGGGGTCCGCCTAGACAATGATCCAGGATTTAGCGAGTCTGGTAATCACATTGAAGTGACTGCCGATCTGACCTTCGTAACCCTAAGGTAGGGGAACCAGAATTTTTTTTTGGATCATGGTTACAAATCCAAAGTTGTTTGAATTTGCAGGTTTCATCACGATGTTTTCCCTCACCGTCGAGCTAGTGGTATAAATACGAACGTAGATTTTAAAAATCCAGAGGTACGTGTCAGGGTTTGAACCCGCTCTCTCCTTGGTCAAGAGGCGCGTGTTCTTACCATTGAGCTACCAGCGCTCTAATTTATTAAGTAAAATAATAAGTCATTATCTTCCTAGGTACGCTGACCACAAGGGCATGTCGAGAGACGAAGCAGAGATGGAGTACCTCAAGATAGCGCAGGATCTGGACATGTACGGCGTCAACTATTTCGCGATTAACGTAAGTGATTTAGAAAGAAATAATGAAATACTTATTTGACACACACACATCGCACATCCGTTTTGATTAAGTTTTCGATCATCAAATTGTCTCACCCGTTGGGTTGGTACAATGAGAGGGGGACGGGTGCGCGGCGTAGACCTGGTACCCGCTGAAAACCAGCGTCGTGACCTACCTGACTATCAGGTGGCTCACCACTCAAGCTGAGCGGGCGCCCTTTTGGCACACCTTATTTTTGTATGTTAATTTTCATTCTTTTTGTTACTGGTTTTGTTTGCCTTTTGCTTTTATCTGTATTCCTTGTGTGTGTGCCAAATAAAGCTTCTCTATTCTATTCTACATAACAAAAAACAATTACAAGACAAAACAAAACAGATAAACCATGGTGTGTGTCAAAAAGGCGCTCAGCTCAAGTCGCGAGCTACCTATAGGCAGATCACGACTCTGGTTTTAAGAGGTATTATATTAACATATCATAACATCACGCCCATAATCCCCCAAGGGGTAGACAGAGTCAAAGGGACAGCAAGCCCCTGTAACCACATTCAGCCAAAAATAAAACTGGGTTGGGTTAGATGGAAAATTGTGAAAAAATAGTGACAAGTGGCTTGTCGGCTACACAATCACACGCCCAAAACCCGATATACCATTAGTCGCATTTTACGACATGCTAAGCAAGAAACACAGTTGGCACATTATTTTTAAGTCCCAGACCAACACGGGACAATGGTATTAGATTAGATTTAGATTAGAGGTATTAGATAAGTATTAGATTTAGCAAGTATAAATGTGTATATTGGCATAATAGGTGAAGTCGCGGTAGTTGTTCTTGATCAGGGATTATCTCGAAGGCACAGGCAGCAAGTAGACCTTATAAATCAACTGCTTTTATTGAGTGACTGAAAGTACCGAGAACCCAAAACTTAGAATTCGCGTTGTAAGCTTATTGGCAGCGATAACTGCTTTCAATTAGGCCGGCTGTATACTTCTTTACCGCTTTCTGGGTTGTAAAAAAAATATTTAGGCCCTAAACCTTCTATAGCGGCATATATGTTGGCCAGCTGCGTTCGGTGCCGTAGCGTTTGTAAAACATTAGGCAATTCAAGGGTAAAAATACTATATAATAAAAAAAAAATGGGTTAAATTTTACATGTCAGTATAAAGGTTTACATACCTAATGAAAAGAAGCTCGCATTTGAATGTGAAAAATAAAAATATTATTTATGCACCAAGTAGGTTTTAATCATCGACACCTAGAAAAAATCACATTTGGAATATTAGTAATATTAAAAAAAATTTTTATCTAACGCAGCCCAGTTTTCTTTTGGCTGAATGTGGTTCATGGGGCCGCCTGCCCCTTTGACTCTGGCTACCCCTTCGGGGATTATGCACGTGATGGTATGTGTATGTATGTATTAAAGAAAATACGAATATATCTCATTACTTTTTCTTTTCCAATAGAACAAGAAAGACACAGAACTCTACCTGGGCGTGACGGCCCTCGGGCTGAACATCTACGAGAAGGACAACAAGCTGACCCCCAAGACCACGTTCCCCTGGTCCGAGATCAAGCACATCTCGTTCGATGACAAGAAGTTCCTGATCAAGTTCATAGACAAATCCGTCACCAACTTCATCTTCTTCTCGCCGAAGGGGATGAATAAGCTGGTGAGTGGGAGGAGTTTTTTATCTTTGGTTTTATAGTTTGATATCGTCATGTTTCTCTGTTTCTATCCTGTTCTTAATCGGAGTCAGAAAAAAATATGACTACTTTAGAACACATGAGAAATTGAAATAAGACTGCGATATTTATAATTTGTTTTTATAAATTTTGTCCCATGTTGGTCGGGGACTAAAAAAGAATGTGCCAACTATGTCTCTTGCCTAGCATGTCGTAAAAGGCGACTAATGGTATATGGGGTTTTGGGTGTGTGATGTGATTGTGTAGGCGACAAGCTAGCTATTTGTCACTACTTTTTCACAATTTTACATCTAACCCAGCCCAGTTTTGTTTTTGGCTGAATGTGGTTAAAGAGGCTAGCTGCCCCTTTAACTCTACCTACCCCTTCGGGGATTATGGGCGTGATGATATGTATGTATGTATGTACGTATGTTTTTATAAACAAGTTATATAAAACATCTGCAGTACTGCAATCATCCCTGATACTACTTCTTAAACATCCTTTTTTTATTTTTGTCGCAGACTCATTTTAGTGAATAATCTGTTTGACCTTGTGGCATCCGTCTATATCAGGGGTTCGCAACTTTTTAGTGACGGTGGACCCCTTTGACTTCATTAATGTTATCAGGGACCACTAGGTCGAAAACGAACTGTGGTTATTTTGAAATAACTAGAATAGAATAGAATAGAATAGAATATAATGTTTTTTATTGCCAGAAACTGTGTTACAAAAGGTACAACTCTTTCTTTCATTTAAAATTAATAAAATTTCCGGTCTTCCGCGGACCAGATGATAAGTCTTGCGGACCACTAGTCTATATAGATCCAGCTGAAAATAACTTATGCATTTTTAGACCAGTATATTTTTTTTTTATGAGACTTACTAACTATGTACGTATATATATAATTTTATTGCAGATACTAGACTTGTGCATAGGCAACCACGACCTGTACATGCGGAGACGGAAGCCGGACACGATGGAGGTGCAGCAGATGAAGGCGCAGGCCAAAGAGGAGAAGCAGGTTGTTGACGTATTCAATACATTCTAATTAAAACATATTTATGGCATACTAGCTTCGGCCCGCGGCTTTGCTCGCGTGGTACAGCGATAAAACATAGCCTATATGCTATTCGGGTGTATAAGCTATATTATAGTAAAGTTTCATTAAAATCCATTCAGTAGTTTTTTCGTGAAAGAGTAACAAACATCCATACATTCTTACAAACTTTCGCGTTTTTAATATAAAATAAAATAAAAATAAATAAAGTAGTTTTTATTCAAAAAGAAACATGCGTACAATAATATCGTGATTGGAGATTTCTATTATATTAGTAGGATTGTTTTGGAACGTGCCACTGCATGTTATTGTTCGGAAGGTATTTTCTATTAGCTTCTGCCCGCGGCTTTGCTCGCGTGGTACATCTATGAAACATAGCTTATGTGTTATTCTAAAATAAAGCTATACTATTGTAAAATAATATTATAATCCATGCACTACTTTTTTCGTGAAAGAGTAACAAATATCTACACAAACTTTCGCGTTTATAATATTAAGTAAGAGATTTTTGGAGCATACACGACCCGCCTTGGGGAACAAGGTTATATGGAACTTCTGCTAGGACGTACCCAGTGAAAACGCAGAGGTGTACCGTTCTCGCTTCTCTTTCTATAAGGCGTGTAAGGGTAGCCTGTAATACATATTATGCCTTGAAAAATTTGTTTTTTCCCGAGGTTTTTCTTATATCCAAACCTATGGTGTTGCATTGCAAACGTATATAAGTGAAGATGTCTACCAAACGTACCCCAAAGGCCGGCTAAGATGGGAAAAAATTACCGACTAGCCTGCGGGGTCATTTGTGACTGGGTGTTGTGAGATTTATTTTATCTTGCAGCGGCGGCTGGTGGAACGCAACAAGCTGTCCCGCGAGAAGCAGCTGCGCGAAGCGGCCGAGCGCGAGCGCGCGGCTCTGGAACAACGCTTGCTTCAGTACCAGGAGGAGATCCGCCTCGCCAACGAAGCGCTGGTCAGTACCTAACGTTCTCTTGAGGTTGTGGCCCGGTTGACATTGTGCCATTATAAAGAATAATAGTGTCCTCCTAACCGATATCGGTCACAGCGGCCAATCTCAACGAGGATTAGCCAACTGCGCAGGAGATATTATAGTGCACAAGTGTGTGCGCAAACATACGTGCACTCTTTGTTCCTTCACTCTCATAATCCAGTGAGACTGTAATTTGACATGACCGGAGAGAGGTCAGGCCCAGGACCAACGGCTTAACAAACTTTCCGAGGCACGGCGGCGATTAAACCGCCAACTTCCTGACCCCGGGCTTTTACTGAGTAATTTCAATATTGAAATAACCAGCCACAAATTTTGGCCACAAAAGTCCCAGACCAACATCGGACAAAAAAAACCCTTCGATGTAAATAATACTTTTGTACTCTCCCTGGTTTTCATTTAGAAACGACGTGAATTTCACTTTAGTTGTGATGCAAGTTAAGTATACTACAATAGGTTACCAAAACCCAATTTCGTTTGCAGCGTCGCTCTGAGGAGACAGCGGAGCTGTTAGCAGAGAAGGGCCGCGTGGCCGAGGAAGAAGCGTCCTTGTTGGCGCAGAAGGCGGCAGACGCTGAGCGGGAGAACGCTCGTCTGAGGCTCTCCGCCATTAAGACCGAAGAGGAAAAGGTACCCTTATTCGAGCTTATCCAGTGGTTCCCAAGTTTTAATACATTCATACAAGCTCGATTTGACAATTTTGACAAGCTCGATGGCGCATTCGGTAGTGATCCTGCCCCAAGCGCCAAGGGTTGTGGGTTCGATCCCCACTCAGGACAAATATTCGTATGATGAATACTTGTGTTTGTGCTGTGTTTGGGTGTTAATATGCAATATTTTAGTATATATTTGTAATAACACTGTTGTTTCTGATATCCGTAACAGAAGTACTCAAGCCTCGGAGTCAGATCAATGTATGTGATGTAGTCTGATATATTTATATATTATTATTTTACGATTATGCCCGTTATCTTCAAAGGGGTAAGAGGCCAAAGAGCAGAAACCCCTTTCTGCTCTTTGGACTCTCTTTTAGGTAAAAATAAAATTGAGTTGGGACGGATGGAATTGTGAAAAGTGGTGGTTGTGGCCAGTTCGTCGTCTACATAATGGTGACCCACCTCGATGCACCATTAGTCGCCTTTAATGACATGCTCGGCACGGAACACAGTTGACACACTCTTTTTAAGTCAGACCAAAGTAGGATAAATACATGTATTTTGTGCATATTTCAACGTGACCTTTAATCATCAGGTCCACTTGGAGCGCAAGACGCGCGAAGCGGAGTTCCTGACCGCCCGCCTGGTCGAGGAGTCGGAGAAGCGAGCGGCCGAAGCGGAGCGGCTCAAGGGCGAACTACTAGCCGCGCGCCACGCCGAGAAGCTGGCCAAGGAGAAGCTGCTCAACTTCCTCAACCGGACCGCCACCGGCTGCCTGCCGCCGGTCAGTTGCGCCTCGCTCTGCTCCTACATCTAGCTAGTCTGACGCAGCGGCTGAGGCGAGCTGCTGGCCAAGGAGAAGCTGCTCAACTTCCTCAACCGGACCGCCACCGGCTGCCTGCCGCCGGTCAGTTGCGCCTCGCTCTGCTCCTACATCTAGCTAGTCTGACGCAGCGGCTGAGGCGAGCTGCTGGCCAAGGAGAAGCTGCTCAACTTCCTCAACCGGACCGCCACCGGCTGCCTGCCGCCGGTCAGTTGCGCCTCGCTCTGCTCCTACATCTAGCTAGTCTGACGCAGCGGCTGAGGCGAGCTGCTGGCCAAGGAGAAGCTGCTCAACTTCCTCAACCGGACCGCCACCGGCTGCCTGCCGCCGGTCAGTTGCGCCTCGCTCTGCTCCTACATCTAGCTAGTCTGACGCAGCGGCTGAGGCGAGCTGCTGGCCAAGGAGAAGCTGCTCAACTTCCTCAACCGGACCGCCACCGGCTGCCTGCCGCCGGTCAGTTGCGCCTCGCTCTGCTCCTACATCTAGCTAGTCTGACGCAGCGGCTGAGGCGAGCTGCTGGCCAAGGAGAAGCTGCTCAACTTCCTCAACCGGACCGCCACCGGCTGCCTGCCGCCGGTCAGTTGCGCCTCGCTCTTCTCCTACATCTCCATCCAGCTAGTCGCGGCGGCTGAGAAACTGCTCAGCTTCCTGAACTTTCCTCAACAGGTCTTTAGTACTGAAGGTTGCTAAAAGGATGACCAAAGGGCATGTCTAATATAATAATTAGCAGTCACCATAGATAATGGACATTTGTAACAACAAAGGTTTCTTTTAAATGTGCAGAATTTTTCACGATGGTTTCTCTCGCCAAATCAAGAGGTACGTATTCAGATTTGAACCAAGAACATTCGCATATGACGCACGTGTCTTTACCGCTATGCTATCATCGCTCGACCATTTTAACTCCAACTCAGTAAGTATGCCTTGTCTGCAAGTAAAGGAGCTTCTCTCACCATATCCCGTCCCTAGGGCTCAACGGGCAACTGTCACCATCAACTGGAAGCCCAGTCTCGATGCCTCGAAGATAGATTCTGGCTATCGAAAGTTGAACTTTTAATTTAAAAAACCACTTTCTCAAAAAACAGTTTTTCAATGATACGTGAGAGATTGTTAAATTTGCCATAAAACACTATTGATGTAGATTGTAGAGAAAGCTTTTATATCATACTAACTGACCCGGCGCACTTCGTAACGCCAAGTTCTCGGATTTTCAATACCCATTTTTTTTTTCGCGCTACTTTTTTTATTTTATTCTTCTAAAAAAACCTTCACCTGATAGTACAAACACAACTGAAAAAAGAATTAGCGAAATCGGTAAAGCCGTCCTCAACTTATAGCGTGACCAGAAGAAATAGGGGTTAATTTTTATATATAGATTTTTCGCTCTCACACTAAATGATTATCAAAATATAACGATTAAAGTTGATATCCCATATCTAATATGCGCATTTGTTTTTTTTTTCAAACTATTCTTCTACTTTCTATAACTAATTCAATTTTTCCTCCTTCAAAATTCACTATCATACTATTTTTTGCCGGCGACTTCGGTCGTGTTAAAATCGTATACTATGTTTTAATCTAGACCAATATACGTATGAAAAATTGTGTATCAAATATGTAAACTTGACGTATTATAACGTTTACTAGGATAAACCTGCCTCATGAATTATGAAAACCGTATTTATCACTTTTAGTCAATGTTAAATTTGGTTAAATAGAAAAAAAAAACAAAAGTAGTGAGTGACAAGTGGCTAGCTCGTCGCCTACACGTTGGGGTAGTTTACAATTTTTTTTTTATATTCCTTAAGTTATATTATTAAAAATATTGAATACGTATTTTTTCCTAAATCTAATACTCGAAAAACAAGAAAGATACAGCGCTTCAAAGATCTGAAACAAGGCGCTTTACGTCACTTGGACGGTAAAATGATACGTACCTAGTGACGTCACGCGATACTGACGCGTTGTATTAACGCGCTGTTTATTCACATTTTTTTGTTTGCTGAACAAAAGAAAAAATTCGTAAGCATTTTTTTTTATAATCTCAATAGTATATTTTTTTTATTAAAACAGTCTATTACAACCCATATCACCATTAGTCGCATTTTACGACATACTGGACAAGGAACACAATAGGCTTGTATCCAAAAATTTAATTATCGATTAATTCTTTTCTTTATTAGATATTTAACAGAAATAACAGATTTTTTCTTCAAAAATCGATCAGTAACATTATTATTTTATGTTTTTTATAAACTTGTTGTTTTTTATAATTTGCCGCGAAAACGCTCTAAACCTGTCATGGCGTATGAATGACGTCACACAGTGCAATACAAAACGCACCGTGAACAGCAATCGATACTTTTCTTTGCTTTATTTAACTTAAAAATGGATTCTACGTTTTATAAGTATTGTATAGTGCCTAAGTGTAAAAACCCAAGTATAATGACACCAAATAAATTGTTTGTAAGAGTTCCAAACAATGAACAAATACGGAGAAAGTACGGTACGGAGAAACTGACTTAACTTACTAAATAATATTTTACACTTGTTTTTACTTACATTGTAGTTTTCACATTGCGAAATTCCGAAGAGCAAAAATCACTGTTTCTCGCGAAAAATGATCCCAGCATAACAATATCTATTCTTGGTAGATTCGTATAATTTGCTTTGCTAAATCCAGACTGCATCGCTAATTATATGAAACTAGTGAAATAGACGGCAAAACTGGTTATCTATTAAGTCAAATTGCAAAAAAATGGGAATGAATTCTTCGTTCACTACTGTGTTTTCTACTAAAGTGTCAACAACAACAATGGCGGATGCACTCTGTGACGTAACGCTTTCTGATTGGTGTTTACTGTCACATGACTAAATCCTTTTTTTTTTCAGTTTTAAAATCCTTAAAATAATATTAATCTTTCTATTTCATTGTAAATAATAAACTTCATTGACATCTTTTAATAATAATAAAACTATAAATACCACAATAAACCCGATTTAATATTAGTGGACACAAGCCTATTGGCACACTCTTTCTTTTGGCAAGTCCCACACCAACATGGGTAGTACAACATGTTAGGCAAGAAACATAATTGGCACATTCCTTTAAAGTTCCAGAACAACATGGGAAGTACAACTTGCTAGGCACCAAAAAATACAGTTGGAACATTATTTTTAAGTCCCCAATGGGATATTTATAATATGTTATACGATTAGTAGCATGTATAATGTTCGTTCGCTAGCCAGAGTGTAACTTCGCTTTGTCTCAGGCCAGCCAGCCGGCTGACGAGGAGCCGGCGTGCGGGACCAGCCCCAAGCGGATGACCATAGCCAATTTCTTCTACAGGACCTCCACTGGCTCTTTGCCGCCCGTGAGTAATTCATTTTTACAGTTAAGGTCACATAGATTATTTTGCTCTTTTTCGAATTCTGCGAAGAGCTAAAATTCGTGTGGTGATTTCGGATTGTACTCGAGTCATGTATATTGTGAATGTGTTTAAGTACGTCTATCCTTTGTCTCGTATTTATAGCTTAGCTAAATTTAAATGCTTAATCTGGAGATGGTATCCGTGTGCTAGTGTGAACAATTAATTTAGGTAATATCAATTTACATGTACTAGGGTATTTAATACGTAATGAGTCTAAAGCTGAGTGTATACTGAAGTAAGAGTTTCATATGTGTCGTAACGTATAGATAAGGTAACGCGGAAGCTTACATTTGAGAAACAGTGTAGTTAACAACACCAATCTAATAAGCGTGGCACATTTAACGGATTAATTATTATTTGATTATATTACATATTAAAAATAGAATATGTCATGCGCTGGTCTTATTATTTTTAACTCTGAACTTTCTTTTTGCTTTGGACTTTTTCGTTTTTGCTCTGAGTATAATTATTTTTGCTCTGAACCCACTTATTTTTACCCTAGATCTATAGATATTTGCTCTCGCCCCACTTCATGTTACCCTCAATGGATGGTTTCTTTCCCCGTTCCCCAGTCATCAACGGTAGCCGGCAGCCTGTTCCCGTCGACATGCTCGCTGCCGGCCGAGCTGGGCGGCGAGCCGGCGGGCGAGCCGCCGGCCGCGCCCGACGCGGAGCTGCGCGAGTACCAGCTGGTGCCGGACGACTCCGACCCGCACATACATCGGCTGTCGCTCGAGATCGAGAAGGAGAGGTGGGGTTGCGCCTGGAGGCTCAATAATCATATTGAACGCTATTTGCCACAATATTCTTAATTGAGATTACAAAAAAATATTGCTTATGTAACTAACTAACTAAACTTCACGCCACTTTCATAGCGGGGTAGGCAGAGAGAACCGTACGCCATATGGCACGATCCTTACACACCTCACTCGCATCTTCAACATTCATAATCCTTTTCATACAAGCTCTACGGTTTTTATGACTCCTAACATCACCTTCTGTTAATACACGACCAATCTGGTCGTGGTAGGTGAGCCTGGGCCTTCCGCGGCTCCTACATCCTTCCACTTTCGCATTATGTTTAGTCAATCTTTCGTCATCCATTCTTTCCACATGTCCAAACCACCGGAGCATGCCCCTTCTTATGTCATTTTTCTTTTGTTTAGCAAACCAAAAATAACGAAGATACAGCGCGTTAATGTTCCTCGTGAAGTCACGTGTTATTAAAATTTTACGGTAAAATCGCCCCAGCCCAGATCTTGAAGCTTAAAAATACGTATTTTTTTTTATAATCCTAACTTAAGCGGACTAAAAAACATATTTGGGTCAATTAGCCTAGCCTATGTCAAAAACCGTCACAACTCGATCATTATGACCTCGACCTTGTGTCTGGATTCACCGGGAAAATATTATTATCACTGATCTTCCTTATTTTTGCTGCATTACATTGCACCCAGTAACGTGGTAGGACACTTTGCTTCGCTATCATAGAAGGGTGTGCCACAAGGCCCCGTTTTTGCGCCGAAATTGTGAATACATTTCGATATAAGCGTTCACAGGATCGCGAAACGCTTAAACCTCATTAAAAAGGTGTACCACAAGGCTGTATTATCGCACCCTATTTCTTATACAAATATACGTCATACAAAATCGCGTAACGCTCAATCATCATTAAAGGGTGTCCTCAAGGCAACAAAATCGCTCCCCAACTCTTAACCCTCATCACCTACCATTCCAGAGTGGAATACCTGGCCAAGTCCAAACACCTGCAACAACAGTTGGACTCGTTACGCTGCGAGTTCTCAGTGCTGCGTGTGGACCACTCGGCAGCGACCCTCGACCGGCTGCACGAGCAGCAGGCGCGCGCCGGCGACAACAAGTACAGCACGCTGCGCAAGCTCAAGCAGGGGTCGGCCAACACGCGCGTCGCCTTCTACGAGGAGCTGTAGCCTGACAGGTGACTGGGGACCTGGAGCCTATACAGTATACATGGATAACAAATAACCTGTCGATGGATAGTCGAGGACCTATTGATTATATATGATTTTAAACTTTCGCGTTGCATTATCACTGGAAATAAAACTGACGGGAAATAATACAGCGGACTGGTCAGTCCGCTTGTGACCACGGTCGTTGCAGCACGGCCGAAACGTCAAGCTTTAGTCCGTCAGTATTATTTCCTATTGATTATACTTAGGCACTCTATAACACAATTACCTACAATAGACCCAACTGGATTAAGACCATCCGGGACCTGGGGCAGCAACACTGAATAAGTCCCCTAGTAGTTGAGTGGAGAAGAGAACATTAAGAGTCTTTAAAAATCAGGAAATTTCATAACTTTTAACTCTACCTTCTCAAATGTTGCCAGCCCCTGAGACTAATGTCGTAATAGTCAAAACACACTTTTCTGTTTCAGGTGAGAGTCAAAAACCACCTCCTGGGCGTACCCCCGCACAAGTAAGTGTTCCAAATGACAATAACATTAACTCGTCAATAGATATAGTTTTACTCTATTAAGGCCCAAGGCCATGGATTCCCAACCTGTTTTGTATTGAGCCCCTGTTGATGAAAAATTACATTAAGCCAAATGTATCGAGACGAATGGACGAAATGTACAATTTACCGGATAATCTCTTTTCTTATTTACACTTACTTCAGCATCTGACGAATCAGTACTTTTTATTGACTTGACCAGTTGGAACAAAAATAAGATTTGACGAACTGAAATAAAATTAAGACTTGACTAATTAGTACTTATGCATTGATTAACGCATCAGAACTAAAACGTGTGGCGAAAACACGCTTGACCAATTGGAACTTTTTTTCACTTGACGAGTTGATTGCTAAATCATTGAGACGATTAGTCGGTGCCCTTTTGTCAAAACTTGGATTGAATATTAAAAAAGCTTCTTGAACTTGAACGCGACTGGCCCGTTGGTCGAGTGGTTAGAGACCCTGGCCACGAAACCAAGGGTCGCAGGTTCGAATCCCGCTAGGGGAAAATGTTTCGTGTGATGAACATGGATATTTGTACTCGAGTCATGGATGTTTATAAACGTATTTAAGTAAATCTATCCGTTCACCTAGTATCCATAGCACAAGCATAAGCTTAGTATGGAACTAGGGAAATGGTGTGTCAGTCTAGAGAATTTATTATTATTATTTAATATATAAAAAGCATTCTGCGAATCCTCAGATTTTTAGTCTTTAGTATTCTCACCTAATACGCCCCTAAAATAGATCCGACGTTGGCTCAGCCTTTACAAAACTCGTTGGGAACCCCTGCCATAGATAGTCTCATTATCTTCCGTACCACATAAGTTCGTGTTCGTCCATAGTCGAAACATTGTGAATGAAATTCAGTCACCGAACTGATATTTAGTTCCTAGGGCAAGTAATGTGTACCTACATATAGTCGTAATTTGGTGCCTTAACGATATTAAGAACAATTTAGCTATTACAATGAGAGTGTTATTTTGGTATTGACGTTTTGTATTAAGTGACTTATGCGTCCATGATGTTTGGCTTGATCTCTGCTATGTTCGTTCGACTATAGTAAAATGTGAATAGTATGTCGCCTCAATTATCTACATAGTACATTTTATGAATGTGTTGAAGAGGCGAGTGAGGTGTGTAAGGATCGTGCCATATGGCGTTCGGTTCTCTCTGCCTACCCCGCTAAGGAAGTGGCGGGAAGTTTAGTTAGTTACATTTTGAAAAAATAACCCTGATATACATATCTGGTCAGTTTAATAATTTTACTTGTTCATAACTAGCTCGTTTGCAATTGAATAAACTTAAACAACGCTTTCAATCTGCAGCTTTGGGTTTCGTGGCGTCTCATCACAAGCCCACGTGTCTTGTCAGATATAATACTTCCCTTCCAATTTTGATTTCGTGTTTTTCTTACTAAATATCTCTAAACTTGGTTGCAAAAATTTTGATTTTATAAGGCGACTTACTTTCTAATTTTACTACGGTTCTGTATTAGCTACTAGTGTAATTTAAATCGCAAATATAAATTATCTATTCGACTAATTAACAAATAATAAAAACTATTCACCCAAAGATTTTGGTTGACTGAAAATTGAAATTATTGTTTAATTTTTTTTTTATATTTTTTATATTTTAATACACATACGCTTTCTATGTTAACCTTACTTATCTTTTGTAACAAGATCTGTATATTTAATTATGTTTTTTCACTTTTGTACGTATTGTAAGTATAAGTGTTTGTTCAACCTGGAGCACAGAAGGACGCTATGATCGATTACAACGATATTTTATGCAATATATTAAATTATATATAATGTGAATCGACATGGAAAATCAAGTTTTTATATGAGAATTTATATTTTTAAACAATTGAAGCCCTTACATAATTATATCCGCCTGCATAATAATTTTAGATAATGAACTCATCAAATGTATAAATTATTGTATGCCTATTATATTTTACAAAATACACGTTTGGTTGTTTTACAATATTGCGATAGTAAGCCTTCTGAGGGAGATATTTATGTCCATAAATATAAAAGATTGAATCCAATCTTTTATGCTCAAACTATTGAAAAATATACAACGCGGATTAGTTTGACAAATTGACAACTCGAAAATATAGATTTATACTTGAGCATCGATACAAAATCTTGTCTAGTCAAATTGGAACGTAATAGTAAAAAATATCGTTAAATTAATGACACAATAGGGCCTTGTATCCATGGAGGTCGATCAGTTTTCGGAATTGACATTAATCTCATATTTTGAGGACAAAAATGGCAATTATAATCCTACATTGCCCTTTCTCAACTGTGCCATCGAGTTGATATTATGTTATAGAACATTCTCATAACATTAATTATTTTATTGTTGGTCTAAATTCCACAAATATGGTAATAAACATCTCCCCTGCGCCTAGCCAGTTCAAATATTGTACCAGACCATTCTATTATGTACCTTGTAGTTAGTTAAGCAATTAATAATACATGGAAGTACACAATAATAATATAATGTCTGATATTGTTTCGTCCAATTTACTAACCATATGAGCTCTGTAAATGTCCTGACTATGAATCAGGGAAGACAATTGTGGAACCTGATAAATATCGATATTTTAAACTTGCACGCACAAAATACATATCGATAGAAACATATGATAGATGTGGCAATGAGGGTTGCACGAGTGGGTTGAGGGTTGAAACGATACTCGTGCCACCGGTTTTTGTATTGGCTCTTTGTTGACAGGACCTTTCATAATGTGATACGTATGTCAGTTTGTTCTGAAAACTTACCAATGTGTAGGGAGACAATACAGTACGTCACAGTTACGCCATCTATCTGATGTTTTAATTCAAAAAACCTTCATTACCTAACATTACACACAAACCCGTATTGATTTGATAAAATATGAAGTAGAAATTAGCATCCTTACTCAGAGTCACTGCCATCGTGTCGTATGTAACTACATATACTTTATACCTCAATAATAATCTTCATTAGTTGTTGTAGTAGCGAATACATTTAGGTGTGTTTTTGTATGACATTAATTGTAGTGAATTATTATGATCTGACAACTCCTAGCAAGCTAGGTTTGATGCGAGCGATGGGCTGAAAGTTTTAGTTTTGAGAAGACTTGCTCATAGTAACTTTATTAAGTTATGGAATGTGAAGCCCAATTGACTATATATTTTCATATATATACATACATAACATCGCGCCCGGTTATCCCTGCAGGGGTAGGCAGAGTCAAAGAAACAGCAAGCCCCTTTAACCAAATAGAACTGGGCTGGGTTAGATGGAAATCACAAAGCATTGAAAATTTAATCTGACAAGTATATAATTAAAAAATATCAATGAATTACATTTTTAGAGACGTCTTGGTATTGTTGAGTGTGAATGGTGTAATAGCAAATTTGTACATACCGACATACATAATAACATCACGCCCATAATCCCCTAAGGAGTAGGCAGAGTCAAAGGGGCAGCAAGCCCCTTTAACCGCAAGAATAATAAAAACTGGGCTGGATTGTTGGAAAATTGTGAAAATAACTCAATTTGTATTCAGGACATTTACATGAATCCTTTGTTCACAAATTATAAATTTTAGTAAAATCCTTATTTCCCATAGGGAAGTAAAATACAATTTGCTATGATAACTGATGAATGTATTTTTATGAATTATGATAAGTACTTAATTATGTTTTATTATGAACGAGCCTCTCTTTTCCTGTCAATGACTAATTGATTTAATCCAATTAATTATAAATTTACTGCTACCCTTAAGTAAATAATAGACAGTGTTATTTTAAATTTATGCGAAACCATTTACCAACTTATTTAACTTATTATTCTAAGGAACTAATTTAAAATATTTTATAAAATAAGCAAAAATTTTATTAAAACACTTTCCATTCAAAAGTTGATCAGCAGATTGGCTATTTTGTATGAAAAGTAAAAAAGTTTTTGCTTAATTTCTAAAATCCTTTAAAAAGGTTCCTTAGAATAAGCGTCAAGTAGGTAAGAGGTTTCGCATGCACTAGAAATAACCATGTATGTATACAGCTTATTTTTTTTATTACTGTTCATAAAAATACATATCATTTGGTAGTACTTATTCAGTGAATTCACCGAGGTGTGCCTCATGATGACAATGTGATGATGTCTTCTAATTAATGTTTACCCTGTATAAGTGCCTTGTAACAGATATGTAGACGATTTATTTTGTAAATATATTTATAGACAATTGTGTGATATTTTATTTAACCTTGAACAACATAGGAAAACCGAAAATTTGCAAATTATGTTTCGTAAAGGAAAATTTGTACCTAAATTATATTATACCACAATGACTAATAATAATATGGAAGTAGGTAAAATTTGGCACTATAAAATATGGTGTGTAGTTGACAACCCTCGTATGATCTCCGATAAAACGAGGTAATTATTTTTAGATATTTGTCAAATATAAGAATTTACCTGTACATTGGAAACGGGAACCTTTATATACGCATAGCAATATGCGTATCGCCAATCAGTATGCGTTACGAAAAAAACAGTAATTTTTAACTGAGAGTTTTAATTCCGTCCTTCAAAAATATATACCACAATCTTAATAACAATTATAATTATATCTATATACGAATCGTATTTACAGTCTAACATTGTCAGGGAGAAATAAATCCCCCAGATAAAATAATAAATATTAATACAATCATGTATCACCATATTGGTTTCATTCAAATACTGTACAAGTTAGAAATATTAGTAGATTAGAGCGTATTTTTGTATTACGTATATGACATTAAATGTTCGTAAAAACCGTATTTGAATGAAACCTGCAGTTTGTTCAATTAACGATAACGCTTTGATTTTTTTCTCAGCTCTGTAGAACGCTATTTTTTTGTGGCATGGAATCAAGCAAACTTTATTAATCTTTTTATGACGCCAATGTGCGTTATTACAAATGTACGAACTATGTCATGACAATTCGGTTGAATCCAGGTGTTTTTTATTAAGATGGAAGATGTGCAAACTAAATCATACAAACTTCTCATTGAACCCACATACGACGCCATTGTGAGTCATGGACTATGCACAAAGTAGATCAAACAAACTCCATCCAACTGACACAATGACGCTAATAGGAGTGACCGTGTTCTCAAAGATATATTGAGCTAACTTCAAGCTACTGCTGACGCCAATGCGCGTCGACGAAAATTGAACGAACTATATAATCAACATTTAGTGTTATTGTGATGTTACTAAGATGAAAAAATTGCATCAACCCATAAAATTCGTGGTCACTGGACGGGTACATCAGGGAAGAATGCTAAACATTATAGTATAAGAAACGTCGCAATGTTTGGCAGTATTTTAAGATTGTCTGGAAAATGCTTCTGGCATTATTGTACCCTCTGACGTGCAATAAGATTAAAATAAATAGTTATTTTTGATTTGTAGCGTAGAAATAAGACCATATAGACATTTAAAACGTTAACTTTAGAGAAAAAAGTAGTTAATTTATTCATTTGACAACAATCATTTTTGGTATACCTACTAGTAAATGTTTTGAGACTTGAATTTGATCGACCCAAGTGAGAAACTACGCCACACTGGCCAATTTTAGCCACAAGCTTGTAAGTGATTATCTAATATTGTCCATTATACAACATTTTCATTCCACAACTCATATTAAATATGTCATATAGGTACGTACAGCTAAGACAATATTGACTTACAGATGAAACCGGTCAAAATTATCCAATACTTTGGAATTTTCGCGAATGGTATCCACTTTTCCTTAGTGTAAAGCTACCGATAAACAAAGCTTAAAACAACTTACACTATTTAAATAAATAATTTTGTGAATGCTCTGTATACGACAGTTTACATAAGATTGGACAAATATTGCAAAATTGTGGTTTAACAATCCCATTTACATGACATTGACATATTCTAAACATGTTTACACAATTCCTAGTTATATTTCTCTTACAGTACAACAATTCTTGTTATAAATGCATGCTATTTGAAAAGCGATAATTCTGAAAGAAATTAATTATATCTACATACCGCCTTATCTGTATGGAAAACTTGTACACGGCAATATTAGAGATCAAGAACGTCCAACCTATATATTACTAGCAGCGCCCGGTTTCACCCGCTTAATTCCCGTTCCCTTTGGAATACGGGGATAAAATATAGCCTATGTTACTCGCTGACAAATTAGCTTTGCATTGGTGAAAGAATTTTTCAAATCGGTCCAGTAGTTTCGGAACCTATTCAATACAAACAAACAATCAAATCTTTCCTTTTATAATTTTAGTACATAATATGAATCATTTTCTCAATGTACAAAGCGTTAATTAGGATTACAATTTATTACACCTCAATCAGATAATTAAAAATAAATTACCGATTATAAACAACTAGAGTGAAATGCAATTAAACAGTAAACATTTTGTATGACTAACCAGTATTATTCCTTACAAAGCTAGTCTGTTCATAACAAATTAAGTCTTGGATGCGTATGAATATGCTCAGGTAACCCATATCATCCTAGTGATCCATTTTTTAATTGAAGGATTGCAGTAAATATGCTTAGGAGAACACAGCAAATGAATGAATTCCTCACATCTTGAGGGTCTACACTTGTAACCCAAGATCTGAATAAATACCAAATCTTATTATTCCATCTATCCCCTAGTTTCACACAATAGGAAATTTGTCTAAATTATACTAGCTCTTTTGCTGTGAACCAGACTAGGTTCAACTAAAACTGGGTTCTGCAAACTTTTACGAATCAAACCGAGAGTTAATTTCATTGTAACACTATTTGAAGATATAGACTCCCACAATTCTTCACCTGTGCATATTCACTTGCTCACTTGCATACAGACAGACTATTTATAGAGGGGCCAATCAAGTATTACGTAATCACAATTTTAGCAAATTGAACCTCTTCCTTTTGGCAGCAAATGTAAGCTAAGCTCTTATCCTCCATATGATTACATAATTGTTGCAAAATCTGATAACATAACTAACATATTCGCTGTTCGGACCGCAGTCATCAAAAGTATGTAAGCAAATTAAAGACCCCTTACCTAGCACAGGTTCTTTGTAATACTTAAACGGTTCATATTAGCAAGCCTGCTTTCAAGAAAAAGCCTAAGCAATCAGTCAAGCGTCAGTGGACGTCGATGGTGCAACCATCTACTTCTAAGGCATCAATGAGACACTTCAGGGCTTGTTATACAAGCGGCGGTAACTCACGCCGCTATCGCAGAACTCATTCATGATGATCCTGCACAGGAACAAATGGAAGACTACTATTAGAACTATAATAGACACCCAGAACAACGGGTTTAGGCCTCCTAGGCTGTGTCCGTGTTTGTGCATCGCTATCACATGGTGTTCGTGGGCTGGAGCCTCCACCACCTCTCTGACGTGAATGGTATGCCTCAAATCCTCCATGTGCTGCTTATCTGCTGTTATATACAATATAGCTGTTAGTGGTTCTGTTAATTTTACTGGGAAATATTTTCGGTATGGTCCCAATTGGACAGGCGAGTCCAGGCACCCAGCATCACAGGCGTAGTAAGTCTTATCAGACCGATCTAGGGCTACAAAAATAGCAGCCTTGTTGTCATCTTGAACAATGACACTAATGTTAACATGCGTCATGTTGCCATAATTCAACCGGCGGAACAGGAAGTCTCGATGAAGTTTCGAAGGGTGTATATTGTATTCAAGATGCTGGTTGCTGAAGCGTAGACTGCCAAAGCTTAATATCATTGCTTGGTTGACTCCGCTAGCACCTGCATTCATCAGCTTGTAACAGCCATGCTTTTCTAGCGTTAAGAGCCAAACACTGGCAACTGCATTCAAATTATTAAGAGAATTTAGAGGTTTCCACAAATTTAGTGCATCTAACGTAGAATGACCTCCATAACAACCCTCTGCATAAGTTAAAGTTCTAAGTATATCTGATCTTGTTTGAGACTTGATGTGTTCTTCATGTTCCAAGCTACGTACTTGGGAGAGGATTGCATATATAGTAGCGTTGATACGGTCACCATTGATAACACCATCGGCTTTTGAATCTGAAATGTAAAAGCCTGTAGACCAAAGGGACTGCCATACTCTTGCATGGTTCTCTTTAAGTTTTCGTACCGCAGCTGTGTCTGACGTTAAAGCTATAACCTTCTCCATTTCGTCTATAGCCTTCTTTTCTACAGTGTCCTTGTGTTTTGCATAGTCTGACTTTTTAATTGGGCTGCTATACTGTACTGTTGTGTATATTAGTATATCTAGTGCATCCCGTGCATCAACTTGGATAGTGTTACCCATTTTTCGTGTCACAACCGCAACTGCAATCACATTCTCGCTGTCCGGAATCGCTATCATTCCAGTGACAACTTCGTACTCCTTCGTATCTACCCCTTGGTGCAGCTTCACGGTTTGTTTCACTGAAGTTGGCCAGTCCGAGACTCTAGGGGTTGTCAATCGTAAAGATTTGCCAACATTTGTTGGATTATTTATTAGAACTTCCTGTACAAATAACGAAGGAATAGTTCTGTGAGCATAGTATTGGTAGCTGATGTGCAGGCCAGTGTTACTGCATTGAAATCTGTGGATTATGCCTCTTTTGTACTCAGCTATAGTGAATTCCTTCATCTCATAGTCATCTATGATGTACAGCGGGTGATAATAAACTGGCAATGAAAGTGTTCGTCCATATTTGATGTTTAAGTGTGAGTCATGTTCGAGGGCTAGGCCTAGTAAGCCGTTCCCAACGTAAGGCACATAGTTGTGACTAAGCGTAGATAAGGTTGCTGTTGTTTCTTGTCTAAGATACGCGTCGTGATTATGCAGAGCGTCCTCAAATGGGCTCATGAAGTTCCTTTGACACACATTTTGGTGACTAGCGACGTCCTCGGCGCCGAACAGCCAGTTCATCAGACTCGGGCCTAGGTAAAGTATGAAGAATATGAAGAATAAGCATATAATTACTAGTTTTTTTCTCGTCATGGGCCCGTCGGCTATTCTATTCACGCGCCGTAAAAACTCACCGGCGCGGCGACTCATGTCTGAAAACTCGCCGACCCTATCCATCACAGTTATTATCAGTACTTGATAGGTGTGTTCAAGTGAGACCAACTGTTATTGTCATTGTAGCCAATAACAAAACACTTTAATTTGTTATCACAACAATATTCGGCACGTTCACTCGTAAAGGTTATGTTTGCGCGAGCCGCGTGTATGTTTTGAGGTAAAACTTATAATAGTTCCAATTAATGAGTTGTGCGACTAAACTTGATAAAGTTATTAAATGAGCAAATGCATTATCGCGAAATCGTAACAATCGAAAGGTTTTGTGAAATAAACGTCACGCGTATGTCACATGAATGTCAACTTGAACGAATGATGCTGTCAATTGTCAAAGATCCGCATTGTTCATTCATTATAGAAGTATTGTCTATGGTTTCCAAATAGGCTTTTGATTTCCGGGTTATCGCCCCTTCGTATTCCACTTTAAAAAATATGTACCGCTTATTTTTATAATGGAGTCAAATGGAGCCTAGACTAAAAGGTAAAAAAGATACACATTTCTTGAGTTCTAGAGACTGAGGTCATAAACTTTAGTTATTCTTTATTGTTGTAATTACTGATGTATTATTGTTATGATTTGAAAATGACTAATTCATTTTCAGTCACTTTTATAACAACATTATAATTTAATAAAGTCAGTTATCTGTATTTTATTGAATAGGAAGTTTTTGGTATATATGAATAAGAATGCTCAAAACAGGCAGCGATCCAACCTTCAAATAGAGTTGCGGGTAGTTCAAGCACCGCTGTCTGAAAACCAGTCAAGTACATGTTGGACTACCGACGCCCTTTACATCGCATACCTACTACGGATACATTTATTAGATGTGTAACGTTCTCCAGTTAAGGGCTTGTCCAGTACTGGGTCCTCTTGAGTGCTCGCATGTACAGATAGCGCGCCAGTTGAATGCAGTCGGGGCCTGAGACGAGACATACCTGAGCTCTGCATTCAACTCGCGCGCTTTCTGTAGATGCTTAGTGAAGAGTTAATGTTGTAGGCAAGGCCTTCGTGCCCACGGTGTATCCGCGCGCGAACCAAAATAAGAACACACAGTATATTGTTTAATAAAACTACATTTATTTCTTAAAATATCAATATCTATTATAAAATCAATATGGAATTATCACAACAGTCTAACAATTTCTCTAAAACATTTAAAACATTTTACAAAGAGCACCAACGTATATGTTTATAAATAGAAAAATTAGACACAATCGCGTCAAATAGTTATATAAAAAGGGAAAATGTAATTCGGTTTACATTCATGGAATATAAAATGGAAGAGATTCAACATATAAATTCGTGAAAAATAAAAATTTATTACAAAATTTTCAAAAAGTATATAATATAAAAACGTTATTTTTTAATTATAGGTCCATATTAAGGCACATGTTTTAATTTTAATCAGATTTATTAATATCAAGAAATGTATAAATTATGTAAAAATGTATATAGGAATGTGATGCTAATACCGCACGACATACATTATGATTAAGAATAAATTAATTAGTACTTTATCTATCGATCAACATTTATTCACAACATTTAATACCGCATCCTTATATTTAGAACATCGCCCAAGAAATACAGATAATTAGACATAATAAATAAATATCAGATGTAGTTATTACGAAATAAATCATATTTTACGTTAACTAACGTGTGAATCCTGTATTTTTTATTATTATGGCAATAGTTAAAAAATATGTTAGTTACTTAAGTTTCTTCTTAGTAAATCATTTGCTTTAATAAGTTTTTTAAATCTATTAGCTATGGGAAGAATCAATTTTAACTTATGAATATATAGGAAAAATGGAAATTTGTAATACTGTTACCAGTTACCAAGAAAGAGATCGTGTATTATCTACTTAAAATATAACATGAAATACGAATTGACAACACTAAAATATAGGTATTATATATAAATTATATATAGGTACTACAGTTACAACATAGAGAAAGGGCGAAGGACACTTAACATTAACTAAGTATACGCGTGTTTCAAGCTTCTTCCCAAACCGGAAATTTAGTTTCCCTGACATTTTGTGTTGTTCCCTGTTTTACTCAGGGACGACTAGTAGAAACATCCCTGTTTTACTCAGGGACGACTAGTAGTAGGCTAGTTAGAAACATTCCTGCCTTTTGATAACCCTACTTCCGGCCAAGAACTTTGGGAATCTTTTACTCGTAGTGACATTGTCACTGACGTACGACGATAATGATAAATTTAGTATTTGTATTTTGTATGTAATGTTAAATTGACATTAAACATTTCTAATATAATAAAAATGTTTTTCCTCTAAGTATTACCATGTAAATGGTTTCGGTATGTATATAACGTCTAAGTATAACGTATTTGTAAGCGTAGCCGGTTGTAAAATATATCCATTTGTGCTCAACCCGTACAGAAGGTTATTCTCCACTTTAGTTAACACATATCAGGGGCGGATCTATTGAAGGGGTATTTTTTTAAAATTGGGTCCCATGGATTTAAAAAAAAATCACTTTATGTGGGTAAATTTTGTGCTTCTCGTGATGTATCATAACCCTGAAGTTATGTTTCATATGTAAAAATACTAAAAAAGGCAAAAAAAGGAATGTGTTTCAAAAGTAGATAGTTCCGAAGATAATTGAAAGAAACAGAATCTGTGTAATAGTTCAAGTAAAAGAGTAAACTATTTTGTTTGAAAAATAAAAATTAAAAAATAATATACTTTTCATGAACCTCCTCAGACATTAACGTTCCGCCCCTCACCTGTGCTACTAATAGTTAAAACGGTTTTGATGCATATCGTCAATGTGAAAAAATGGCCACTTCCACAACGTTTGCGCAAAGAAAATATTTGTTAAAGACATTCTGCAAGTGACTTTTTTAAATGACAACCATGAATGAGTGACGATTTGTGAAATTGACAAAAAGTGAAAATGACCGTCTACGAAAATGACATTATGCGAAAGTGACCATGTGAGTTTTTTTTTTATATCGGAATGACGATTTTCTAAATGGTCTGCTTCAAAACCGTCAAACCATCGCGCCTCACTCGTTCTGGTCGACCGGCCGCCACTCGCGGTCGGAGCGCAGGAGCACGATCTCCTCCTCAGAGTCCGTCTCTGAGGGCGGGATCTCCTCCTCGTCGTAGTACGGTTTGCGTACTATCTCTGGAATAAGAATAGTGTGTTAATAAGTCAGAATCAGTTGGATTATTTTTAGTTTTTAATTCAATGGTGTTATCCATTTATTTTACATAATTTATAGTTTATATAAACAAATGTTTACTTATAACATACCTACATCAATGAGTAATATTTTGAATTTTAGCGCCTGAGTAGGTAAAGGTATTTTGTCAGATATGTAAAACAACAAAAGAAACAAGTTGTACCTAAGTACAGTTTATCTTTCAAATTATAATTGCTTAAATACCCTCAACACACTGCTGCACAATAAAAATAAAAATAAAAAATATTTTATTGCCAGCACAAAGAAAATATACAAAAAATACATGTAAGCTATTTTTAAGAATGACACGCGAGGCGTGTTTCACTTTAAGACGCACGCCAGGCGTGTATCCCTGCTCAAACACGCCAGGCGTGTCACGCGCCCACACGAGCGCCGCGACGGCACGCACCGTAGTTGTCGAGGGAGCACAGCGGCCGCTTGTCCTCGGACGGCAGCTGCGTGAACAGGTAGTCCTTGCGCGCGTCGCGCGCGCGCTCGCGGCAGCTCAGGCACCACGCGCCCAGCGTCACCACGCACACGCCCACCACGCCTGCCGACACGCTAATGTCATCATTGTGATCTTATAGCTATTTATTATGGACTAGCTGTGCCAGCGGTGTCACCCGCGTTTATGGTTAATATTATGAAGACTATTTCCGTCATACATGATTTCTATGTAATTTTAACCATTAAGGCTGCACACGCGACGGAAGCTTAAAAAATGAAGTAACTTCTCCCGTTTTCCCAACATTTCCCTTCACTACTCTGCTTCTATTGATTGTAGCGTGATGAAAAGTATACTATAACCTGCCCAGGAGTATGAAGAATAATTGTACCAAGTTTCGTTAAAATCCGTCGAGTAGTTTTTCTTTCTATAAGGAACATACAGACAGACAGACAGACAGACAGACAAAAATTTTACTGATTGCATTTTTGGCATCAGTATCGATCACTAATCACCCCCTGATAGTTATTTTGAAAATATATTTTATGTACAGAATTGACCTCTCTACTGATTTATTATAAGTATAGATAAGAAACAATGTCCATTAACTTTATAGTCGATCTTTAATCTTATAGAAAGTTGGACGATATGCAACAATTTACATTAACTTAAGTGATTTATTGAATACGTGTATGAAATGACGAATTTAACGGAAAAAAATTGAACCCTATAAGGATATAGGCTCCTTTTTAACCACGAAAATATAAAAAAAAACATCTGTGTCAGTACTAAAAGGCATATCGTTCGTGATTTTCGCCCAAACGGGGGAAAGGCAAATTAGAAATGTGGGCCAGAGTGAGAGAATAACGCAACTCCCACCAGGAGTAAAATTATAACTTGATCTAACTTTTCCTGGCTTGTCCCTATTAGGGATGATGAGTGCGTTAAAAAACTATAATTCTATTTAGTCCGTCAGTTAGATTATACAAAAATACTAGACACATATTTTTCGCTTTATCAAATTAACAAACAATCACAAAGATAAAGAGCATCAAAGTTTTGGGTTGGGGGCTTGCGACGTCACTATTTTGTTAAAATTGTGACGTCAAGCGCAACTTGAATGCATTGTATTTTCGTCAATGTTTGTTTGACAAATAAATAAAAAAATACGTGTTTAATATTGTTTTATAATCTAACTGACGGAATAAACAGATTTTTTTAGTCATCTTGCCTATTGTAGGTGGGTTAGGTTAGTTAGGTAGCTGCCCTTTCCTGCCTTCTCCACCGTACTCTCATGGTCGGTACGGCAGACAAAAAAAGCTCTCTGCACTTAACCTTAACCGTATTTGTTGTTTAGCTACAAAAGCGTGTACCTGCGAGCATGACGAAGACGAGGCGCGGTAGACCCAGCACCAGGTCGTCCGTCTCCAGCTTGAACAGGATGTTCGGCGTCAGGTTCTCCTTGTCGTTGATCTGCAACGACCATTGGATTGTTATATCACCAGCATCTTGCTAGCGTTATATCATGTTAGGGGCCTAGATATAGCTTCTAGAATACAATATTGAAAGTGCTGAGCGACTTTCGTAAACTCTTACATCTTGGACCAGATGAGTTGGATCTTGATTGATTGGCTTTCTAACAATAGTAACTATGTGTTCTAGTTAAAAAAAAACGCCAAATTAATTGTACGCTAATAAGAAAAGTAATACTTTATATTCTGCTAGCTTACGCTCGCTACTTCGCTCGCGTTTTTCTTTATTGATTTATATAAAAAAAATAGCCTATGTACCATTCCAATCTATAATCTACGTCTGTGATTTATTTCATCCAGAACCGTTCAGTAGTTATTGAAACAAACATACAAATATTTCCACTGCATAATATTAGTTAGGATAATATTGGTCTTACCGGTATATGCCTCTCCTTAGTGATATACCCGTCCATGCTGACCTCAACCCGGACCTCCTTGCCCATGAACGTGACGGGGAGGGCGAGCGCGAACACTCCTTCGGGGTCGCTGGTGTTGCTGGCCACCGCTACGCGCGACTTGAGAGGGAACGCTTCGAGGAGAGCGCCGTCCAGCGGCTTGCTGTTGTGGTCTAGGGCTAGGCCTGGAAAAAAAAATGGAGTGTGTAGTGAGCGAGTTGAAAATCAACCAATAGAAAATGTCCTCTGAAGATAGGCGGAGATTTTATGCAATTCTATTGGTGGATTTTAAACTCGCTCCGCACCGGTGAAAAGCCATAATAGGGATGATGATTGCATTAAAAAACTATAATTCTCTTTAGTCCGTCAGTTAGATTATACAAAAATACTCGACACATATTTTTTCGCTTTATCAAATTAACAAACAATCACAAAAATAATGAGCATCAAAGTTTTGGAGTGGGGGCTTGCGACGTCACTACTTTGTAAAAATTGTACGTAGTCACGCGCAACTTAAATGCATTGTATCTTCGTCAATGTTTGTTTGACAAATAAATTAAAAAATACGTGTTCAATATTTTTTTTAAATTTAACTGACGGACTAAGCAGAATTTGTTAGTCATCTAGCCTATTGTGCTATGTGCTGTTGTGGACATGACAACCTAAAAAGGAAAAAAAAAATATTTTTTTTATATCCTTTGATGCAATCTGAAGATTTGGCGTTGAACGCACAGGGTGGATCTGATTTACGCTCCCAAAAAAAACAGTTTTTATGTATTCGTTTTGACAGGCCCGTTGGTGGAGTGATCAGAGACCCTGGTCACGAAACCAACAGTCGCAGGTTTAAATCCCGCTAGAGGTAAATGTTTCGTCTGAACACATTGGTACTCGAGTCATGGATGTTTATAAAACGTATTTAAGTATGTCTATCCGTTCATAGGCCCATGTTGGTCTGGGACTAAAAAAAAAGAATGTGCCAAGCGTGGTTCTTGCCTAGCATGTCGTAAAAGGCGACTAATGGTGTATCGGGTTTTGGGTACGTATTGTGTAGGCGACAAGCTAGCCACTTGTCAGAAATTTTTCACAAGTTTCCATCTAACCCAGCCTAGTTTTATTTTTGGCTGAATGTGGTTAAACGGGCCAGCTGCCCCTTTGACTCTGCCTACCCTATCGGATATCATGGGAGTGATGTTATGTTATGTTTATCCGTTTACCTAATACCCATAGGACAAGCCTATAAGCTTAGTTTGGAACTAGAGAATTGGTGTGTCAGCCTGGTGTATGGAGAATGTGTTACCGGTGACGTAGACGGTGTTGGGGTCAGGTTGCAGCTTCAGCTCGTTGAACTGGCCGCCCGGCAGCCGCTCGGTGTTCTCCCGCTCCAGGATCACGTCCTTGCGCTTCACCACGTTGTCCACCACGCGCCACGTCAGCACCTGATATGAGTTACGGTTACCAACGACGTGACCCCAGGGCGGTCGCTGGGCCATACTCGGGGGGTTACCGCCAAACGGAAAACAGCAAGTTTCTACACACTATTAGTGAGAAACTGTTTTCTGTCTATGACCCAGGGGGTCGCGAAAATTTTTAAAACCTGTTAGGGGGTCGCGTATCCAAATGAGAAACATTGATATAAAGCCATGAATACATTATATATGTCACACACACACACACACACACACACACATATATAGAGACACTAAAGTTGTGCGAGACTTAAAGGAAAATAATAATAATATATATATACGGTCGAATTGAGAACCTCCTCCTTTTTGAAGTCGGTTGAAAAGGACACAGGCTACTTTCGATCTTAAATACTGCCGTCCACATCGACACAAGCCTCGCGTCAAGTGCGTCACAGTGTCAGTGTCGCGCTGAGGCAGCGCAAGCGGCGGTACCTGGTCGCGGTACTGGTGGCAGCTGACGACGACCCGGTACTCGCCAGGCGGCAGCAGCAGCTTGAAGCGCGCCATGTTGGCCGACACGCGGAACCGCCGCCTGATGCCGTCCACCGCGACGACAGCCTTGCGCATCGGCGCGCCTTGCGCGTTCTTAATGTACCCCACTATGCCTGCGGAGAGGAAGTGTTTTATTTTTTATAAAAGACACGATTTGTGTGGTTCCACTGTTATAGAAGTTGGTAGTTGAAAAAGACAGTTGTTGCAAATTACTGACTACTGGCCACGAAACCAAGGGGCAAATGTTTCGTGTGATGAACATGGACATTTGCACTCGACTAATGGATGTTTATTAACGTTTTAAGTATGTCTATCCGTTCACCTAGTATCCATAATACAAGCATAAGCTTACTTTAGAACTAGAGGATTGGTGTGTCTACTAGAACATACGCCCATAACAACTGCTTCAAGCATCATCAGACACGCCAGGAGTGTACACTTGTGTATACGCTAGGCGCACAAGTATCACACGCACAACACAGCACTCACCAGTGTTGGCCAGCTCCACGAACTGCATGATGCCCTTCAGGTTGGCTCGCCACACGGTCGCGATGTCCGCCTCTAGAGGCATGCGGCAGCAGCTGAGCCCGGCCGACACGACAGGCGTGTCGTACTTCTCTAGTAACACGTCTATCAGGCGTCCGTGTATCTGTAATTGTCGAATGCAATATATGTATAATGTAAAGTTAACATAGATTGCTGCATTAACCGTGGCATAAGTACCCGATTTACTGAGAGGTCAATGACCTAGAGCGCCTCTTCAGTCGCCAATGACCTTATTGTCTCGCCGCGGGCATTCGTACTGGTTGCTGTGGTGAAGGTAGAAGAAACCGGCCAGAAACTGGGTTGTTATTCTTTTCAATGCCAGATTGAATAAAAAATTAAAATTTACAGATTAAATTAATATTTATACCAAGTCATACAGTTAATATTCGTTCATGATTCAGCCGAGTATTATTATATGTAAAAGGTAAACCAGAGCCTAGAACGTCTTCTCGGTCAGCAACCAAGTCTAGTAAGGGGTCAGTGATCTAGAGTAATTAATTCTACCGTCACCAACCAGGTCTACAACCAGGTCAATGACCTAATCTGCCTGTTCAGTTGCCACAAACCTCATTATCGCGGCGCGGGCACTCGTACTGGTTGCTGGTCTCCCTGTTGTCCTGGTAGCGGCGTGCGAATTGCTCATACACTCTGAGCTTCTGCGCCGCCTCGGGTGACACCACGTCCTCGGTGCCCGAGGACAGCTCCAGCACTAAGTCGTACTTCTCGCTTGTAAGCAGGTTGAGGAACGCCTTGAAGGTAATAGGAATAATTCATTTGTAGGGAAATTTGATTAATTTGAAGATACATTAGATGTATTGGAAGTAAAATGAATTTGATATTTATCCTATATTATCTAACCTCGATAAATTTAGTTGACAAGTTCAAAACGTGTTAATTCTTGATGCTGCTTATTGCGATACTTGTGGCATCACGTTAGATTCGTTAGACTAATTAACAAACTAAACTTCACGCCACTTCCCTATTCGTAAGACTATTATAAAAAATTGCAATAATCTCAAACTAGCTTACAAATAATAAAAATTACAAACGATTAAATGTTAAAAAAAGAGTTTTTTTTTTCAATTCAAATTACAAACTCAAAAAGTGCGAGTCGGACTCGCACACGACGGGTTCCGTACCATGATCTATAAAACGTAAAAAAAACATGTCTGTCGTATGGAAGCCCCCTTAAATATTTATTTTATTCAGTTTTTTAGTATTTGTTGTTGTAGCGGCAACAGAAATACATCATCTGTGAAAATTTCAACTGTGTAACTATCACTGTTCATGAGATACAGCCTGGTGACAGAAGGACGGACGGACAGCTGAGTCTTAGTAATAGGGTCCCGTTTTACCCTTTGGGTACGGAACCCTAAAAACGATTATTGCTAAAAATGCTACAAAATTATGGAGGAATACGTGTATTTGCATAATTATTATGTGGTGTTATGTTGTGTGGGTCTAGGACTTAAAAAGAATTTGCCTAGCATGTCGTAAAAGGCGACTAATGGTGTATCGGGTTTTGGGTATGTAGGCGACGAGCTAGCCACTTGTCACTACTTTTTCACAATTTTCCATCTAGCCCAGCCCATTCTTTTTTTGACTGAATGTGGTTAAAGGGGATTATGGGCGTGATGTTATGTATGTATTATGTGGTCATGTATACGTGTTGTTCGAGAGCGGTGGTAGCTCAATGGTAAGGACAAGTGCCTCTTAACCTAGGAGTGCGGGTTCAAACCCGAGCACGTACCTCTGGATTTTTCAAATCTATGTACGTATTTATACCACTAGCTCGACGGTGAGGGAAAACATCGTGATGAAACCTGCAAATTCAAAACAACGTTGATTTGTAACCATGATCCGAAAATTGTCTGGTTCCCCTATCTTAGGGTTAGGGAAGGCCAGATCGGCAGTCGCTTCAATGTAATTACCAGACTCGCTAAATCCTGGATCATGGTCTAAGCGGACCCCGTCTAAGCACGGGACATGTTGTTCGAGTATGTGTGTATGTCTGTGTTTCTGTGTGTCGATGATAAGCATGAGCGTGATTGTGAAGATCCCTCTCACCTTCTCCCTGGTGTAATTAGACAATGGGTTCTTCTTATCACCGGTGATGTATCTGTAGAGGCTGTCGCCGAACTCCTCCTCGAGCGCCTCCACGTCGCACTTGCTGGCGCCCGCGTACTGCTTCAGGATCTTGTCGCCCAGGTGGTCGATGTTCGGGATGAAGTGCAGCACTGTGTTGTTGAGGAGCCGTCTGGGGGTCACACGTTAATGGGGCTGGTTTTTACATTTTCAGATAAATTTAACCGACTGATAAAATATAGATAGACATACCCCGCCCGCAAAAGGGTACATGCATAAAAATATTTTGGACATTTAACGTTAGAAGTTAGAATTAAGATATATAAGTAAGTATTATTAGTTAGCCAGCATAGCCTCAAGCTTTCAAACTTCATCGAATTGGTGTGTCAAGGTGATTTTCCACCAGAGGGGCGAGACGAGACGAGGCGTGAAGAGAATTGAAATATGTATGGCAAATTTTTTAATCCTCTCCTAGCGCATTTTTGGTGGATGGAATTTGCCATACATATTTCAATTCTCTTCACGCCTCGTCTCGTCTCGCCCCTCTTGTGGAAAATCACCTTTAGTCTGGAAAATTTATTTTATTTTAAAATTTATTTGTGATTATGTAGACGACGAGCTAGCCACTTTTTTCTACTTACACTTAAAGTTATCCCTCTAATTCTTTTGGTTATGAGGGACCGCAAGACAAAATTTCTTATAGTCATGGACCACTTAATTGATTTATTGTTTTGGAGGTAATATACAGTTGGATGGAAATAAAGGCACTTGTGCACCTGGCTCGGCCTCGGCCACGCACTGTCACGTTATGCGCGGACCATTTGAGGTGCTTTTAGGGACCACCGTTTAAGAACCACTGCTCTAATCTGACTCGTTTTTATTTTTGCCAAATAATAATAATAAAAAAATTCGCCTGCCTGACACACCAATTGGGATGTTGACACCATTTATATTTAATTTTGAAATATCAATTCTGAAAAAGAAAGTATCGTAGTATTCTGTTAAGCCTTATTGATTTTGTATCATATTGAGTCTAAGATTTTTAATTTTACAAAAACAGCTTAATATTAAGTCAGTTGACTATACAAACTAGTGACGTCACACGTTGACAAGCCCATACAAAATTTATGAAGTTATTTTGTTTTGACAGTTTTAAAAAAGTATCTCAATTGACTAGCCAGTCAACATCCCTATTCCCTAGATACAAACTATAACTATGTATGTATGTTTACATGAGCACATCTAGCAAGAGGAAGAAGTCAAAGAAGTATAATACCTGTGCACGATCTCCCCGATCTGGTAGGCGCTGGCGATGTGCCGCGCGAAGTTGACCAGCATCTCCTGGCCGAGCGGCTGCGACGCGTACAGGCTGCTGGTCAGCGCGATGTGGAACTTGCCCTCCTCGGGGGAGCCCACCTGGAGAATACTAGTAAGTTATCTAAAGCTGACATGGGTCCATATCAGGACTTGTCAAACGCTAAGGCCAGCCCCTCCTCGAGGGAGCCCATCTGGAAACTGGTGAGTTAACGGAAACTGGCACGATGGAGGAGCGAGGTAAGCAAGAGCTTAGCTCAGGACTCATCAGATGGTAAGGCCAGCCTCTCTGGGGGGAGGGGGGAGGGGAAGAGCATTCATAAAGGGGCTTCAAAATATTAATTTAATTATACAATCATTACATCTGTTAAATATATTCTTCAATAACTCCATAACTTCGGGAGGCTGTCATATACCTGAACGGGATATTAGATTTATTAAGGTGTATATAAGGGTATATAAGGGTGCGGAGAAGGTAGAGATCTCCAGGTCATTAGACCTCGCCGGTTTTTCTAGGGCATGGGAGGGAGACCTCCACAGCAGACCTGGTCAGTCATCTTGAGCTGGTGCAGCAGCGCGGTGGCGAGGCTGTCCCCCGCGCGGAACTCCGCCACGTCCGGGAACTGGTTCTCCAGCTCCGACAGCGCCTCGTACGCCTCCAGCCGCGTGTGGTACCGCGTGCCGATCACGTTGTCCAGGATGCTGGGGCAGACAGTGGAATTTAAGTTTTATTGCAATGGTTATAGGGTTGAAAGTTTGTGGTATGGTTTGTTATGTCGTTGGATTTTCAGTCTTATTGAAAACGAAATAGGGCTAAAAGTCTATATGAGTGAAGCTACTTTATTTTTTTTAATTTAATGCATTTTTATACTGAATTTAAATGATGATATTTGTACAATGAATTACTTTGTCGACCACCTTTTTTGTCTGTCAAGATTTGATCTCAAATAGCGCGTTAAAGTATTAAAATGATAAAACATATCCGTGAAATAAGGTTCAAAGTCGTGACTAATCTGACCTCAGGAAAACAATGAAGGCTTTAGATATAACATAAACCAAAAACGCGGGTGAAACCGCGGGTACAGCTAGTATTTTATATGGCTCTTACTGACTAAACATGAAATACTTACCATTAAAATTTAACTTTGACGTAATGAAAGCATAATGATAAACAATCTAATATATTAAGTATTCTAGCGATGAATTATTGTGTTAAAGGAATCATCATCTTCCTAGCGTTATGTCCCGTGCTTAGACGGGGTCCGCTTAGACCATGGTCCAGGATGTAGCGAGTCTGGTAATTACATTGAAGCAACTGCCGATCTGACCTTCGTAACCCTAAGATAGGGGAACCAGATAATTTTTGGAATATGCTTGACAATTTGCTCGACGTATTTCTAAAGGGAATGAAACTTTTTAGATTAAAAATAAACTCAGCTAATCATACTTATTGGAATGATTAACCTCCTACGGGACGCCTTCTAATATCCCAACATAAATAATAAAATCCACTACCTAATATTAGATAAACTTCGATATATACAGTGAATCATTTTAAAATAGGGATGTTGACTGGCAATTCAATTGAGATACTTTTTGAAAGCTGTCAAAATGCGATCATTTCATAGATTTTGTATAGGCTTGTCAACATATAACGCCACTAGTTCGTATAGTCAACTGACTAAATATTAAGCAGTTTTTGTAAAATTTAAAATCGTAGACTTAATATAATTGAAAATAATGTTTTTCAACATACAACGATACTTTCTTTTACGGAATTGATATTACAAAATTAAATATAAATGATGTCAACATCCTAATTCTAAATGTAAGTCTACACAAAACTATCGTAACTTTTCGTTTTAAAATTTTATAAATACGGCGAAAATTTTGATATAATTGCTCTAATACAGCTATACTCAACCTGCGGCCCACCGGGCCTTTGTTTTTGGTCTATCTAAAGCTACAAATTTGTTGTAAACTTCTTTTCTTCTTTATTTAATTACGCTTGAATTAAGACCTATATAATTTTTGATTGGCCGCCCTTGATACCATGACGGAAACGTGTTTGTGACCCCTATAAGAAAAAGGTTGAGTATACCTGCTCTGATAGCTACGGTATACACATACAACACGCATTAAGAAACACATTAAATTACCTTAGCAACTCTATGGTATTTATTCCTTATCTTCTTTCCCAATCTGAATAGCACACAAATTTGTTAGTAAGAGCTCACAGTTACGGCAAGAAACAACACAAACACATGCAAAAGCTGTTTATTATAACATATATAATATACATATGTATAATAGCATACAATTTTATATTATATTATATAATAACATTCTATTGTGTAGGCCACAAGCTAGCCACTTGTCACTACTGTTTCACAATTTTCTATCTTCATTATTTTTGGCTGATTGTGATTAAAGGGGCCTGTCCCTTTGACTCTGCCTACCCCTTCGGGGATTGTGGGCGTGATTATGTATCAATGTATGTAATTTCAAGAAGCGTTAATTATTAAACATGTGTCTCTCTGAAGCTACTGTTGAATAAGTAAATAAAATTATATAAATTGTTAGATTTATTAACCAAGACAATTGCGATAGTCAATTGAAAAGCGCCTCGCATCCAACAGGTATTAATTTAAATCCGAGCATGTATCTCGGGATTTTTTTTATAAATGGAGGGATTTATATGACCAGCTTTTCATCCAACCCAGTCCACTGTCCCGTGTTGGTCTGGGACTTAAATAGAATATGCCAACTGTGGTTCTTGCCTAGCATGTCGTAAAAGGCGACTAATGGTGTATCGGGTTTTGGGTGTGTGATTGTGTAGGCGACAGGTTAGCCGCTTGTCACTGCTTTTTCACAATTTTCCATCTAACCCAGCCCGGCTTTATTTTTGGCTGAATGTGGTTGAAGGGGCTTGCTACCCCTTCGTCTGATTACCCCTTCGGGGATTATGGGCGTGATGTTATGTATGTTATATGACCACAAACATTTGGGCTGGTTCGCTTTTGTTATGGGTTTAAGATGGCAGTGTTTACTAGCTAAATTCAAAATTGTGATTTAATAAATAGATGAATGATATATGTATAATGCTAGTATGAAGAAGAACAAATACATGGCTTACATAAGTAGAAATAATATAAACATAAACTAATTAATAGATTGTGTACTTTAAATTGACAATTGCTTTATTACAACGATATTATGTCGTGTATGCATTTACAGTAACTTGTTTGCTTTTATAAATATATAAGTTATAATAAGACCAAGGGTTTTACCTATAAAAGTTTTTCTCTATATAATCATAATGAGGCAAGCCGTTGCCGTCTCAGTCACGCCACCTATTGGATGATTTATTTTACATAACCCTTGTTTAACGTTATTTGACACACCAATGTCAAATCAACGTGCAACCACGAGGAATGAATATACAATACAGATCGTATTACGTTTCAATAAGATTGATTATTGAATGGGTTTGCATATTCATGCATTGACTATTTAAGATCTCGACATGCAACTGATAAAATATAAAGTAAATTAACTATATACATAGAAACAAGACACAGTGCAAATAGAGTACGTAACATTAGCAGAAAATGTTTGGTGACAAAGCAATATACAATGCTTATAGGCACACATAAAGCGATCGTTAGGAAAAATATAATAAAAAAATTCGAATTGAAAATAGTTCACGGTAGCCTAGTAAACTAGGCAACTAACTATTTTCAATTCGCTTCTTTTTAGCATAGCATCAAAATTAGCTCAACACTTATATCTCACTTAGTAAACTTAGTTTAATAGGTTCACTTTTAAAGTAATTTGAAATCAAAACGAATTGATTTCGCAAGCCTGGAGAAACAGTTCTTGCTTATCTATTTTATTTTATTTTAATTAAGCAAACATGGCACCGAGATTTTTAAGGAATGTACATAGCAATACATTTTAATAAACTCATATTATATGTTATTATACGTCATTAAATAGCACCCCATTTAAACTAAGTCATAAACAATAACTATAGTTCATTTCACCTAAGAAGAGTTCCGTGACACTTTGAATTTGACGTTAATAGTTATGCATCCGTATGACATCCATTTTTTTTTTTTTCCAATTCGATAAAAAGTTCTAGGGCAGTTAAATCAACTTTTTATTTATTTTATTTTGAATCCTGATTAAAATGAAAATTATTTCGAAAATGATTTATTATTATTTTATTTTAATATTATTACTGGTATTCTCACTTAAATATTATGCAGATATGTCTTAAGCGCACGCGATTGGATGATTCGCAATCATCCAAATAAGGATGGTTTGTTATTGTTTCTGTCTTATGGGACACTTCTTTGTTGTCACTGGGTTCGGAACATTTTTTTGATTGAAATGAACGCATAAGAAATATCTTTAGTAAAATATCCTAACTCGATGTCAAGACGCCGACCGTATCGATTAATGATGAGACGTGAGTAGTAGTGTCAATCTCTATGAGTAAACTTCCGATTCCCGTAGAATGCAATTCATACGATATTTATTCTAAATTTAAAATAGTTATAAATTTAAGAAGGAAATTGATAAATCGTGTTTACATTAATAAATGGCGATCTTTAATTATTTTTTACAATAATATAACAAACTAACATAACATCACGCCCATAATCCCCGAAGGGGTAGGCAGAGTGAAAAGGGCAGCTGGCACCTTTAACCACATTCAGCAAAAAGCAAAACTGGGCTGGGTAAGACGAAAAATACAAAAATACGAGCGTTTAAAGTTAAATATGTTTGAAACTGAATATTTTGATTCGTATGAAAAGGAGTATTGACACCTATCACGGGAATCATCTTACGTGAAACGGATTATAACAATATTATTTTCAAATATACTCAATTAACTTATTTGTATGTACAGTAAAAACATTTTAAACTGTTCAATTATTACAGACCGGGCTTAAATTAGGTACTAACCTTTTTAATGTTATTAATCGATAAAGACAATATAAATGAGCACAATTTACAAGACACAAGTTTAGAAAAATATAATACTTATCATATTGACTATACATAGCTATATATTATAAACAGATATTATATAATATACATTGTAACAGGTACCTGATGTTAAGTTACAAAGAAATGTTCAAGAAAACATTTATCCTTATGTGCAATTATGTGACAAGCCGAAGTGAGTCTTATTACGTACGAATAGGGTTGCTTACCGGAAGTCGTAGGCGGAGGACCAGTGCTGAGGGTCGATGGCCATGAGAGTGAAGTTGAGGCTGGCGGATCCGCTCTCCGGGATCGTGACCTCTTCGGTGATGCTTTCATAGCTGTGAAACATAATAAAGTCAAAATATAAATGTGGATGTTGAAGGTTCTGCGCCTGAAAATTCTGGAGTGGTGAGCTTTGACGTCACATACAAGACGCAACCACTTTATGGGTTAGTGACGTCACGAGATTATAATGCGATGTATGATGGTCATTTTTGGTTTGCTGGACAACAAGTTGTTGAGGAGTTTCTTCTAATCTGGGCACGTTGTAACGTAACCAGGTACAGGCAAGGATTGCAATCCAGCGGCATTTTTTCCTAGACACAGCTGGATCTAGCATTCCAATCTCTAGTAGGGATCAAAATCAAGCGGCATTTAAGCAGCACATTTCGCTAAAATACAGCAAGCTTAAATTGCTGCACCCAGCAAAATTTTAGCCCACAATAGACAAGATGACTAAAAAAATCTAATTTAGTCCGTCAGTTAAATCATAAAAAAATATTTAGCACGCATTTTTTTTAATTATTTGTCAAACAAACATTGACGAAGATACAATGCATTCAAGTTGCGCGTGACGTCACACCTACGTACAGTTTTTACTAAATAGTGACGTCGCAGCCTCAACTCCAAAACTTTGATGCACTTTATCTATGAGATTTTTTGTTAATTCGATAAAACAAAAAATATGTGATTTGTATTTTTGGGTAATCAAACTGACGGACTAAATAGAATTATAGATGTTTAATGCAATCATCATCCTTTAGCGGTGCGGTAGCGGTGGTAGCTCAATGGTAAGAACACGCGCCTCTTGACCGAGGAATGCGGGTTCAAACCCGGGCACGTCTGGATTTTTCAAATCTATGTACGTATTTATACCACTAGCTCGACGGTGAGGGAAAACATCGTGATGAAACCTGCAAATTCAAACAACTTTGGATTTGTAACCATGATCCAAAAATTGTCTGGTTCCCCTATCTTAGGGTTACGAAGGTCAGATCGGCAGTCGCTTCAATGTAATTACTAGACTCGTTAAATCCTTGATCGTGGTCTAAGCGGACCCTGTCTAAGCATGGGACATAACGCTAGGAAGATGATGAATGCAGTCATCATCCCTATTCCAATCCCAAGTTAGAGGTTATATCGGTGATCTGTTGGCGTACCCGCGCGCGCTGGCGGTGACGTTGTAGGTCCCTGGGCGCAGCAGCCGCCAGTAGTCGCCCCACTGCGCCGCGCGGACGGCGTGCGCGACGCCGCTCACCGAGATGGTCGCGTTCACCAGCGGCTTGCCGATGTGACTGTGCACAAAGCCGTGCACACCTTTGTGGACCTGCAACAAAGGAAATACATTAAAATAAATATAGATTAACAAAGAAAAAATAATAATATGCCTCCATAAACGATAAGCTAGCAGTAGCGATCATAAAATATTGTAGCTTTATACAATATACATACATACATAACATCACGCCCATAATCCCCGAAGGGGTAGGCAGAGTCAAAGGGACAGCAGGCCCCTTAACCACATTCAGCCAAAAATAAAACTGGGCTGGGTTAGATGGAACATTATGAAAAAGTAGTGACAAGTGGCTAGCTCGTCGCCTACACAATAACATACCCAAAACCCGATATTCCATTAGTCGTCTTTTACGACATGCTAGGCAAGAAACACAGTTGGCACATTCTTTTTAAGTCCAATACCAACACGGGACTAATATACATTATGTATCTACAAATTAGTCTTTTTAAAAAATTGTGCAGAGTATGTGTTGCGTTTGGTTGTATTGCTACAGAAGTTCCAGGTCTTGGTTAGAGAGCTCCACAGAAATATGGAGTGTATGAAGTATATTTTACGGCTGCACACTTTAAAACTGTCCCAACTGCATTAATGCCTATTAATAAATCCGATTATGGCTAAAGTGGTCAAATGGGCTGCCTGCTGCCTTTGACTTTACCTCCCCCTTCGGATTGCGGGTGTGATATGTGATTCAAGTTTTGGATTTGTTACACAAATCCTCAGATGCTGACGGTACCTGGTCGATGAAGGTGATGAGCGCCCGCTTGTTGTGCTGCCAGTAGGTGGGCAGGTCGCTGGCCGGCGGGAACTTGAAGCAGCCCAGCTCCAGCGTCAGCTCCATGTCGCTGGTGTGCAGGTAGTTCCAGTCTTGCATGCCGCCTGCCAGCACGTACCTGGTGGAAGGAAGAAGATGGAAGTGTTTTTATGGCTTTTAAAATGGAGTTCAATAAACCTTTAAAGGGTCCATGATAAAGAGGCATGAGTAGAGGATTAAGTAAATTGGCGCGTGGATTCGCGTTGGAACTTCATTTGGCCCTAACGACGTATTGAACCGAGATATATTATGAAAAAAGCAGTCTTTACGGAATCTAATCCACAATACGTATACCTGGCGGTAGAATATTTTTGTTGTATTATTGTGACTATTCATAAGTGCTTTTGTAGAGCCTTCATGAATAAAGCTATTTATATTTGTATTTTCTATTTCTATTTTTATTTCTATTTCTATTTCTATTTCTATTTCTATATCTATTTCTATTTCTATTTCTATTTCTATTTCTATTTCTATTTCTATTTCTATTTCTATTTCTATTTCTATTTCTATTTCTATTTCTATTTCTATTTCTATTTCTATTTCTATTTCTATTTCTATTTCTATTTCTATTTCTATTTCTATTTCTATTTCTATTTCTATTTCTATTTCTATTTCTATTTCTATTTCTATTTCTATTTCTATTTCTATTTCTATTTCTATTTCTATACGGATAACACAAAACCAATAAGGAAAATATTTAACTCTTAAAATCAAACTAAGCCTTGTTCCATGTTTGACAGTACCACCTGTCACTTTGACAGCGAGTGTACTCACCACTCAGCGCCGTTGGTAATGCCGTCCTTGAATTTCTCCCCCGGCAGGTTCTTGCACGGTTGGCCCAAATGCATCTTTTCGTGCTCCTGTAATTAAAATATTTACTGATTAATCATCATTCATTATCAACATTCATGTTCATTTTAGCTAGTATACCCAGACTAATGTAAGGGTGTTTCTCTTTCAGAATAATTGAAATATTTCTCGAAGGACGCACGAAACCTTTTGCGGAATAATTTCTTTATGAGCAAAGTAGTTTTTATCCTATTTTATGTTTATATATTCCATATTATGGGAGTTAATATTCAATATTTAAGTATATATATTTGTAATACCAGTGTTGATTCTGATATCCGTAACACAAGTACTTAAGCTACTTACCTCGGACTCAGATCAATGTATGTGATGTAGTCAGATATATTTATTTATATTTATATTATATCCCGTTTGTATCATACCAACTTCAGTATAAAATAACACCAAAGTAACAAAAAGAAAATGCACAAAGTTTCTCACGGTCAACATCTTTATGTATCCAGTTACTTTGCTTTATAAACGTAAAAAATGTATAGACAATAGCACTCCATAACATATTTAAAAGACGAAGAAAGAAAGAAAGAAATGTTTTAGGTACTTACATGCATAATACATAACATCTATAATATAAACATTAATCGCTGAATGTGTTGCTAACAGCAAATCTCGAGAACAGCTAAACTGATTGCGCTAATTCTTTTTTATGAAGAAAAATCAAAAGTTGCACGGAAAAAAAGGGCATTAAAAACCGAGAACGGGGCGTTACGAAGTGCGCCGGGTCAGCTAGTTGTAACATAAAAACGTTAAAACTATGTGGTACCTAAAAGGTCTCCGCTCGGCATATGTCGCGGTGGCGCTAAGCGTACCACGACACTGGTTTTCTGCGGATGCCTTGAGACATCAGGGCGTTTAGTGCTGCCCAAAAACACCTCTCATTGACATAACAAGCAATTTGTACAGAAGTACAAACACACACACACGCAAGCATGCATTTCATGCAAAACTCATTAACATTAAGATATCAAATAAGTATTCAAATTGATAAGATCCTGTCCCATATTATACTTATTTCTTCTGCTTCTGAGCACTTTCTTGGATCAGCCTGGACTATAATTCCTTTTCATTACTAAATTTGGGTCCGCCACCTGAAAACTTGAGACATTTCTGCGCCAATTACGTATACACTTACATCCGAGTAGACATGCGCCAAATGCACGAACATTGCGTCGTCCGGCGATGCATACTTAGTGCCGGTGGTCATGGATGGGTTGCCGTCGTACGGGTAGTTGGCGACCAGCGCGCCGCCGTGCAGGTTGGCGGAGAGCACGAACGGGGTGGATAGAGACCAGTTCATCACCGCTAAAGTCTCAGGCTCTTGCACCAGGTTCTCCTGGAATTGGTTATTAAGCACTCACAAGGCCATGCTGACTGTACAAGCGTTTGGATTCCGAAGCTGTGCAAACAATTAATAGGGCAGTTGACACCATCAATCAATTTATATTCTTTTAATGAATGTCACAATGCAATGACTCCATGGACTGATGGCAACCATCACACCTAAGGTTATTAATATTAATTAAATTTGATTTTAAATTTCTGAAATAACAAATGTATTTGAAAATGGCGTTATTGTTAATAAGAAATCAGACGTGATTTCTTTTAAAAAATAACCCTGACGAGTTTATTTAAGAAATGATTCGTGTATGGCGTCAACTTCCCTATTACAAAACTGGACGCGTATTGTAAATCTTGGGTTCATCAATTAGAAACTCAACACAAAATCATCAAAAAGTACACTACAAAAATGACTATATAGGTAATTCTCAAAAAAATCACTTCCATTAGCACATCTATACTAATAAAGCTGAAGGGAGCGGTGGTAGCTCAATGGTGAGGACACGCGCCTCTTAACCGAGGAGTGCGGGTTCAAACCCGGGCACGTACCTCTGGACTTTTCAAGTCTATGTACCTTTTTATACCACTAGCTCGACGGTGAAGGAAAACATCGTGGTGAAACCTGCAAATTCAAACAACTTTGGATTTGTAACCATGATCCAAAAATTGTCTGGTTCCCCTATCTTAGGGTTACGAAGGTCAGATCGGCAGTCGTTTCAATGTAATAACCAGACTCGCTAAATCCTGGATCATGGTCTAAGCGGACCCCGTCTAAACACGGGACATAACGCTAGGAAGATGATGATGACTAATAAAGCTGAAGAGTTTTTTTCTCGTTTGCTTGAAAGCGCTAATCTTAGAAACTACTTATCCGAATTTTTGTTTTTGTTGTATAGTTAATTTATCCAGGAAGGCTATATAATATTAACCATAAACGCGGGTTCAGCTAGTTTTTCTATAATCTTACAATTAACACATAACATAACACGCCCATAATCCCCGAAGGGGTAGGCAGAGTCAAAGGGGCAGCATGCCCCTTCAACCACATTCAGCCAAAAATAAAGCCGGGCTGGATGATGGAAAATTGTGAAAAAGCAGTGACAAGCGGCTAACCTGTTGCCTACACAATCACACACCGAAAACCCGATATAATAATAAAAGTATTACCTAGGGCTAATATTTACTATCTATTGGACCTGTAACTCTTGATGATGAGTCTAATGACCCTCAACATCTAAAAATTATAGGCTTAGGTCATGCTATCCATGGAAGTGACATCGAAATGAGAATTACCCATATAACATGACGATATGCTTTAAAATAAAACATTCTGATATCTCAAACTAAGACAATTTTCGTTCCAAAATAACGCTGGTGAAAGGGGGATAAAGTCACAGCATTCAGGGGTCAAAAACACGCCAGACCGCACACAATTAGCGCTGGACACAAACCTTGATAGGCCCGAACTGGTCCGGGAAGTTTCTGTTTAAGTCGACGTTGTGGGCGTTGGACCTCCCCCGCAGACTCATGAAATCACCTGCAATAAGGACCATTTGGTTAGCTGCACAGAGGTGATGGTATATGTACGGCACTTCTACAAATAAATTGTTCTTAGTTCTAGCTGATTAGTTCCAATATAAACTGCGTGTGAAGCTGCGGATTATCATACTAGCTTCTAAGTTCCAAATTTCCAATTTAAACTACTGATATGAATGCTCGAATACGAATAGGCATACATACGCACTCGTATGTAAAAACTCAAAATCACCGTATACCGGCAATCGATTGCAGGTATTGAGTTATCGTCAGCCAGATTTAACATGAAAACCTGCATTCATTTAGATAAATGAAAGAAAATACGTAATTACGTAGACAGACCTGGGTGCTTAGACAAATGAGCGCCAGCGATTCGATAACGAACTTCGCTATCGCTCGTATCGCGCCACAGACTTATTCGGGTGGACAAATCAGGCACTAACTCCGAGTTCCGCACTATGAGTTCTTAGTAAATAAGTTTGTGGCGCGATACGAGCGGTAGCGAAGTTCGTTATGGAATCGCTGGCGCGCATTTGGCTAAGCACCCAGTCACTAACTCAAACGCAGGTTGAGTCTGTTTGTACCTTACCTACGTTTTGTACCTACGTTATGCAATCTTTTAAATTAACTTCAATATCAATATGTTTATAGAGCAGCAGAACAGGACGCGCCAATAGGGATGTTGACTGACTAGTCAATTGAGATACTTTTTAAGAGCTGTCAAAACGAAATCACTTCATAGATTTTGTATGGGCTTGTCAACGTGTGACGTCACTAATTTGTATAGTCAACTTATAGTCGACTTAATATTAAGCAGTTTTTGTAAAATTAAAAATCTTAGACTCAATATGATTGAAAATCAATAAGGCTTAACAGAATACTACGATACTTTCTTTTTCAGAATTGATATTTCAAAATTAAATATAAATGGTGTCAACATCGCAATTTAGCCTAATCCTTTGTTATCAAAATCACCACGCTTCCCTCACGTAAGTGCGATAATTCTCGAATTATCGTAACCCTGCGCAATGCGCTATGCGCAAACTCACAGTGAGTTAACACACCGGCGCAGTGCGCTGAGTCACGCGTCTAGCGCAGTGTCACACGGCCGCGCGCACTCACCGACTCGAGCGCGCTGGTAGCCGTCCGGGTTCATGGTGGGCAGCAGGTGCACGCGCGTCGTCTTCAGCAACCGCTGCGCCTCCGCGTCGCCCAGCTTGTACTCCCGGCAGAGGTACTTCGCGAGGAGCAGGAGAAGCTCCCTGCCCACCACTTCGTTGCCGTGCATGTTCGCTACGTATTTGAACTCCGGTTTGCCTGTCAATGTAAGTCAAATATTAAAACCTTCTTCATAGCATTACGTCTATAGTCGGAGTTAGCTTTGACTAAGATCCTATATTTGACTGGCTCGATGGCGCATTCAGTAGTGACCCTGCCCCATGCGCCAAGAGTTGTGGGTTCGATTCCCACCCAGGACACATTCGTATGATGAATGCTTGTGTTTGTTCTGTGTCTGGGTGTTAATATCCAATATTTAAGTACATATATATTTGTAATACCACTGTTGATTCTGATATCCGTAACACAAGTGCTTATGAAAAGCTTAAGTTACTTACTCGGAGTCAGATCAATGTATGTGATGTAGTCGGATATTTATTTATTTATTTATTAGAAAAGCTCAAAGCATATGATTCAGAATTATTCCAGGACGATTAGAATCCGCGTTTGGTGTCATATCAAAGGTCCAACAGCTTACGTCCTTAAAAAGCTTTTTACTAAGAAATCTTCTTTCTTTGTCGCTAGAGAAACGGTTCGGTTCTCTCTGCCTACCCCGCTAGGGAAGTGGCGTGAAGTTTAGTTTAGAGAAACGTCTAAGACTAAATAGCAACGGTCGCCCAGGGCGCCAGGCGGGGCGCCAGATCTAAGAAAAAAGGCGTCAAATACTCAAACAAAAGTGGGTCATGTATTTGGATAAGTGCTATAATATCAACTGGGGTAAGTCCATGCCCTGATGCCTAAGGTTCACTAATATTTAGACACTTAAGTTCTGCTTTTTGTAAACTGGTATATCATGTTAACTTAATAGAGAAATAAATTATATTCTATTCTATATGTTAGGCATAAATGGTACTGAATCGAATCTGAGTTTCGAAAGGATATTTAGTGTAGAATTACTTTATGTATTTAAATCATTTTAATCAGGGTTATTTTTAATCGACTTCAAAAAAAAGGAGGAGGTGCTCGATTCGAATGAATATTTTTTTTTTAACTTTAAGTTAGTTAAAAAGGCAGAAACCGATTTTTATTCCGGTTTCTGTAGTTTTTATCCTAATTAAACAAACTTTGTCAATCGAATATTTATTATGTTGTAGCGTATTTATTCACCTTTATTACAATTTTTTTTTCTTAGATATACCGATTTTAGATCAAGAGCAATGAAGCATTTTTTGCGTAGGTGTAGAGCGCAATTTCGCGCCGCGCCAAGTAGCGCGATCTTAGACGTAGTTCCGCGTTATGTGATGCGATGCAATATAAATCGCCTCATTTAAAAAGCTCAGTGTCCAAAAAGGTCTTACCTGCTAAATGCACTCCAGGATGCTCCGTCATCTCCAACACAAATAGCTCCCGACCTTCCGCAGACTTCCCGATGCTGTACAGCCTGGTGATGTTTGGGCACTCCTCAGTCACGTTCCTAAGGAACTGCTCCAGCGCCTGGTGGTCGTGGTGCTGGAAGTCCTCCGCTGAAATACCGTCCAGGTCGTGACGAGCCCTCCTGATATGCTCTGGAGATTTGCCTTCTGGGTCGAGCTTTAGGGATTTTGGGTCTGTGGAAGGATTGGTTTATGGGCGTGGGTACGAAGATATTGTTTAAAGAGCTGTTAATGTTTTATATGGGAGGTCGTTAAATATTTGGTATATAAAGTGTTATTTTATATTATCATTTTAGTATTATTTATTATATATAAAGTATTGTAAGGTAAGACATGGTAGTGACATTTAGAAATATGAATATGAGAAATTATCTAGCATTTGTCACTTTTTTCTAGGACACAAATCTGTACAAGATTGCACGTATCTAAATTGTAAAGATAGAATTTCCTTAAATATTTTTGGCTCAAAATCTCATTTCTTTGGACCATAAAAAAAAAGTGCACTCATGTTTATTCCAAGCGCTACTTTTAATAACTACTTAACTTATTAAATTTAATATGTTATTTATTGTTCTAACTACTGTTTTATTAGTTTTAAGTGCAATCAACGATCACTACCTACACCACGTTATTTACTAAATATACGTAGTATATTAATTTCACCACGTAAGTAGTTTAGTTTTTGTATCATGTTAATTTACGATAAGAATGTTTGTACAAGGCAATTGTTATTAAACCTTTCTCCTTAAGTACTTATTAAATTCGTCTTTAAACGTTATTTCAGTTTTGTGACAATTTGCATTTTGACTAGGTTAATTACTAATAAGCATTTGTATGAAAATCTCAATGTTTGTAAGTCCAATAAATTCTAACATGCCATATGAGTTTTATTATATAAACCATATATGTATTTAAAAAAATATGGTAACATTGTACTAGATGTAAATTTTGATTGGCAACATTTCTGTACATTTTTTTTTTATTTCTAACAAACCTTACTGGTTATGAATTTAAGCTTATTTTAATATCTATTAGCAAATATTTTCATTGTACTACTATTTTTATCGTTTACGAGAGGCAATTATTATGTATATTAATGAGCGTAGTATACATTTTAGTTCTGTTCCACCGAAACTTAGTAATCGTTATTACAGATCAAATTACTTTTGAATGAGACATAATTGTTTTTGACTTGAATTTAACTGGCTCGATGGCGCATTCGGTAGTGATCCTGCCCCATGCGTCAAGAGTTGTGGGTTCGATCCCCACTCAGGACAAACATTCATATGATGAATACTTGTGTTTGTTCTGTGTCTGGGTGTTAATATCCAATATTTAAGTATATATTTGTAATACCACTGTTGATTCTGATATCCGTAATAGCTACATATCTTGGAGTCAGATCAATGTATGTGATGTAGTCGGATATTTACTTATTGTATTATTAGGCTTTAGTAAATAGTTTCTTAGTCAGAAACGACATTATTTTTTACTGATTATAATCGTATTACCTATAGTTTTATTTGTTAAATAGATCTCGTTATATTTAACTTCGTAAATTATATACGAGTTTATAGTTAATGTACAAAGTGTGTGTCTACGTTGTTAACTACTTTGTGTTTATATACGTGCATGTGTGTGGGTCCGTAAATAAAAGAATAAGGTGCTATAAGGATAGAAAGAGGAGAAAGATGAAGGGCAAATCAACAAGCATAAGAGGAAGCGAAGAAAACCAAACACCAAATAAAATGTACCATTAAATAATAAAAAAAAAACAACAAGAAAGTTTTAACCACTGGAAGCGAGATAAGCCCGTAGTAACTCGATAAGTCTTCATTTACATTTTCTTTTGAGTAAATATAGTTGCAATCAATTTTCTTATTTTAGAGACAAGCCACGAATTGCTTTTCTATTTTTCTTTGTCAAATTTATTTAAATTCCGCGTCTAGAGGTTAAAACTTCTTAAACAAAAAAATAATCTATTATGTAAAATATTAACAAAAATAAGGAAACCGGAAATAACAAACTAATAATAATAAAATAAATAGGAGTCAATTGAAACGACACGAGAGAGACGGCTGATGTACAAGAAACTTTATTAAATTCCTTTACATTGATTTTCCTTTTTCACTTCACGAACGTGACAATTTTATCCTAACTACACATAAATTTAGGGCAAGATCTTATTACTTAAGTAGAACAACCCATATTTGATCATGTGACCCTTGACCTTTTTTTTGAACACCATTATAATTAAACCATTATTCTCTATGACATGCGCCGCGTCTCCAATGACAATATAGAAAGTTTCATATTTTTTTCTTTAATCGTTGTAGTTGCTTGAAGTCCAGCCTACATATCTTTGTTTTACAATAAATGTTGTCACTATAAATCCAAACAACGTTATGGTAACTACATTTTAAATTGCTTGAAAATAACAACCAACCATAGATACTAGACCTTTTAGTGTATATAAAAATTATAATAAAGGTGTCATTAGATCATTCATTCTCACTCATGATGACAAAATTTCGTTTTACTTTTCGCCGGCATTAAAGCCACGACTATGGCAATTGTTTATCCTCCCCCCATCCCTAAAATAAAGATCAAGTACAAAACATGAAGTAGACAATATAAATGCACACAAATCAGGAAAATTTTACGGATTTAATATCCACCAGATGGTGCCATATTGATGTCAAGATTCATATCTCGTTGTCCTATGTTCTTTCTGATTCCGAAGAAAGAAGAAGTGTGCAAGCGAGATGCAAGACAACTGCCGACCGCTCTATGTTGAGTTTTTAATGTCTATGCTTAAGTTCCGGCTAACCAATTTCCATTACTTTTTTATTAAGTACATGCTGAGACTGCTTAAATACATGTTATATTAAACCATATATACATAACATTAGTATACAATATTAATATTGGTGTTATTATTAGTACTCCACACTAGTGTTGCCGCCCGATAGACAACCGATAATGAAAACTATCGGTGAACAGCAATACTATCGATAGTTTTGATCGCTGCCAACCAATGAACTACCTATCGATAGTATCGATAGTATCGATACTATCGATATTTCATTGGTTTTACTATCGCTATTTACCGATAGTATTGCACTAACAGAGACATCGAATCGATAGTCCCATCAATCGTATAAATGATTTGGCCGTAAAACTATCGATTTTTCGGCAACACTACTACACACTATTATTTACAGTATTATTCGTATACAGGAAGTGTCAAAAAACATTACCATTAGTATGCCTTAACTTGTTGTGAGTGAGTGCAGTCTATTGCTTACTTAACAAATAATTAAATAATAAACAGTATAAACATGATTATATCAAGTTGTGTATAAAAATTTCAGAACGAATAAATGCTTGTCGTTAACAATAGAAACCTATTACCGCCAACACATTACCCGTGAAGGTTTGTTAACTTAATCGATTAGATACAATGCTTATAAACTACCAAAATTGAGATAAATTTTATTACTAGTCGCGATTCTGATATTAATAACTAGAAAATTTTATTTAATATTATGGAATAGAATTTAGAATGTTTTGTAAAATATCACCAATTGAATACTTGGCACAAAGTTATGTTCCTAAATAATCACATAGGTACTTATAGACTAGACAGAACGCATGATTTAATATTTGAGTATACTGAATATGTTGCAAAATATTCTCCACTTTAATCAATAATATACTAATAAATGCGATTGACTGTTCTCAATTAAATATTTTAATGGATGTTTCCCAAACTTTTTGTTCCCAAAATCCGTTTGGCGAGACAGGGATTGGAACACAAAATAATTGAGTATATGACAATATTACTTTAAAAATAAATTAGTATATTCTTATAATATGATTACTAGTTGACATTACATTTTTGTCTTTCATTTAATTTAAATATGTAATTCATTAAGTGTTTTGACATCACAAGGAAAATAACATCATAAGTTTTATCGAAAAAAAAAATTAGATTTAGACAGTTCAAAATTCAAACGGTCCTCAAATACCTTATTGTTACTTATTATGTCTAGATGAATATCACTACACATAACCTACAACCTAAGTAGAACTGTATAATTTAAAAACTATTAAAATTGAGATATCGTAAAGCTTTATTCGTTAGAATCTTCTTGCTATCAAATAAAATTGAGCAATCAAATGTTATTCACGAAGGTAAAACGAGTATATCGTGGTCTTCAGACGATTAATTCCACCACCAAATCAAAAACACAGGGAGCCCTCTATGATCCCGAATAAATAGTTAATAAATAAATAATTTCCTTGTCCATTTTAAAATCCTTAAAAGTTGATTAAAAACACCTTCCCTGTCGCTTCTAGATTCTATATTATTCATTCATTCCGATTTCCTTATATCAATGTGATAACAACATTATTGTTAAAAAAAAACGTTGATTAGTTTAAGTATAATAAGCTGAAAAAGTATCAGTTAAACTTCATAGCACGGTAGTGCACTGTTTTTCATAGTATTGTAATCAGTGTATGGGGACTAACTTCGAAAATCATGAGTATGTTTGTGATTCATTTTAAAAATTTATTTGTTTATAAATGAATGACTTTTATTTTCTATTACTGAAATTGATTGCATAGTAAACTTATAATACTCTTTCGGCTAATTATACCAAAAGAGAGTATTTTGGCTATTACTTTACCTTAAATTGTTATAGGTAATCAACGTACCGTAAACTGAATACCTATTTAAGTCTTATTTATTACCAGAGTTTGGAGTGGGCTGACAATGCTACTTGACTGATTATCTTTATATATATATATATATATATATTACGCGTCACGTTGTTTGTCCGCAATGGACTCCGAAACTACTTAACCGATTTTAATTAAATTTGCACCCCATGTGCAGTTTGATCCAACTTGAAAGATAGGATAGCTTACAACTCAATTTATTTAACCCGATTATGTGTCATTGACTGTTAGGCGGAACGAAGTTCGCCGGGTCAGCTGGTAGTGGTGATATTATAAGATCACAACTGTAGTAATTTATTAGAATGTTAATCTTATCTGACTGGCCCAAAACTAAGTCAAGTAGTGCAAGAGTCCACAGGACACGTAATATCCGAGCCAGAAAGACAAGATCGTCGAAGTGGCCATGGGAGATAGTGGGCTTGGCCAAAAACCAGCCTTGTACAGAATAACATGAATATATTCGAAGAATTGACAGGACGTTGGTCGAGAGGTCAGAGACCCTGGCCACGAAACCAAGGGTCGCGGGTTCGAATCCCGCTAGGGGCAAATGTTTCGTGTGATGAACATGGACATTTGTGCTCGAGTCATGGATGTTTATAAACGTATTTAAGTATTACTATCCGTTCACCTAGTATCCATAGCACAAGCATAAGCTTAGTTTGGAACTAGGGAATTGGTGTGTCAGTCTTAGAGAATTTATTTATTTATTATTCTAATTCCAAAAAAAAATTGATAAAAAGGAACATCGCGTTTGTTGAGTGTTCGCTAAAGTCGATGAAATATCACTGAATGTTCAATAATTTGTAGTGACTTATCAGGTGACGTCAGCCCAATCCAACAAGATACATACATACATACAAACCATCACGCCCGTAATCACCGAAGTTATTAGATACAGTTAGCCATTACACAATCTCCCGCACCCAAAATACTTTGTATCCAGAATGTTTACATTAATTAAACAAACCTCCTGCACTCCCTTTTCAGTTGGGAATACCAAATTTCCGAAACGTCAAGTGGCGTCTAAATGTATGTATCAGTTCAATAGAAACAGTCTTATCGATGGAAGCCATTTTCCCCAATTTTGGGCAGCGGAAGAAAATATTATTGTGATGGGTTTATTATCTATTGTAATAAATAAAGACTTGATATTTCGAGGATTTGACATTTCGAAACAAGCCCTTCTGATGAACTGATGAAAGTAGCCTTTATAATTCACCAATTAGCCAGGTCGCGTGAAACCTTACCCACCAAGTCTCTAAGCCTTGGCCAGCACCACAAGCATAATTTGAAGAGCGAAGAGCGAAATACGGCCGCCCCATGCGCCGGGGGAGGGGGCGCAGGCGGGGGGCGCGGAGCGGAGACCGTCCGACTTACCGTCCAGCACCGTGCGCGTCAGCGTCAGGTTCACCACCGGCGCCTCGCTGTCCAGGGGGGGGACCATCACGGTTTGAGGCTGTGACTCGTACCTGGACGAGATAAAGTTGCATAAGTGATGGTAATGATAATTTGCAGTCAGAAGGTGTGAGACAAGGATGACTTAGTGAAGACTATTCGTCAACATTTTTGAGTCATTTCAAATTTGCCGCCTCGACACGTCGCTACCCGCAGCGACATCTACTGGCGACGTCGCGCCGCTAGCGTACCCTTGCGCGCGCGCGGTCAGCTGGTACCGGCCGGGCAGCAGCAGGCGCCAGTACACGCCGCCGCCTCGACACGTCGCTACCCGCAGCGACATCTACTGGCGACGTCGCGCCGCTAGCGTACCCTTGCGCGCGCGCGGTCAGCTGGTACCGGCCGGGCAGCAGCAGGCGCCAGTACACGCCGCCGCCTCGACACGTCGCTACCCGCAGCGACATCTACTGGCGACGTCGCGCCGCTAGCGTACCCTTGCGCGCGCGCGGTCAGCTGGTACCGGCCGGGCAGCAGCAGGCGCCAGTACACGCCGCCGCCTCGACACGTCGCTACCCGCAGCGACATCTACTGGCGACGTCGCGCCGCTAGCGTACCCTTGCGCGCGCGCGGTCAGCTGGTACCGGCCGGGCAGCAGCAGGCGCCAGTACACGCCGCCGCCTCGACACGTCGCTACCCGCAGCGATATCTACTGGCGACGTCGCGCCGCTAGCGTACCCTTGCGCGCGCGCGGTCAGCTGGTACCGGCCGGGCAGCAGCAGGCGCCAGTACACGCCGCCGCTGGTCGCGCGCACCGGATGCTCGATGCCCTCCACTGCCACTGTCGCGTTCTGAAACGATAACGTTGTGACGTCACTTCGGTATATTGCACTCAAGTACATACATGTTTATAATTTCTTGAGGATTCGCAGAAACGACGCCAGAAGACCTGAGATGCATGTCTCTAAATATAAATACATAAAAAACTGTTTAAAAGTAAAAGTATGCAAAGGTCTTACACACCCTCCCAAGATAATGTAAGTATTTGATTTTTTTCCAAAACCTGGTAATGTTCTTACTGACATAGTTGTCAGCGAGAACATTACATCATGTGACATAGTCACTAATCTCAGACTCGTCTCACCCTTTTTTTTTTTTGTTGACCCAGGGGAATGCGTTACGCACCGTCTCGGGATGATAGGAGGACTCTGCTCCGCCCAAGATGGTAGTGGGCGGAGTATACCGACTAAACCCCTGGGATGTACCGTCTACGCCTTTATGTAAGGTGCCCACGGGATCGCGCAACGCTTAACCACCGTGAACAAGACTCGTCTCACCCTACCGCCATCGGTACTTACGTAGTACTTGAACGGCTCAGTGGTGTACTAATCAAGGGGCAGAAGTGGCTCGCCCCCCTGGCCTCTAATTCTGGGGGGCTATTTTTCAGCTGTGCCGCTCCAAACATGACGAGCTTAGTCCACCGCTGAAACGGCCCCTAAAGAAGAAATACTCACCGCCACCGGCTTCCCATGTTCATCGACCACGTAGCCCTTGACGCCGAGATGCGTCTGCTCCACGAAGGCCAGCAGAGCGTCCTTGTTCGCGTCCCAGAAACGCGGCAGGTCGGCGGCCGGCGGGTACTTGCAGCAGGACAACTCGAAGGTCACTTCGAAGCAGTCCCCGTAGAGGTAGTTGAAGTCTTGCATGCCGCCTGGAATGTGGGGTTGGATGTTATTCTAACCGAGAGCATAAGCGGTCACTCCTAGCTTGGGAATCAATGCATTCTGCAGACTCCGTCAAAATTTTTTTAATGCTTAAGAAAAGTAATGTATATCGAGGATTTTTTTTATAAAGCCTGCGAGATAAAGTAGTCTCTTTGTAATAGACCGTATTCTAAGGCAATGGACGAAGTGTCTACCAGTCAGCGCCAAGAGGCCTGAGAAAATGTGTCACTACATCTTTATCCATCCCGACTATAAACCCTTATAAAGGCAATTTTTAAAGGAGTACCAATCGGGTAACGGTAATGACGCTCAGCGTGAAATTGTCATCGCGGTCATCCAGGTCCCACGCGTATCTCTTAGTAACAAGCTTGCCTAGTAAATCTCAAACTCAAACTCAAAATATTTTTATTTACGTAGGCCTCAAAAAAGCACTTGTAAATCGTCAAATAATAGATACAAAATAGAACAATTTGAATCTACCACCGGTTCGGAATGTCGGATCTAGCGAGAAGAAATCAACAAGAAACTCGGTGGTTACTCTATTCAATGCCAGGTTGAATAACAAATTGAAATTTACAGATTAAATTAATATTTGTACCAAGTCATACAGTTAATGTTCGTTACGGATTCAGCCGAGTATTATTATAAGTAAAAGGTAAACCAGAGCGGACCAGCCTCCGAAGATGGCACTTGTTCACAAGTATGACGTATGTGTCAGCCATCGTTTCAGTATCTCCACAAATACACTGTGAGGCTTCAAGTACACGACGCCGGAATCGCACCGGCGCCCGAGTCGCACAGTCTGGTGTGTAACGGAGCTACATGCGTCCTCACCCTTGACGGAGTACCAGTCGGCGCCGTTGGTGACGCCGCCGGTGAAGTTGTCGGGCGGGCAGGCTGTGCCGCGGCGCATGTCGGGGTGGCGCGCCGCGTACTCGCGCGCGAGCTGCTTGAACACCGCGTCGTCCGGCGCCGGACTCTCCACGCAGCAGTCGCGGCCGGACCTGCGGGGGTGGGGTCAATGAGGGTAAGTGTTGTGGGGTGAATAGGCTATTTGACTAATTTCTGAAAACCATCGCACTTTATTTAATGATATATGAGGACTCTAGAAATATGATAAGTATTTCATATAAAACATTATATTTAAAAATACACTGATTATTTGAGCTGTCAAAACGCCTATTTCGGCAATATGGCGTCGAGTGACGTCACACGTTAGTACGAAGATGCGTAAAGCAATAGCAGAAGTGGTTGTTCACAGACGTGTGACGTCACAATCCATTCAGCCAATCACAACCGTTTACGGTCACGTGGCTCCTACTCAAAATAAATTTATTTTAATTTGGGTTTTTTGGTGAAAATATTCAATATTTTTTATATTTATTAATGGAAATTGCTGTTAAAATTCGTTAGGAAAGCGGATGACAAAAAATAAGTCATTATTTTTCATACTGGCAAATAGTCTATTCCGGACTGTCTTTAATATATTGGAGGCTTGGGCACAATAGGAAAAATATAAGTTTTTCGGTAATAAATATATGTGATCTATCAGAAACCTTAGATTATGGGGTTCCTCTTGATGCGTGGCCCTAGGCACGTACTTAAAGTGACCAATCGGAAAAAGGGGCAGATTGACTTAGTAGTAGGTACAGCGTGGTGGAGGCGGAGGGAGGTCTGCCCAACTTGCGACCCGAAATTGTCTCACGACCCAAAATTAAGAATCGCTGATCTAATATGTTTCATTTGTATCACTTTTTGTTTCTTACAACGGCGTAAATACTCCTTATTTACAATCACTATTCAATTTAATAAGGTTATTTTAATTTAATAATGTTGAAGAGGCGAGTGAGATGTGTAAGGATCATGCCATATGGCGTTCGTTTCTCTCTGCCTACCCCGCTAGGAATGTGGCGTGAAGTTTAGTCAGTCTATTAGTTTTTATCTGTTAATTTTCTTGGGCTTGTTGACGTCAAGAAATACTACGTTTTGTTATAAAGAGGAAAATAACAAACATTGTTATCCTCTCCGGTGTGTACAACAATAACCAATATCACTGGGTCACCACGACGTAGAGGATCAAAGATGATAATACTTCAGCATGGGGTATTTCTCACTTTTTCATATATCATACATACATAACATCACGCCCATAATCCCCAAAGGGGTAGGCAGAGTCAAAGGGGCACCATGCCCCTTCAACCACATTCAGCCAAAAATATATATCATCAAGATGGTAAAAAAGCATGTCGATTATGACCTACGCGGCTTGCATACGAGGCGTATACTTACCATTGAGTTACCGGCCTTCAAGGCTAAATCATGGTCGAAGATATTATTTTCGGCCTAATCTGTAACCGACGTTTGGCTGGAAACTAAGCATGTAAGCTTGTTTGTTTAAGAGCCGATTTTTTGTTGGCAAATAAGAATTACATACATACATAACATCACGCCCATAATCCCCGAAGGGGTAGGTAGAGTCAAAGGGGCAGCATGCCCCTTCAACCACATTCAGCCAAAAAATAAAGCCGGGCTTGGTCAGATGGAAAATTGTGAAAAAGCAGTGACAAGCGGCTAACCTGTCGCCTACACAATCACACAACCAAAACCCGATATACCAATAAGAATTAACCGACTGATAAAGTATAAAGACATCAATTTGCGGATGTCATACGGTATTTCACTTTGGAAACATGCATAGACATTTTACAATCATCCGGATTGTAATTTTTTTACTGACTATTTGACTGTTATCTTTTATCTGACTGTTAAAATATCAGCTTAATATTCTAGTCTGGTATCAGCTATCGTCGTGGGTGTTAATATTGAATAAGTAAGTATATATTTGTAATACCACTGTTGATTCTGATATCCGTAACACAAGTGCTTAAGCTACTTACCTAATATTAATATTATTTATTATCGTCTCCCATGGTGGTCTAGACTTAAAAAAGTATGTACCAGTTCATTGCAGGTTGCCCGACCAGCACGAACCGGCGCCCTTACCCCCCACGGTGATGGTATACGAGTGTCATCACGAGTCGTCACGGCACCGTCTACTCACTTGGAGTCGTCGTACGGGTAGCTGGCGACGAGCGCGCCGCCGTGCAGGTTGCCCGACAGCACGAACCGGCGCCCCATCACCCACTGCATCAGCGCCACCGTCTCCGGCTGCCGGTGCTCGAAGAGATACTCCTCGGCGTCCGACCGGTCTGAGTCGAACTGGTCCGGGAAGTCGCGGTTGAGGTCCACGCCGTGCGCGTTGTTCCGACCGATGAAGTCGGGTTTAGACTCGCATCCCACCTGGAAGGAGACACAGAAATAAAAATAAAAATATGATATAGTCATTATAATAATGACTATAGGTAAATTTTCCTGAATAAATGTAAATAAATAAAATAAATGTTAGGTATGAATTATTTGTTGTATTATAATTATCTATACTTATAATAAATCTGTAGAGAGGTCAATTCTGTACATGAAATATATTTTCAAAATAACTATCAAGGAGTGATTAGTGATCGATACTGATGCCAAAAATGCAATCAGTAAAATTTTTGTCTGTCTGTCTGTATGTTCCTTATAGAAACAAAAACTACTCGACGGATTTTAACGAAACTTGGTGCAATTATTCTTCATACTCCTGGGCAGGTTATAGTATACTTTTCATCACGCTACAATCAATAGGAGCAGAGTAGTGAAGGGAAATGTTGGGAAAACGGGAGAAGTTACTCAATTTTTAAGCTTCCGTCGCGTGTGCAGCCTTAATGGTTAAAGTTACATAGAATTCATGTATGACGGAAATAGTCTTTATAATATTAACCATAAACGCGGGTGACACTGCTGGCACAGCTAGTTTATCTAATAAATCACATATCCTTAATCAGTAATTCAATTGAACCTACACAGATAAAAATATAATTTATGTCACATTTCATTTTCATTGCCAGAAAAATATAGATAGGTTCATTAAAATAGAATGTACATACATACATAACATCACACCCATAATGTGAACGTGGTTACAATTTTCACTGTAGAATATATGTAGTTTCTTTGAAAACTTACTTTTTATCAAAAATGTAAGTAAGTATTATTCTGCCCCAGGTAATCCTGGGCTACGATAATGAATCAAGTTAGATCAGATTCACTAAAATTGGTCAAATAGTTTAGGCTCCAACAATTAAACATACATGTAAACATAGACTGCTTAGTGTGTTCTCTTGCCTTTACCATAGATTGGATAAAAGTTAAATATATAACTAGAAATTGGCATAGCACGGTGAAATAGATTCTTGTTTACAAGTAAGCGTAATTAGCATAATCAAGTTAAATATTAAATGACAAACAGTGCATTGCCCTGGTCACTTATAGACGATGACAACAATATGAGTTTAAAACTCATTCCTCGGTTCAAATGACCTCATTTATATGTTAATGAGGCAGTCACATAGTAATGACATATATTGCGAATTTCATTGACCTGTTCAATGAACTGCATTAACTGCCCTTCCCAAGTAGGTTATCAAGTAATGTAAACAAGCACTTGTTGTTGGTAACAACATTAAATGTGCATCTAGTTGATATGTCAAGTTAAATATAGATCTAATGTTGCTTTTACATTTAATTATTGATTTTGTAAGGTACTAGAACCTCGGTAGAATAATATTTATATGAATAAATAGCTACAATAATTTTGTACTAATTAAAAGAGATTATATAACTAAACTAATGTGGTTGTATTAATTAAAAAATAAATTATAAAACTTCTTGATACTTTTTTTTATTACTTCTTTATGTTAATGTATAAAATAAATTACTCAGATATAATCACCAACCAACACAAAAAAAAAAATTTTTTAAGGCAATAAAAATTAAAATATTTGTCTTCTTTATACATTTATATTTGAGAAATTAAAGAACAGACTAGATTAAAACTACATTTGGTAAATGTTTATGGAGTAAAGCTAAAGTAGCACACTATCTCAGTTGGATTTGATGTTAATGTTGTTGTTGGAAGATAAAGTTCCTGCTGGAAATTATTTATAGATTCGGGAGTTTAACTGTTGTTGTGTTGAAAAATCACCCGAATTTCGTGCGATATGGCTGCAACGGTGGAGAAAGGCGAAGACGTGCGAGCGCGATCAACGAGCAAGATGACTAAATAATCAATTCACACCCAATAGCCAAATAGTTTCCCGCTTCCCTCATGTACCTCAGGACCCTAAGCGTCTCTCACGCGTATACCTGATACTTCAATAAACAAAGATAAATTACAATTAAAATAACAAGGGGGGTATTGCCACTCGCGTCCGTAGGAGGTTGCCCTTTGTTACCCTACACGTGCTCCCCGGGTGGCGCCAAATGAGTGTCAACGCCGAGTCTCAGGCGGCGGTCAATTAACCTGACCTAGCTGGCATGCAAATCGTGCAAGCATTGTGATGGTAGGAAATGCCCAACACAAACCGTAACCCTGTGTGTCACTTGTGTATCGTAGGGCCGGTGGCTCTGGCTTCATCGCCTGAACCATGAGGAAGAAAACCTCTGTAAAATAATCACCCCAATCCTACGGTGGGCACCGCGCCAAGAGGATGTATGGCTGAGGGGTAATCAGTCCATAGCGCCAACAACGATGGACCTGGCAAACATCGTTGATTTTCGCCTTTTCATGGGAATAGGCGTCACCCTGTGAGCGACCTTTTAGATCGTCCCTAATCGTGGGAACCAAATGCAGGAACCTATAAAACAAACACCAACTCAAAAAAAAATACTAGCCCAACAAATATTTCACCCAGCGCTCTTTAATCGGGCTCGGTCCTCGTCTCTTAGTGATATACAGTCATGCTCGTCTAACAGGCTGGAACCAGAACAAGACTCTCAGGGTCGAACAACCAACCCAAATATAGATATGACTCCAGGTACGAGTCATAATGCCACGATAGTACCACCACCATGGCAAAGAGTACCGACCATCAGAGGCGCCAAAAGGAAGAAAACGTCCTCTCCCTCACCTGAGAAAATAACGACAACAAACAGTTTCAGTGGACTTCCGACAGACGAAAAAGAAGAAGACAATGTAACACCAAAAAAAGATCCCAAGCCACCACCAATCATTCTATACGGCATAGAAGATGTCAATAAACTCACGAAAATCTTAGAAAGCGTTGTGAACAAAAGTGACTTTATTTACAAAGTTGTTAACAAAAACCAGCTCCGAATCAGTTGCACTACTGTGGAAACATACAAAAAGGTTATAGATGCTGTTAGAGAAAAAGGCCTGATAGGGCACACATTTAACAGGAAAGATAAACGTGCGTACAGAATCGTGATTAAAAATCTACATCACACAACACCAGTCGACGTAATAAAAGAGACACTGGAAGGCACAGGCAACATTGTTGTTGGTGAAATTATCAATGCTAAGTACGGACCGGAAAAAAAACCCACTTCTACATTCTTTGCCAATCTAGCCCAAGGCCCAAATAATAAAGAAGTTAAAAATCTAAAATATATATACCACCAATCAATAGTTGTAGAAGATCCTCGTAAACGCAATTCAGTGGTCCAATGTCAAAGATGCCAACAATATGGCCACACTAAAAACTACTGTATGAGGCCATATCGTTGTGTGAAATGCGCACAGGCCCACAAAACCGCAGACTGTCCCAAAATTGATCGCAACACTCCGGCTACATGCTTTATGTAATGGCGCCCATCCAGCAAATTACAAAGGGTGCGATGTATATAAAGAAATATGGACCAGAAAGTTTAAACACCCAACCATTAAGCAGAACCAAAATTCAAAGTCAGCTGCTACTCCGAGTGCTCAGCTTCCATTACAGATCAGCAACGAACAGGTTAGACCAAATGAGGACCCCGATAACAACAAACGACGGAGATATTCTGATTTATTGAAACCCAACAAATCCAACGACAATGAAGATAAAGTAATCTCTAACAAAGTAATTGAAGAAATGTTCGTCAAACAAAATGAAAAAATGGATCTTATCCTTCAACAAATGAGTACATTAATAAGACTCATAACAACGCTAATCTCTCAACCAACAAAATGACCTCTCTCAAAATAGCTACCTGGAACCTGGACGGACTATCACCAAACAAAGACGAAGTTGAAATCCTGTTAAATACACATAACATCGATATACTATTAGTATCTGAAACACATTTTACGGCTAACAGTAGTGTTAAGATAAGAAACTATAAAATTTACGCTACAAATCACCCAGATGGAACTGCACATGCAGGAGCGGCTATAATAGTAAAATCGAACATAAAACACTTTGAGCAGCCTCAGTATAAAAAACCTCACATACAAGCTGCCACCATCGGAATACAAGATAGAAATGGAACATTCAACGTATCTGCTATTTATAGCCCCCCGAAACATAAGATCAATGAGGAGCAATATAACGAGCTATTTAACACTCTTGGCGTACGATTCATAGCTGGAGGAGACTGGAATGCAAAAAACCTCCACTGGGGCTCTAGACTGACCAACACTAGGGGTAGAGAACTTAAGAAAAGCCTTCAGAAGAATAACCTTACGCCGATCTCAACAGCGGAGCCCACCAACTGGCCCAGCGATCCAAATAGACTACCAGATGTTATCGACTTTTTCATCATGAAGGGCTTATCCAGACTCTTCCACCAAATACAAACATGCCTGGATGCAAGCACAAATCATGTACCAGTTATACTAACAATTGGAACCACAGTAATTAATATAACAAAAACCACCAAGCTATATAACAAACGTACAGACTGGGCCTCCTTTCAGGATCTGGTACACCAAAAGCTGGACCTTCAAGTAGCACTAAAAACAGAAACAGAAATTGACAAGGCTGCAAAAACATTAACCACGACCATTCAAGAATGTTGTTGGCAGTGCACACCGACGGCGACCGAGCGCCCACCACAATGTAAAGTTTACTCTGAAAGCATAAGGCTGAAGATAAGGGATAAAAGGAGACTACGAAGAGTGTGGCATACAAGTCGACACCCAAGCGACAAAGCAGCATTCAATAGATCTGCTAAGGAATTGAAATCCCTAATAACGGAGGCTAATGATACAGCTCTGCAAAATTATCTGGAAGGCCTCACAGAAACAAAAACGACGAACTATTCATTATGGAAAGCGTGTAAAAACTTTGACCGACCGCTACACCACAAGCCACCACTACGAACGCAGGATGGAAAATGGGCTAGATCTGGACAAAGCAAGGCGGAAGAATTTGCCAAACATTTAGATGTTTGGCAAACAACGTATCTACCGCAGACGAATCGGACATCGACTTAATCCTTAACCAAGCCTTCCAGCTTGACCTTCCCCTAAAACAAGTGACGCCAAGTGAGGTTGTTAGAAATGTCAAATCGATGGATAATAACAAGGCACCAGGATTTGACCTCATCGACAAAAAAGTCTTAGAAAAATTACCACGCAAGGCTATCGTGTACCTCGCCATTCTCTTCAATGCCATTCTAAGAGTAGGATATTTCCCTGATCTGTGGAAAGTTTCTATAGTAATTATGATCCATAAACCTGGCAAACCTTCGCATGAGGTCACTTCATACAGACCAATTAGCCTACTGCCTATCATGTCCAAACTTTTTGAAAAGTGCCTGCTCTATAGACTAAACAGTGCCCTAAGAGAAAGATCCATTGTTCCAGACCACCAGTTCGGATTTCGTAGAGAACATTCTACCATAGAACAGGTCCACAGAGTGTGCAGGAAAATTAGAAAATCATTCGAGATGAAGGAATACTGCTCATCGGCATTCCTCGACATACAGCAGGCCTTCGATAGAGTATGGCATAAAGGACTGTTATGTAAAATAAAGTCATTATTGCCTCACACGTACTACGGAATACTGAAGTCGTATATCTCTGACAGAATATTCCAAGTAAGAGAGAGCGACTCAACATCAGGGTTTTACGAAATAACCGCAGGAGTGCCACAAGGCTCCGTTCTTGGACCTGTCCTGTATACGTTATTCACATCAGACCTGCCACAGAGCTCAGAGACAACGATCGCCACCTTTGCTGACGATACAGCTCTCCTGGCATCGCATAAATGCCCAATCAAAGCATCACGAATGCTGCAAAGCAGCCTTAATGAAGTAGAAAAGTGGCTAACCAAGTGGAGAATTGCCGTTAGCGTAACCAAATCAACACACATCACATTTACACTCCGAATGGAAGACTGTGATCCTGTTACGCTAAACGGCGTACAACTACCACATAAAGATAACGTGAAGTACTTAGGCATGCACTTGGACCGGAGACTCACCTGGCGGAAACATATTAAGACAAAAAGAGATGAGATAAATTTGAAGTACAAAGGTCTCTACTGGTTGATGGACAGAAACTCAAAACTAGCGCTGGACAACAAAATTCTAATCTACCAAACTCTAATAAAGCCAATTTGGACATATGGCATACAACTGTGGGGCGCTGCTTGTGCTTCCAACATAGCCATATTACAAAGGTTGCAGAACAGCATACTGAGACAGATATCGAATGCACCTTGGTTCCTCAAAACATCAGAGCTTCACGAAATTCTCGATATGCCAACAATCATACAAGAAATTGTTTCTTATGGTGACAAATACAAAGCAAGATTGCAAAAGCACCCAAACCAACTTGCAGGGCAATTAACAATGCCAGAAATTATTCGCCGACTTAAAAAAAGGCGAGACATCTTTGACCAGGATAGTCAGAACATAGACTGACTAAACAAACAAAAGGGCTGTGTATACCCCACTGGGGGTAGCTCCCGATCGAAAACATCCCCATCACATCTGTTTATAGCCAAACGGGCTGATCGCAAGATATATTCATTATATAAAAAAAAAAAAAAAAAAATAACAAGGAACAATACAAGATATCTTAATATTAATATAATAATTAAGAAATACAAATCAGAATTATCACGCCGGTAACAGTTGTATTTAAGTAATAATAGCTCTATAATTGTACCAAGCTGCAACAAAGGTGTTGAAACTTGACTACAAATGCTAGTTGCTTCAGGAAGTTGACACATATAAATATATTGCTTGACTATTTCTCTTATAGCTTTGCCAATTGTTTTGACTAAACTTATCTTTGTCTGCAGCTTTTGAGTCATGTTGACAATATACCCATATGAATTGATTGTGTTAAAGATGATATGAGTGATATGGGAGTGGATAGCTTGATGATGGCTGACCGGGACGATTGGAAGAGGAAAATATGCTGCGCCGACCCCAGATGACCTGGGAGAAGGGCAAGAGGATGATGATGCGATATACCTATATTGGGGTTTTCCCCCTTGGTAATTCCTGTGATTGTAGAAAATTTAAGTCAAAAGTTAACCACAAGGAGCTATAAAATCTCTATTTGTGCCAAATACACTTACAAGGCTAAATGTGGAAAACACACGCCCTAACAAACTTAATTTATGCCTTATCCTGTTTAGGCTAAAGCATAAATTTATTAGTGTACTGACACATTAAACAAATTTATTATTGACGAAAATAGGTACAATCTCAAGTAATTAAATGTATATTGGCAATTTAGTTCTTGGTCTCCTACCGATAAGGTTAATTATTGATTGAATTGCATAACTATTTGTGCTTATAGCCATATATTCTGCTATCTAATTGGTATAGTGTTAAGAAATACAGGACATTTAATGAGGCACTTTAAATTGCAACAGTTAATAAAAAGCAAACGTTTTGGGTTGTTAGGTGGATTAAAACATTATCTATTATTTATTATAATATTACACCGGTACAATAATTATACAGTGGAAACATCACAGTTTCCTTCCTAAAAAAAACGTTTACACATATTGACAATACAGGTTGGTAACTGAATAGTAAGTTGTTCAGTTTGCAAGAACAACATTAAATAAAGGCACTATTTAAATAAGATATTCTTGCTTAAATAATTTCAAAGCATACCTTGCTGAATATTGGTAAAGTTAGATTACTGGTTGCCTGACACTTGGTGGACAAGACAAGGGGACTGACATATGACTGAAACTGACTCCTTAAAAAGTAGACATCATTCTAAACAGGCAATAAACACTAGGCACTTTTATTTATTTATTTATTATTATTTTAGTCTCATGTATTATTTAACTACATCCTACAAGTATGCAAATGTAACCTGAATCAATAATTTGAATATGACATATAAACTAACAATACAATTTGAATACCAATATTATATTATAATAATAAATTTAAATAAAATTATGATAAATCATGTGTATAAAAACAGATTCAATATTTTGGTATGTAATTATAAAGAGGAAATTCGACATAGAGGAAAGGAAACATTAATATGAAACTAATTGAGTCACTAGTTTACTTCAAATGTATATGGCATTAGGTATTCTTATCATTTTAAACTTATTCCTTGGTGTTGTAAACTAAAAATCTCACCTCACTGCTCTCAAATCCGTCGGGGTTCAGCGACGGCATCAAGTGTATATCAGTGTTGTCGACAAGCTTGGTGACCCTCTCGTCCTTCCCATACTCCGAGAGCAGGTACCTGGCCAAGTCGATCATGAGCTCGCGCCCCACAGCCTCATCTCCATGCATATTAGCCACGTACTTGAACGCGGGCCGGGTGTCATGTGCCGAACCCACGTCTTTAGTTATCTGGAGCACCAACAATCTCCGCCCTTGAGCCGACTTGCCTACGGCGTAAACTTTCGCCAATTCCGGGTACGTATTCTGAAGCTGTTCAAATAGTTTCTCCAAGTCTTGATACGACGTGTATTGCTGGTTCGGCTTGAACACATCATCGTCTTGACTATCTACGGTGCGCGGTGAACAACTATTGAACAGTATCACAGAGAGAAAAGCAAACAGAAACGTGTGAAGTGGACCCATGTTTTTCAGTTGTGCGAGTGTCCGCCGCCCACTAAACGGTCGACAGGGAACTCCCGGTTTATATAAGGTAAACACGCGTTATCGCCGTACGCATTTTATAGAAATATAAACTATTTCAATTAGTGGTCTGATAAGAAACACAGTAGGTAGCGAGCTCGCCAAACCAGACAATAGGTGACAAGCAGTGACAAGAACTGAGTGAATGACAAGTTGAGTCACCATCTGCGAGCTGTCAGTTGTCACTGTCATTGTAACTTGACATTTCGCAACGGTCCTGATCGAATACGATATTAATTGCAAATTTACGATTCGGAATTTTTACAAAATTTATTATTTTAAATCCTAATTAAATTTATACCGAATGCGTGTTCAAACTATCGTTAATTGATCAATCAATGTGTTATTTTGTTCATAAGGATTAATGGTTCAATTCAGTTCTAACTGATGAACTTGATGAAGAAAAAGTTGTTTCTTTCACGTGCTCGGGTATGAATCAGTACCACTCTCATAAGGGCCGCGTGTCCTTACTATTGAGACACCACGGCGCAATTTCAAATAAAAAAAAACTGGTGATGTCTGGTAATAATGAATAAAAACAAGTATCAAAATAAAATGGCATTTATTTTTACATCTGTTGTGCCTATTCATACAAAAACGGATCTAAAACTAAAACTATCTAACACTTATAGAAACAAACCACCGCTAAAAAATAGACGGGTGGGGACCCGTTTATTTTTCGAATGCCCTTGTTGCGAAGCACGCTGTTGCGAATTATTTTTCCGCTGCCTCATAGGTTCGAAACCTTACGGACTCGAATGACGTAATCGCGAACAACGCTGTTTCGAAAAACGTTTTCACTGCCTCATACCTTCGAATGCTTGTGACTTCGAATTATGTAGTCACAAATGTATCAAAAATATTCATGCATCTAATAATGTGTCAATCCACCACTGTGTTTATGCTAGATTAACATAAATCTGTTGGTTCCAGCTGGATTGCTGGATTCAGCATTGTAATCCTAACAAGCTTAAGCCTAAGAGGCGACTTATGGAGTGGTGTGTGATGGTGTAGCTTGAGAAAACGTCTTGTCACTACTTGATTATCACATTTTTTCATTTCACTTGGCCCTTTTTTTGGCTACAAGTGGTTGGAAGAGCTTACTGCTACTTGGACTCTACTTACGCTATCGGGGATTGCGGGCGTGATGATACCAAATGGTGATTGGGTATGTTCAATGATCTTTGTTCCCAAGTTAGTAACACACGGGATATTCTAGGAAATGCGCCGCCAGTAGTGATCATGATGTCACTTACAAACGCGTTTCACCCTAGGTAGGTCGCCCCCTTTGCCCTCTATTTTGATCGATATCCACAGAGCTTAACAACTGCATTCTGCCACAAAGAAGTTGAATCAGGCGTACCAGCAATGGCACCGGCCAAGTGAGCGACGAATCTGATGTTTTTGGTGGCGTGCCGCTAGTAGTGGTTGTGCACCATCATGGCCACGTCCACGCCTGTCAGCAGCAGGAACCCCAATAGCTGGATGATCGCGAACTTCATCTCGGACCAGTTCTGGAAAAAAGTGAAAAAAAAAAGAATATCTGGCTTGAAGGACCATTGTTGTCTGCTCTTTTTCATATCTATGCACTAATAGGGCCCATGTCAAGTATGATACTGGCAAAGTCTAAAGTTTAGCTGAGTAAATGTTTATCAAGTCCCCCCCCCGAGTTGCATTTGTATGGAGGCCGTTAAAATGAGCTTAACGGAGCAGTAAAGCGTTATCGTTAAAATTATTTTTCAAAAGACTGAATCCGTGTTTACTAGGATAAGAAAGAAGCTTCCTACTACCTATCCTACATACACATTTGGTAGTATACATTTATTTTATAGTCAACTGAAACTCGAAACTCGACCAACGGGCCTGTATTAATATTAGGACGTTTTTTTTATTATTATGGGCTTCAATCAGCGACCTTTGTCTGAGCGAAGCGTGTCCCTACCATTAAGCCATCATGGCGCCGTCTTCCAAACCAAGTTAGATGTTTGTGAGCGTGCTTAATTTCTATTCTGACAAGCTCGATGGCGCATTCGGTAGTGACCGTGCCCCATGCGCCAAGAGTTGTGGGTTCGATCCACCCAGAACAAATATTCGTATGATGAATACTTGTGTTTGTTCTGCGTCTGGGTGTTAATATTGAATATTTAAATATATATTTGTACTAATACCTCTGTTGTTTCTGATATCCGTAACACAAGTGCTTAAGCTACCTCGGAGTCAGATCAACGTATGTGATGTAGTCGAATATTTATTTCTTTATTATTCGATTATATATCACAAGCAAAGCTATTCCAATGAAATGTATCAACATATTAATAGGTCTTATTAAACTCAAGAGGAAAAACTTCATTTTTATCTAAAATAGCTGGAAATCATGGGATTAATTAATTCAAAAAAAAAAACGGTATCAAAATAAAATGGCATTTATTTCAACTCAATCTTATATTTCATATCACATCTGTTGTGCATATTCATACATAAACGGAGCTTAAACTACAACTATCTAACACTTAGATAAACAAACCACCGCTAAACAATAGACTGTACGTACAAAATAAACACTTAATTGTAATGAACACAGGATTACAGGCTTTGTTGTAACGAACTTATGACGAATTTAAAGCTTTCAGAGCAACATCAACGCTCGCCTGTAGGCCATACATTGCGTAAAAGAAAAAGAATCAAATTTCATACGACATACCTACAAAACCGTCATTATTTTCATCAGCATAATGCAAAGACAGTATGCAACTGACAATAATTAATGATATTTGACCAATGTCTTACTTAATCACCCAAAGAGTTCATGTTTTTGGGTCCTATATGTTCGCGATAAACTCTAAAACTATTGCACGGATTTTCATGTGGTTTTCTTCAATAGATAGAGTGATTCTTGAGGAAGGTTTAGATAAATAATTTGTTAAGTTTTTGTATACATTGGCTAAAATATAATGATATTTGTTGGAGGTGTCGGAAAAAATTAAGCCGCCACGCGGGCAGAGCCGCGGGAAAAAGCTAGTTGATTATATTTCAATCACATTAGGACTTTGAGTGAAGAAGTAATTGGATTATCGTGAGAAAAAATATATATCATAGAAACATATTTCAATTAAACAATGTATGACAGTTCAATACCATATGAGTTAATATCCGAAGAAATAAAAGAAACATACTTTTCATGGTGCAAGAAGACTGGATGGACAAAAGAATAGGTTATGAATGTAATTACAGTAATTAACTATATATTATAGAATATATCTAAATTAATAATCAAATAAGCAACGTGTATTCTTATAAAGGTAGGTTCAAAATGATACTGAAGAACGTTTATAAGAAGTTCCTTAGGCCTGCCTACCCCTTTGGCAAGTAATTCACTTTTGTGAATAAGGCTTGGTAGCCTAAGAATATTTTTAGTTCGGATATTATCTCAGGCAATTATATGACTTACAAGATGCCTGTTGAAAATTCAAAATCATCAACCAACTTAATGCTTAAACATTATTTATCTTTCAAGCAATCCTATTAGCTGACTTCAGAATATTGAAAAGCCTTAATACAATCTATGAAGAAAAGCTGTCAAGAAAAGTTAAATTATATAAAATATTAAAACGTACTATATTTGTGTTGTATTTTTTTACGTATATTGTTACAAAATGTCTTGAAATAACAATTCGTCTAAAAATGGTTACATTTAATTGAGTCAGCTGTAAAAAGTGTAACTTGAAGTTAAACATGCATAGATACAGGGTGACTGAAATTGAACTCGCCCTATCAAATTCTCATATAGAGGAGGTCATTAGCAAATTATTATTCGACCTTATTTTCCTTAACTAAAGTTTTATGTTTTTTTTAAGCATAATATATTTTTTTTTTAACTCTAGTTTGAGGGAAGTTCCGACGTAGTACAATCACAAATGTTTATGACTACCAACAAATAAGAAAAAAAAATAATAAAATAATGAAAAAAAATACAAAAGCTTGAATGTAAGATTTTGAAAAAATCTCAACAAAATACAAAAATGTATGAACAATAATACTTTAGTTAGTAATGTAAGGTCCAATAATTAGCAAATGATCTCTGTATGCAAATTTGCTATGGCGGGTTCAGTTCCTGTCACCCTGTACTGGTAAATACATCCAAAGTACATATATACACACTTGTATAGAATATTCTTAAAAATAAGGCACATGTCCACAACATGCGACATAACATACTATTAACTTACTAATAGAGTCGATAATACTATGGCAACGATTAAGACATATTAAACATGAAACAAAATTAAAAAAATATTTGATTGGTTCTTAGTTATATTAGCATAGCAACGTATAATGAATTATTATATTATATATGTATGTTGTTTACAAAAATTACAAAGTACGTATAGGCGGTCTTATCTCCGGCGGTTTCTTTTTATCAAACTACAATTGGAGAGAAGCAGGGATAATGCTAGTGAGATATAGCTCACTATGTTACTGTGACTATGGCTACTATAGAACAGTATTAAGTTATTATTTTTATCAATAACAATTCTATTGCAAGACTGGTTTCAGCATATAATATCGGCAAGAAACTGCAACACAATGTGAGATTTAGGATATTTCACGGATAATCGAATTACATTTGACCAAAAGCACATTTCGACGAATTATGTAAATGTGTACGATTCGCCGAAACGTTTGGTCGAAAAGAATTCGGTAAAACGTTGCAACGTTTTTTGTCTCTAAAGCAGAGGCTCACTAACTAAATTAGCACAGCGACCCGAAGTAAGTCTCAGCCTCCAATAAGAGCTATATTAATACTAGCAGCGCCCCGCGGTTTCACCCGCGTAGTTCCCGTTCCTGTAGGAATACGGGGATAAAATATAGCCTATGTTACTGGCTGATAAAGTAGCTTTTCATTGGTGAAATATGTTTTCAAATCGGCCCATTAGTTTCGGAGCCTGTTCAATATAAACAAACAAACAATCAATTCTTTCCTCTTTATAATATTAGTGTAGATTAAGAGGTCCACTACACACACCATAAATATATTGTTCTTAGCAAAGCAAACAGTAGCGTCAGGAACTTACAAGTAAATGCTATATAGGAATATTTCGTAACGAACCAATCAAACCTTGCTTTTTAAATACAATTTCTCTAAATTTCGACTTTATTGACGTCCATTAAAGCTGCTCTTTCTAAAGATTGCTATTCAACTGAGAAGACTGCCGCCTTTTCAGTTGAATACTGAGATCCTAGCCATAGAGCATATAACATATAAAGTGGCAATATGAGTGATAAACTCTTGTAATACCAGTGATTTGTCACTGACGATATGTCAACTCATGTCTAATCGGAACTAAACTAAACATTCTTGGTCAAAAGCATGTTGCTATAAACCCGACAATTATATTGGGCCAATCAGAGTGCGGTATCTGCAAAATAGTTTTGGCGAAATTATTCTTCGACAAACTTAACCAAATTACCCCTCCATAGGTTATATGCTCGTTGACCGCAGCTAAGCTACAAAAGTTACCTAATTCGCAAAAAATAAATATTAGACTTAGCACGGACGGTAGAGGCATAATGCTATCCGTAGAATAAACTTATATATTACATTACATATACAAAATACAAAATACTGCAACATGTACAATACAAAAAGTTTACAAAAATACTGTCGAAATATACATTCACGAGTGTGCGTTTCACAACATTCAGTTTTATATATATTCTTCAGACTGGCACACCAATTCCCTAGTCCCAAACTAAGCTCATAAGCTTGTGCTATGGATACTAGGTGAACGGATAGACATACTTAAATACGTTTATAAACATCCATGACTCGAGTACAAATATCCATGTTCATCACACGAAATATTTGCCCCTAGCGGGATTCGAACCCGCGACCCTTGGTTTCGTGGCCAGGGTCTCTGACCACTCGACCAACGGGCCAGTCAATACCCAATTGGAAAAAATATTTATATATATTTTTTCCAATTGGGTATTTCAATCGAATGTTGTTATATATAAAATGTATGTCTATAAAAGAGGACATTATATATACTAATTTAAGTAAAGTTTTCTTAAAAGTCTAGAATCAGCAACAAAAGTAGCTGATCATATTTGGTCTTATGTCCATAGAAATAAAGTTTAAGTTTCCACCTTCTTTTGTCGCTAAGTTCATAAGAGCCTTAGTTGCTTATTATATGATAATAAATATATAATGTCACCAGTTTAGACATATGTTTGAGAAGATCAAATATGTGAATTATGTTCACCGTGAATTATTGTTTAAAAGCCGGAATGAACCAGCATTGTAAAAAGGTAAAAAAATTAAAGCACCTTTGTTATTATGTATTTATAAGTTTAAGACACCTTAAAGGCACTTAGTTAAATTTTAAGTTAACTTAGCAGCTGTTTTTTCTCTTCATTCTTTTTGCTTATTTTCTTTAAAAATTTTACGAATTCCTTATTTCACTCATACAAAAGCTGTTCTTTAATCCTAACTAACCATGTACCCGACCTTACGTGGTAAATAGCAGGAACAAGGCATATAATCTCCGTTCAATTTTAAACCTTATTACAATAACATGAAAACAGTGAATGCTCTTCTCTTCAAAATGCAAAATAGCCCTTTTTAACAATCCGGTATCCCCAGATTGTATACAGCTGACTGTACTATTCTCATTTTCGTCACTATACGCTTATTTTCATGAAACTCATTCAATAATACATTTCACCGAAACATTTACATATCGGAATACAAAATTCCTCTCACTAACTTACTAAAACAAAAAAGTCGCAAGTCTTAGATCTTAGAGAATCAACACAAATGAATAATTCATAAACAATAGCAGTATTATCATAATACATGATACCAGTCCAAACACTATAATCAACAATTTTAAAACGTAGGTCACTTCTATTTTATTTGTATTGACTGCAACTACATTTTAAATAATTCAGATATTTCTTACACCACATCTAACTAAAGCAAGTAATACTCAACGTAATAAAGCTGAATTTGAAGTTCCCTTAAGTTTGGATTGATTTTCTAAGATAGTGACACTCGATCTTTCGTTTAAAACTAACTAACTAACTAAACTTCACGCCATTTCCTTAGCGAGGCAGAGAGAACCGAACGCCATATCTTTCGTTTATTTTATTTATATTATTTTATTACATCCATTGTCAGATTAGGTATTACTTTTTAATTTTATTTAGAAACATCACAACTATCGAGCAATCGCAAAGTTAAAAAGGACTTCCTAGTAGGAATAACTATGAAGGTCGTAGATCGAGCATCACTATTCCAAGACTGGCCTACTACCTGACATAATCTGATAAGCAAAAACGCACCTTATTCACACATACTTTACATTGTCTGTTAAGCGAAAATGCACCCTATTCACACTGCCTTATTCTCAATCGGGAGGAACCGGTCGGTCCAGAAGATGTTGGCCAGGATGCCGGCTATCATGAGGGAGCAGTACAGCACCACCGCCGCCCACCACAGACGCTTCTCCCACGGTCGCTTCTCCAGGTTTCTGAGTACACCGATCCCGACTAAAAGGCCTGGAATAAAAATAAATTCAGTCTACATCACATACATTGATCTGACTCCGTGGTGAGTAGCTTAAGCACTTGTGTTACAGATATCAGAAACAACAGTGGTATTACAAATATATACTTAAATACTGAACATTAACACCCAGACAGAACAAACACAAGTATTCATCACACGAATATTTGTCCTGGGTGGGGGTCGAACCCACAAGTCTTGGCGCATGGGGCAGGGTCATTACCGAATGCGCCATCGAACCAGTCAAATAAGTCCAGGAAGCAACATACACAATGTTCTTGGTGGCGTTTGTGATGATACTCAAAAAGGTTTTTCGTGAGGCAGGCAGTAACCTCCTCTCTAAACGCCACTGATTTCGAATTCCACATAGTTTAACAATTTTTTTAAAAACAAGTTTAACAAGGTACCAACGATAGCGCCGGCCAAGTTCAGTAGCGGTTGTGATATCGCTCACAAAGTCTCACCCGAGGCGAGTGGCTCTCTTTGCTTACTGCAATGCTCGAGAGCCATACAGCTTCACAACTTCACTTTTCCGCAAACAAGTTCAAAGAGGCGTACCAGCGATGGCACCGGCTAAGTGAGCGACGTAACCGATGTTCTTGGTAGCGTGCCGCCAGTAGCGGTCATACACCGCCGTGCCCACGTCCACGCCAGCTAGCAGCAGGAACACCAGGAGCTGGACGATCGCGAACTCCATCTCGGACCAGTTCTGGAGAGAAGTGAAAAGAAAATTAGTGTCCGGCTCGAAGGACCGTTGTTGTGTTTGCTTGTTTTTTACTTTTATGCTCAAAGAGGAAAAATGTCAAGTGTGACACAATAATGGGAGTCTGGTGTTATAGTATTATAGTTGTCAAGAGGATGAGTTGCATCGTCATTGCATTCGTCTAAATTGAAGTTCGTTGAGTGCTCTTATATGACACGAATCTTTTCAAGCTATATTTCCTTATAGTACGGAGCTTTTTTTACTGTGTACCTACTGAGACTATAATAAAAATTAAAATATGGCAAAGTTTGGGTACAAAAAGCCATAACATGCAAATACATTAGTAGTCCAGTGTCAAGGGATCTTTGAAGATTCCACTGATTAATGTCATAGATAACTTTGAATGATTTTCTTCGTAATTCGTGTTTACACTACTCGTAGTGACGGGCATTCTTAAGCATTCGAACTTTACTTGCTCATTTTGGACAAGCGCGCTATTAAATCCGTATTTCCCATATATTTTCAAGAAGCTACAAGTTAGTACACTATACTCAATCATAAAGCTAATAGTGTGCGTATAACGAACGTTTTTGCGCACATAGCCCCCCGTCCACTGCTCCCTCTCACGCCACGGACGCGAACTCCATAGCATCTGTCTTTGTTAGACGCGGCCTTCAGTCGCTCGGTCGGCTACTGCGCCGGAGAGTAAACACTCAATAGGTGATCGATTTAGCGCGAACCGGCTCGAATATTGGCGAAATATTTCGATCGACGTAAGTATCATTAGGTAAATAGCAGGTAATATCACATTTAAAACTATAAGGCACATATAATAGGTCGCTATAGAAGTTGAGAACGGTGGTAGCTCAATGGTAAGGACACGTCCCACTTAACCGAGGAGTGCGGGTTCAAACCCGGGCACGTACCTCTGGATTTTTCAAATCTATGTACGTATTTATACGACTAGCTCTAGCACTAGGAAAACACCGTGATGAAACCTACGAATTCAAACAACTTTGGATTTGTAACCATGATCCAAAAATTGTCTGGTTCCCCTATCTTAGGGTTACGAAGGTCAGATCGACAGTCGCTTCAATGTAATTACCAGACTCGCTTAATCCTGGATCATGGTCTAAGCGGAAACACGGGACATGACGCTAGGAAAATGAGATGCTATAGAAGTCCTAAAATTTACATACTAAAATTATGTATCCAACAACTGTGACTTAGTGTCCGTCAATGGTCGCTCTATCCCCAAACCTACGTGTTTCTGTCCTCTTCAGCAACGTCCTGAGCCGAGGTCGAGCCCCACAGGGCCCTCAGGCTGTTGCCTAAATTTTAGGGGTGAGAGTTTCCCGCTCCCCCGCCAGCCCGGTAGATAGTAAAGGCTGCCTTCGGCCAACAACCGACGTCCTCTCAAAAAAAAAAAAAAAAGTGTCCGTCAAAGTGTAAGGATCTGATTTACCATAATAATAGTAGCGATATGAGCCGCTATTAGCGCATACACGCCCCCCGATGCTCCAGCCAGATACACCCTGGGGTCGGTGAGGCTGGTGGCGAGGGACCCCGCCGCCACCCCGGCCAGGTAGACCAGCGTGACGCGCCACCACCGGTGGACCATCTCCAGGGGGACGCCGAGGAATAACTGCACCAGAAGATTGACTAGGAGGTGGACCACGCTGAAATGTATAAAGAAAAACAAAGGTTTTATAAGTAAACCAAAGTTTGTCCCATGTTGGTCTGGGACACAAAAAAAGAATGTGCAAACTGTGGTTCTTGCCTAGCATGTCGAAAAAGGCGACTAATGGTTTACGGGCTTTTGGGTATGTGTCTGAGTAGGCGACGAGCTAGCGACTTGTCACTCCTTTTTCACAGCTTTCCATTCAACCCAGCCCACTGTCCCGTATTGGTTTGGGACTTAAAAAGAATATGCCAACTGTGGTTCTTGCCTAGCATGTCGTAAAAGGCGACTTATGGTATATCGGGTTTTGGGTGTGTGATTGTGCAGCCGACAGGTTAGCCGCTTGCCACTGATTTTTCACAATTTTCCATCTAACCCAGCCTGGCTTTATTTTTGGCTGAATGTGGTTGAAGGGGCATGCTGCCCATTTGAGTCTGCCTACCCCTTCGGGGATTATGGGCGTGGTGTTATTTATTTATGTTATAAGTAGAAAGTGGCGCAAATTTAAACCCGCCCCAGGCGACAGGAACTCACGCTACGCCAATGCGGGCGCCACAGGGCATACTAAATTATCTGTGGATTACTAAATTTCGATTTTGTGATGAATACTGATTCACTCATGACTGGTAATTGTAAACATTTTTAAATTGAAGTCTGAAACTTTTTTTAAATATAGTATTCATCATAATGACGAAGCCATACGGAGTCTATTGTGACACATCCCAAGATTGTGATAAGACTACCTTTAAATGTTCGATGAATTGGATGGAAAGAAACCCATGAATCACTCATTTATTCACTAAGTAATCCTTTAGGTGTATCAGCATAAACGATTGGCAAATACCGGACAAATGAAACAGACGAATTCAGCTTCTTTAGGGTATACACGTCTTCATCTTAGTTCGGCGATTCATTTCCTCCCTCATCATCATCACCCCCCAAACACCAATTCGAATAAGATGTGCTGTGAGGTACAATTTTCAGACTCGATTGCCACTTGTCAATATTTTTTTATCCTTAAAGGGACACATATTTCAGTTTCGAAACTTGATCTTAAGACTACTTACGTACATATCAGAAAGAGATTTAAATAAATAATAATAAATTCTCCAGACTAACACACCAATTGGGATGTTGACACCATTTATATTTAATCTTGTAATATCAATTCCGTAAAAGAAAGTATCGTAGTATGTTGTAAAACCTTATTGATTTTTAATTATATTGAATCTACGATTTAAAATTTTAGAAAAACTGCTTAATATTTAGTCAGTTGACTATACGAACAAGTGACGTCATATGTTGACAAGCCCATACAAAATCTATGAAGCCATTGCGTTTTGATAGCTTTTAAAAAGTATCTCAACTGTCTTGCCAGTCAACATCCCTATTCCCTAGTCCCAAACTAAGCTTGTGCTTGTGTTATGGATAACAGATAGATACTTAAAAATGTTTATAAACATCCATGACTCGAGTACACATGTCCATATTCATCACACGAAACATTTTCCACTAGCGGGATTCGAACCCGCGGCCCTCGGTTTCGTGGCCTCTGATCACTCAACCAGCGGGCCAGTTATTTTCGACTTGCTATAATAGCAAAGTGTTGCATGCGCGAGGCGTGTTCTACATGTAGTAATCCTGACACATCTAGTGCGTTTTACTACAGCAGAGAGGCCCATAAGTAAAACCTACCTTTTCGTAGCACGCTTATTGACAAAAAGTTAGAACGCCAGGCGTGTTTTAGCTTTGTGCTGCGTAGACGTAGAGGATAATAATCGAACAAGGATATTACGACTGTTTGATTGAAGTACTATTGTTAAGTAGTCTACACAGTAATTGGGCTATTGTTAAGACTGAATAAAGAAACTAGTTTTTACGGACACATCTCTCATGACTACGTTTTAAATAGTTACTGTAAATACACACCCAAGCCTTGTTATACTTAATTGCTCTTTGGAACATGTCTCGAACGTTTTGATATGGAAAGCATATAAGTGATGGAAATTATTTAATTTTTTTTTGCGCTGTGGCAATTGACTCAAACTGCAGTTTATGGTACTATAATATTAAGATGAGGGTTGCTACTGGGTTACTACTTGGAGGGTGGCTACTTGGTTGGATTACTACGGGTTGAAGATAGATAGATTCAAACACGCTAAGCGTGTTCAAGATTTTTAAAGAAGTGGCTGTGATAACGTTTTTAATAATTGGGCCAGCTGATCCGACGTTCAGAACCCTGTACGTGAGGAATTGCCACTGTCTGTCTCCTGTGAGGGTTGTAGACGAAGATAATCGCGATGAGCACGTTCATGTCTCCACAGACATGGTGCTGTGTCTAATTCTCCCACATACAAAGTGCATGTATGTAGCTACCTACTTGTAATTTTATATACTAGGTAGAGGAACTCACCCGACGTGAACCAGCATGTACGTGAGGAACCGCCACGCCTCTTGTCTCCGGTGAGGGTTGTAGATGAAGATCTTGGCGATTGGCCCGTTGGCGTCCATGTTGCCTTGGGTGGCGTCGTACACGAACAGCACGATCTCCACCAGCGAGATGATGATCATGCAGATGGCGGGGGGCCAGCAGCTGTACTCCTCCTCGTACGTGCCGTCTGAGTACGTGAACAATGCTTTGCTACGGGTCTGGGCTGCTTACGTAACACAATAGGGTTTGGATGTGGATGGGAGAGGGTTAATCACGGCATTTGAAGGGTTGAATAGATTTTTTTTTTTTTTTATTTGAGCAAGAAATACGGAGGAATACATTTTTATGTACGGTGCAAATTTTTAGAGATGATTTTTGCCAAAAAATTCAGATACACATTTTTACGTTAAAATAATTTTGAAGATATGATTTTTGTTTTTTTTTTCGGTAAGTAGACAGCATTTTTATTTTTATTATAAAACAAACGGACGTTTCGAAATTTAAAATACGACATTTCCAACCGGTTCTCAACGATTTCCGATCGTTAGCAACGGCGGTGATTAGCCAACACGTTTATGGTCAATTCGACAATAGAGCCGGGAATAGATGCGGTCCACGCGCGCGGCGAGTGTTGCCGTTCGTGGATTGTGGTGTCATCAGCCGGAGGACACATTAATCAATTAGAGCGCCGTTCCGAAAGGAAAATGGCGTTAATTGGACAATGGACGCCGGTTGCGCCCGCAATTGCGATTGCAAAAGATGAAAGAAAGAGATGAAGTAAAAAATTTTTTTTTTATAAAATTTACATTTAAGAATATTTAAGAAAAAAAATTCAAAGAAGGTTTATTTTATTTTTTCAATTCAATTTGATGGAAAAATAAATGATGTATTTTATTGTAGCAAATATATATCCGAGAGTATTTGACCCAGATTTTTAATTAATAAATTTTTTATACATTTATAATATGGTTTATTTGATTTGGTTTGGTATACAAAGGGGTACAACACAAAACAGTAGGAAAAGCGGGGGAAAAAGAGAAAAATATACAAATTAGTTAATTGCATGCATGTAAACTAACTACAGGAGTTAATTGTTAGTGATCTTATTTCAAATTTTTATGACACACAATTAGTCGTGGAGTATTGAAGAATAAAAAACTATTCCATAATACTCCATTTTTAGATGCATTTACTAATGAATGTAAACAAAAACATTGAAAAAATACAATGGAAAACAACAAAGTTCTTCATTTAATTAAAAATTTTGTTTTTTTTATCTTACAAAATATTCGTATTAGATAGTCTATAAGTCCAATGAGTAAATATATTTCCTATACTACCTATTTATTTAATGGACTGAATCCCAACAGAACGAATGAATACCATAATGAAAGTGTTTTGAGAGTAACGTAAAATAAAATAACTATTTTTGTTTACATTCTTAGAAATTAAAAAAAAAATACATTTTAGGCACAAAACGTTCACGATTAGCATATTATAATGATACAAATACATGACCCACACCCTTGAACCTGCGACCTCGACAAACATGCAATGAATGTATATTGTGTGTTAGAGTCAGCCTCACATACACACGAGCTTATGCAACTCAAGAGATTTTACCTCATCACGATCTAAGTTACATACACAATTACACAAACGACCCGAATTTTATAACGAAGACGGACAAAGACAATGATTTTTATACGGCCTCATCTCGCCGTATTCCCAGAATAAAAAAAAAACATACCGAAATACTCGACGACATGTTTCCAGCATTTCAAAACTTTTCCCCACAATCTTGTGGTTCTTTGTGCACATATTATTATCTTTCTGTAACACCCATTAGTCCACTTGTCAACTTTGTACCACATCACACTAGAGTGACTAAGTTTAAAATAAGAATGCAATTAGAATTACATTGTTTTTTATTCGGCCCTGACTTGAGGAAGTTTGGTTTTAATTAAAAAAAATAAACTGTTTTTTTTCTTCAATGCCAGAAGTTACATTTAGTTTTTTTTTATTTACATCGATATTTATACTGCCGTAATAGTAAGAAATTTATTGTCAGTATAAACATGCGCGCGCCGTGCGGTCAGCCGGCATTACTATGGAAATCCCTTCGCCGCAGGTTGACCGCGCAGTGGTGACGTCACGCGTCATTGGCGCCGCGATGTGCAAGCGCATTTTCATGTCTTTCAATTGTTACAGAGCGGTTTGATAATAATTGTTGTTGGAAGCGGTTATTCCTTGTTTCAGAAACTAGTTATCATTTAAATGACATGTGTTCTTTCAAAAGATCAAAAAGCAGAAGGTACCTTTGTTACATTTTCGCGCCTAAATAAAATATTCCTCAATAAAGAAAAGGTTAGACGATTAAATTTTATAGATCGAAAAATACGTAGACTGATGTAATTTGATTCCCTAAAAATGTTAACCCTTATAGAGAAAATTGGTTATTTTTATTCTGTAACGATACCGCGAATAGCTGGCGCAGCCGCGGTCAGTAGCAAGTCCATGAGAAGTCATTCTTAAAGAGATGTTCCAGGTCGTCAGTGGCTAGTCAACCAACCATTAGCTAATTACCGACTATTCGGCTATTTTTGTAGTCGGTGACTTGTCAAAATATAAAGTCGACACTTCAAGAAGCCAGAAATCATTGTGTAATTAACATGAGTAGGTTAATAAACTTAAAGCACTTATCTAAAAGGCTAAACTTAAAGCCCGATAGTATGCAGAAATGTATAAATAAGGTAGAGCCCCTAATTTCATACACGGTGATGTAAATTATAACAATTCAAGTTGTTTTTATATCAGAATACTAATAAAATAATAATTAATTCTCCAGACTGACACACCAATTCCCTAGTCCCAAACTATACTTGTACTTGTACTATGGATACTAGGTGAATGGAGACACATACTTAAATATGTTTATACACGACTCGAGTACAAATGTTCATGTTCATTTCACGAAACATTTGCCAAACCCGCGACAATCGGTTTCGTGGGCGGGGTCTCTGACCACTGGACCAACGGGATAGTCAAATAGTAATAATAAACTTATAGTTAAGTTGTCGCATGTCAGAATACTGTACAATTTTTTCAAACTGGATTAGCGTCGGCTAATCGGCTTGTGGGCCAGTCGGTCAAGTAGGTAGTTACATTTCACGAACGCCGCGCATATTATTTATGTTAATCCAGGATGATAAGATAACTTTATCAAAAATTTATTGACACGGTCAAATATTTTGCATTATGTGCAATTAATGCGGAAACTTGAAGAAGGCACAAGATTGATAACGAATGAAAAATTTCAATTACATAACCTTATAACAAGGAAAATTATGCTTTTCACCAAACTGTTTATGGAATGGAGTTTTTAAAACAGAGACCATGACCATGCACAGAATACCAAACGTTTAAATCTATGTATAGTTAGTCAGAACACTGGCGGCCCGTCCCGGCTACGCACGAATGGACATTTATTTTTTAAACATTTTGGGATAAATATAGCCTATGTTACTCAGAGATAATGTAGCATGCTAATTGTGAAAATATTTTTGAAATCGGTCCAGTAGTTTTTGCATTGATTTGTTGCAAACTTTCAAAAAATGTAATCTTTCCTCTTTGTAATATTAGTGTATATGTAGACGAACTATGGTATACGTCAATGTTCTCTTCCGGGTTCCGTCATCCCACCCTGACCATATCCATACTATGACCACCTTGACCTAACAACTAGTCTTGTTAAAATAATATCTTCTTCATTAAAATTTATCAACGCTTGCATCAGATATCATCACGACTAGGCATGCTTGTACCTTCCTCAATTTGCCCTGTCAACCATTTAACGAATCACAAATTGGGTTTAACAATGCCATTTGACATCTCAGCATGTCCTTTCCATTATAATATTGTTGACCTCAGTCATAGTTTGATTGAGGGTAATCTTGCTTTAGGCATTTTGGTAAGTTAGAAAATAAATGGTTATCAAGCAATTATACTGAATGATGCCAAGGTCGGTAATCAAGCACTTTTATTATAGAAATATTAGAAATCAATACAACAAGGAACATGTTTGCTATACCTATTCTTTTAAGACCAACATAACAATAGGCTAGTTGACTAAAATATTTTTTTAGTCCGTAATCTCGATAATAAAAAAAATATTGAATTCGTATTTTTTGCTTTATCAAATACACGAAAAATAACAAAGCTACAGCGGTTCAAAGATCTAGAGGGTTGCGCTTTTAAATCACTTGTTCCTTGACAACAAGTGACGTCACGCGCACCTTTAATGCGCTGTATTTTCGTCATTTTTGGTTTGCTAAACAAAAGATAAAATACGTAAGCAATATTTTTTTGACATCGTTGACATCAAAAATAATCAAAACTAACCTGGGATTTTCCTGCTGATATTTGAATTACAATTTATAAATCAAAAAATAAAATTTTGTTTTCATTACAAACGGTGTTATATCCATACTATGACTGTCATTCGTTGGACACTGGAGGCCGTAAGGTTAACCTACCTGTATTAAGGATTAGTATATAATAAATAATACATAATTAGTGAATAAGTCTTGAATTCGCGATTACTTGCGGTTTGTAATTTCTGTTTGTCAATGGAAAACTGAGACTTGCCTTAGGCAACGGAATAGGTGTTTAATACTGATAAAAGCGTTTGAGTCATGTGTGTGTGTAATTAATTAGGCACGTACACACTATTGAGGTCAAATTAGGCAATGAATTACTTATTATTAATGTTATTCACAAGAAAAACATCTAGATCGCATTTTGAAACAATAGGTCAGGTGAGGCGGTATTACACTAGTTGCAGAATTTAGAATTACCCTTAACTTTAATTAGTTATGTATACATAATACCTGCAAACATGTATATAGACATGATAAAAAAAGAAATTCTTAAGCTGACCAGATGAAATAGACTGACGTTATTTGTCAATGTCATTAATAATTTCTCCAGACTCCAGCTGACACACCAATTCCCTAGTCCTAAACTAGGCTTATAAGCTTGTGCTATGGATACTAGGTGAACGGATAGACATACTTAAATACGTTTATAAACATTCATGACTCTAGTACAAATATCCATGTTCATCACAAATATTTGCTCTTAGCGGGATTCGAACCCGCGCCCCTAGATTACGTGGCCACTCGACCAACGGGCCAGTCAATTTAGTAATAATAGACCTGTTTTTAAATATAGCTCACTTAAGTGTTAGATTTTTACTTGAAAATGTATTAACTAATTTACACCTTTTTTGTGGATCTATCAGAAATGTCTATTGTCAATGTTAGCTCGTGCCAGAATTAGCTGATTAACGTTTGCACTTCAATACTGATAAGAATTTTCTGTCTACTCTTGCCTGGCCCGAAATTGACGCCCAAGGCAATATGTACTAAAACATATTAAATGTATTAGTCACAACAATAGCGCTTAGATTTTTTTACAGGAGCCGTCCCAAAACACTCATTATAATTACACACCCTGACTTGTTTCTAAAACATTAGAGGCGTTAATTGGTCAGCAGTGGTCTTCAAAATGGCCAATAAGATAATTAGCGGGATACGGGCTAGCGTGTTATCAGGTCAGTAATCACTGCCGCCCATTGACAACACCAGGCTTCAAACACAAGGGCTTTTGACATGTATAAAAAAAGCAGGGCACTCGTCCGTGGGCATCACTCGGCTGGGCCACACTGAAAACCAGCGTCATGGCTTGCCATGTAGGTCATGGCTTAAATGCTGATTGGGGCCCTTTTCCTTTGGACATCGCAAACCCGTGTCTGGTTATCGTAAACTCTTTTATATTATTTTCTCTTCTATCTCTGTCTAACTCGTAATAAGCTATGTTACTCCTTTTTTTGTTGTTGTATGTATTTGTACTGATGTACTATCCTGGTTGTGTTGTGATGTCCAAATGTAAATAAATAAATAATAAATAAATATCCGACTACATCACATACATTGATCTGACTCCGAGGTAAGTAGCTTAAGCACTTGTGTTACGGATATCAGAATCAACAGCGGTATTACAAATATATACTTAAATATTGGATATTAACACCCAGACACATAACAAACACAAGTATTCATCATACGAATATTTGTCCTGGGTGGGAATCGAACCCACAACTCTTGGCGCATGGGGTAGGGTCACTACCGAATGCGCCATCGAGCTAGTCATGTGTAATAAATGTAATAAATGTTCTTTCTTTCTTCATCACCTCAAATCAAGCGCCCTAAACTATCGCCTATCTTACGTAAGACTACCAGCCCAGTCTATTGTTTCAAAACACTTTTAGCCTCGTTATCGAGTCAAGCAACCGGTACCCACGTGGTGCGAAGTCTGTTTCTGTCAAGTAAAGTGGCGAGTCGGGCACATCCGTGAGGTCCGGCGACCGCTCCGCGTTTAACATACGAGCGTTAATGCGGACTAGCTGGTCTCTTCTTCCTACACCAAGCAGAACAAGATTAAGTGGATCCAGTGGGAAGCAGTGGTGCTTCGAGACCCCGACTGAAGTTTACATATGTACAATCTACATGCTATCATTAGCAATACCTGCAGATCGGCAGAGTATAGGGCAGTGAGCCCCTTTGGCCACCTTTAACCAAGAATAAAATGAAGTTGGGTTACATGAAAAAAATTTGAAAAGTGACAATCTCGTCACTTCCACTATCTCGAACCCAATGCATCATCAGTCACATTTCAAGAAACACAGTTGGTACAGTATTTTTATGTCTTAGATCCGGGTAGGAATGGAAATCCGAATCTGAAGTAGATGCATCTTTTAACACACCATAAAATTGCGACAATGGATCAAGGAGCTATGGGTTCTTAGGGAATGAAAAGGCTGTGGTGTAGGTTCAAATTGATCTATAAATTTTCGAAATCTAAGTAAGGAATTTAAGGATTAGCATCGTGATTAGGATATCCGCCAATTTCCGATCACCGTGGACATACCAAGTACCCTATGTGGGAGTGGCCCTAATGTAATAAGGAAATTACCCAACTGTATGATATTAGTCCTAGTTAGGGGAAGAAGTTCTACTCCTAGTCCTTAGGAGTAATTTAACGTTTTAACTAACTACCTAAATAAACTTCACGCCACTTCCCTAGCGGGGTAGGCAGAGAACTGAACCCCATATGGCACGATCCCTACACACCTCGCTTGCTTCTTCAACATTCATGATCATTTACATACAAGCTCTACGGTTTTTATGTTTTAAGTATATAAAATACCTATATTTGTATAAAAGTTATAACGAATAGGTGAGTGATATCAAATAATCAAAGACTATCTTACTAGCTGAGACATAAACCACTTCCTAGACACAAGTAATGTGTGAGTAACAAAATTACAATGTTATTATTAAGTGATATTAGTAACAGCACTTCATTGAAGGTCGCAGATACCAGATAAGATAATGATACAATCCAAGATTACTCGACATATTGCCATCGTATCAGTTCGAAGTCAAAACACAGGGAGGGGCTATATCAACAGATATTTCATATCAAATATTGTAAAGACTATTGACATTTGCACAGTTTGATAGATGGATACGCCTTTTGATAAGGATACATGTGCTAAGGTAATCGTTATAAGTCGAATTTCCGTAAATACATTATGTAGTAGATAGAAGATATGAAACAAAAAATTAAGGTAGGAATACCTTATATCTCCTTCCCGATTTGCCTGTCATTCTACTTTTTGAAAAGCAGGAGAAATGCGAACTATTGCATTGAGGATCAAACCAGCACCAAGGATCACTCTTTGATCGATTCAAGAATAGCCACCATATTATAAATATCCGACAACATCACATACATTGATCTGACTCCGAGGTAAGTAGCTTAAGCACTTGTGTTACGAGTATCAGATTCAACAGTAGTATTACAAATATATACTTAAATATTAGATATTAACACCCAGACACAGAACAAACACAAGTATTCATCATACGAATGTTTGCCTTGGGTAGGGATCGAACCCACAACTCTTCAGGGCAGGGTCACTACCGAATGCGCCATCGAGCCAGTTAAAACAAATATAACAAATGGAATTTTTGTAACAACTAACAAAAAGTGAACGATGTCAATAAAAATGTTGTAATAATAGATACATCACTTTTTTGCGACATGGATGATTGTCAAACAAGTGTTAGATAGAAGTAATGAAGGTATTAAATTATTGAAAGTGACTTTTGGGAGATGGATCGGGTGTCACAAGCTACTTGTCACGTATACAACTTGTTATTAAACCGAGGGCGTTTTTAACCAACTACAAGATGCACAGATTTTGCAAATTACACTAAAATACAATAGAAACGTATATAAAACATCATCATCAGCCTTCGTCCTCTTCTGGACCTATCCTATTGAACTGTATTAGGCCTATCCTTTGGCTTTGCTCGTCGAGAGATAAAAAAATTACATAACAGAGATAAAATAAGCTTAACACCGGCGTTATAACGTTAAAATAAATATACCAACGACAGTAGCAAAAAAAAAAAAAAAAAGAATTTTTAAATCAGTCAACAATTCTCAGAGATATCGAGTAACATACTTACAAAAAAAAAAAAAGTTGAATTGACAACCACCTTTTTTTTGAATTCGGTTAAAAATAAGTCTAAGGTCTAGAAAGATATCAAGTCGATGTACAGAATGTCATCATCAGAAGAAGGGGACTCTAATTTGCCAATGTCTGAATATGTGACAAAAATGTGCCAATCGTTGAGGGTGACATCAGAGGCTCCGAGGCACGTAGTGATAACATTGTCTAACCAGTAACGAGACACGTCGCGTTTTCGTTGTAATATAATAATATCTTCGTCCTTCATTTAATACGATTCTTGTGAAACATGGATTGCCTAAGACTTATTATTTCAGTACGTACATGAAGAGTTTTATTCATATAATGATCTTATTTGTATTCAAAATGCAAACACAAAGATTTTTGCTGAATGATCCATGTTAACTAAATGGCCCATTTATGAGATTAACCGTGGATAATACACACAAGGGCGGGGTCATTGGGGTCATTGGGGTCATGAACTCCCTTTAGACTAGTTCTAGGTCTGACGTGCGAATGCTTGGGCCTGTTACAATACATTTTTCCTGACTAGACAAATACTATATGACCCTCTTACTTGAAAGCTTGATCCGCTCTTGAACACACACTTCTAAGTTACAACTACCCATGTCTACATACACGTGGATAATTCAGCAAAAATATTTGCGTCAACATGCTGTAGCAACGCATGCGCAGCACACTGCGCCTGCTCCATAAAATTGTGCTTAGACGCGTCATGAGATGTAAGATGAGCGAGGTTCTGGGTAAAGTGGTATGCACCAACACCTTTTGGGTAAGTGAGTCGACATATCGTCCTAAACAGAGTTGGTCCAATCTAGCGGCAGAACGCATAATTACACCTGTTTACATATTATATCAAAATAGTGTTTTTTATCTCATGGACCACGAAATACATATACCAACATCGTATATATTGTAAATCCGCAAAACGGAAAACCAATTTTCCGCTTTGGCAACACAACACACATAACATAGATAATTAAAAACGCCCAATTAATCCCATGACATTGATCTGAATGATTCAACATAATTTCCCTTGGAGGCAGACGACACAAATGAAAAGTACCCAATGGATGACTAAAATGGTAAATCCCGGACGAAAACGAAATGAGAAAAAAAAAAGAAAATTAAAAAGTACCGCCGTCAGTCGTCGAAACAGCTCTGAAGCCAGTCCACGTTCCTAGCAAACAAAATTAGTTCTTATATAACAGACATTAAGGTATATACAGCGTACAGTTTACGTTCTTACAAGCTATTATACAGCGTTTATATAATATACACAGTACATAATGCGTCATCATAAGAATATATAGGTATGTACACATAAATAGAAGCCGCCTTTAATTCCTATGTTTTGGAATTACAGAACATAACTTAGGTAAAAGACCATGCACAAGAAATCAATTAAGTTAACATACAAGTAAAAAATCAGAGCTAGATACGAAAAAATATTTCTAACCTGCTATCCGAAACTAAATGAAACAAGTATCATGCTTAGTAAACTATTCAAGTATTACATTTATATATTCTGTAATAAACATCATCATCCTCTTGCCCTTCCCCCAGTTCATCTGGGGTCGGCGCAGCATGTCTTCCTTTTCCATACATCCCGGTCAGCCGTCATCAAACTATCCACTCTCATTTCATTCATATCATCTTTCACACAATCCATCCATCTCTTATTTGGCCTTCCTCTTCTTCTCCATCCACTAACATTCATACTGTAATAAACAACAGCTTGAAAATGGTAACCAGCGAGCGACCAAACAAATTCTTACTTTAATATTAATGTATATTTGACAATTATAATAATAATAATAATAAATTCTCCAGACTGACACACCAATTTCCTAGTTACAAACTAAGCTTAAGCTTGTGCTATGGATACTAGGTGAACGGATAGACATACTTAAATACGTTTATAAACATCCATGACTCGAGTACAAATGTCCATGTTCATCACACGAAACATTTGCCCCTAGCGCGATTCGAACCCGCGACCTTTGGTTTCGTGGCCAGGGTCTCTAACCACTCGACCAACGGGCCAGTCATCAGTCATTGTCAATTAACTTTATTTTTTTATAAAAAATTACAAAACATTTTACTTTTATTTAAAATGAAATCACTTTCTTATGACGTCACATTTTTGAAAAGTCAATAACTAACACACTGTACACTACTATTAGACTAACTTATTAGAACTATACACTAACTTATTAGGACGCTTTAAAATTTAATTTAAATTTAAAAACGAACTTTCTAAACTTCACGCCACTTCCCTAGCGGGTTAGGCAGAGAGAATCACATAAAACCTAGATTAAAATATTAAAAGAAGTAAGAACCACGCATTAAATCCAATTTACGTTGATTTTCTTTAATCTATAATCTTTAAAAGTGATCTTGTCCAGTAAGTTTTTTTTTTTTTACCTCTTTGGTATTTGTAGAACAACAAAGCTGTATATCGTTATTATCGTGAACGTCGAGAACGTTATTGTTTCAAATACAAAATAACGCGTGACGCATTTTTCAAATTGAAATAGAAACAGAAAACTCAACAAGATCATAGACCGTTGAAAATACAAGCGTTACATCGACCGTCTGGTTCGTATCTTCAACATCTTGTGTACTTATAAAATACATAGTTATATACACATTAGCGTTGCCGAAAAATCGATAGTTTTGCAATCGATATTTTAACGGCCAAATCATCTATACGATCGATAGGACAATCGATAGTATTGATAATATCGATGTCTGTTAGTGCAATGCAGCGATCGAAACTATCGATACTATCGATAGTATCGCTGTTCACTGATAGTTCTCAGTCGATCGATAGTTCAACTATCGATAGGCTATCGATAGACAATCGATATTGGCCTATCGAGCGGCAACACTAGTACACATGTTACAAATATTTACCTTTACTGTATGTCTGGCTTGGGAAAGTATCAGTGGGGGAATGTCCGCCCCGGGAGGGGGGACACATAGAGGGCGGCAAGATTTAGATTGTACAGCAACGCACATCAGACTACCACAAAATAACAAAATTCCTTACTCGATTTTGAACTTAATATTTTACTCATAGAGTTCATTATCAATTGAGAAATTTCGACATTTTGTAGGCGTCTGATGTGCTGTTGTCTGTATCATCACGCCCGTAATCTCCGAAGGGGTAGGCATAGTAAAAGGGGCAGCTAGCCCCTTTAATCACTTCCAGCAGGATTTAGATATTTTTAAATTACTTCGTAAATAAAAAAATTGAATGTTTTTAAGATTTTCAATACAGTTGCCACATAGTTAGCGGTAAGAAAGTACAACGGCTAAGCCTAATTGATTATTCGTATATTTAACGCTTAGTTTTAATCAATAGACTACACCATACACCTCCTACAATATACGGAGTTACAACATTGTGACGTCACATTTTTGTGAAATTAAACACTGACTATTAAAATATTGATAAATAAATAAAAAATAGAACCTTATTGCTCACTAAAAAATATAAAAAACTGATCGGAGATTATTTATAATTACAATTTTTTTAATTCAAACGGAATCACTTAAAAAAAATATCAGCTATTGTATAACTAATATATTATTGTTCTATAAAATATTTCCTACTCGACTAGATAACAAACGCACATAATAACTAACAGTATAATTATTATCTAACACAACTAGTTACCATTTTCATCCTCTATTGAATATTACGCTGCCAAAAATACCTGATTCACCTAATACATTGAAACAAACAGTGTAATTTGTCAATCATACTTATTCAATCAAGTTGCTATTACTGTGATTATGAAACATGTGGATTTCCGCAGCGCTTGAAGCATGAAACCTAACATAACAATTCAGTATCGTTACTCGATCTAGCTCAGACACCACCTGTGTTTGCGCACACACTTGTGCACTATAACATCTCCTGCGCATATCAGATGGTTAATCCTCATTGAGATTGGCCGCCGTGACCGATATCGGTTAGGACATTATTATTATTAGCTCAGGTTTAGGTATGCGAGCGTTTTATCCAAATCAGTTTCTTCTTAACTTTTGTACCTACTGTTTTTTTTCGACGAAGTCCCCTTGTACCGAGATTCTGGTTAATGGTTAACTAAATGTGTACTCGTTAATAATGTGTGTACTTAGTTAAGGAAACAAACAATAATTTAATCATATTTATATAAACTGACATACTATTTGAATGTGCAGGTTGCTCATAATGTATTCTCTCAACGCTAAGCCCCGTCCATACTGTTGAAAAACCCGGAGGTACGTTCCGAGAGTTGAACCAACACACAGCGCATGTGAGTAGGGTTGCCACCTTTTTTTTATGCAAATAAACTATATTAGCTATATAAGGAAGGAAAAATAAGTACAATCTGTCTAAATAAAGTACGATTTATTTTTGCTTTTAAATATTTTTTGCGTTACTTTTAACATATAATTATCACTGCTAATCAAACCCAGTAACTGTCGTTAAATTTTTCAAAAATATTCTTACTATCAAAACCAACATATTTTGTTTTGTATATTGGGTATACGTAAAATGTATCCCAGAGAAATCAATATATGCGAAATAAAGTATGTTTGCGTACTTTACAATTACAAAAGCATAGATTACAATTGCCCTAAATAACGAACAATACTTTATAATAAATAAAATAAATATCAAACTACATCATATACATTGATCTGACTCCGAGGTAAGTAGCTTAAAGCACTTGTTTTACGGATATCGGAAACAACAGTGGTATTACAAATATATACTTAAATATTGGATATTTACACCCAGACACTAAACAAACACAAGTATTCATCATACGAATGTTTGTCCTGGGTGGGGATCGAACCCACAACTCTTGGCGAATGAGGCAGGGTCACTACCGAATGCGCCATCGAGCTTGTCATTAAATAAGTACGGTTGGCAACCCTACATATGAGGTACGGGCCCTTACCCCGTTAGCAGATATTACAATGTCATCTTCTATTAGTACATATTTTTCAAACAATTGCATCTACGTTTTAAATTATAAATAGTTGAACGTTTGCCAGGCGGACACTTTCTACAATAAAATTGTTTCGAACGCAAATAAAGAAAGCGCCAGTTTAATTTTGATAATTGAAGCTTATTAGCAGTTCGTGGTGACCACATGCAATTTACATAGTGCATTGACACCGAGTAGCTCGTTTCGCGTCCAATTGACACGGACGATCTAAATGGAGTCATCTGTGACACGTCATACCTACTTTGCCGAAAATAGAACAGTTGACATCAAAAATATTCCAAAATATTTCAATGGTATAAAGGTGAGTCTCCACCGGACAAAAGTTGGCAACTTTTGTGTTGCCAACAAAAGTTCGGTGGAGTCTCGCCTTTACAGAAACTTTTGTCACCGACACGTGTTGCCAACACAAAAGTTGGCAACTTTTGTTAGGTGGAGACTAAAAAAAAATCTAAATACACCGCTGGTTAATGGGCTAGGTGACTAAAAAAATCTTTTTATTCAGCTAGATTTGAAAAATATATTACACCGTATTTTTTCATTTATTTTTCAAACAACACTGACGAAGACAGCGTATTCAAGTTGCGCGTGACGTCACACCTAGGTAAAATTTTTACTTGAAAGTGACGTCACAATCGTCCACTCCAAAACTTTAACGCTCTTTATCTTTGTTTTTTGGTTAATTTGATAAAGCGAAAAATACGTGTCTTGTATTTTTGTATAATTTAACTTTTTTAATTCAGTCTTTATCTCTATCATAATTATTAACTCAGTGAAATAAAACATTTTTATGCAACCTGCACAGTCAGATAACTATGGATGTTGAGACATGATCCAATATGAATGCTATCATTACAGGATAGGATTATATAGGATTATTATATACGATTGCAATGATAAGATGGCATTGCTATATAAGTTTATAACAAGAATAAGCACTTAGCGAATATGTATAGAAAAAGGTTTTTATTGCTACTAGCGTCATGTGCATCCAGCATATGACGCTGAGCATGAAATAAAATCGTGCTGGAGCCAGCTGGATTGCTTGATCTACTGTTCCAATTGCTAGTAGGGATCGACACCCATCAGAACTGAACTGCTTGATCCAACACTGCTGAAATAGTGCTAGGCCTAGCTGGATTGCTTGATCCAGCATTGGAATCCTTAGTAAAAAACCTAGTAATACAAAACAACATCAAGACATTTAATTTTCCCAAAAGATAAGTAGCCTGTTGATGGTTACCCGTGATATCACAATTTGTTATATTCGACAGCACATAATAAATATGCCAACTCTTTACTGTCATAAACTATATGAAGAATTCTCACTAACTTTTATTTAAACAAACTTAAGTAGAATCGTGGATTCCACGAACCGAGCCACGCGAACAATAAGCATATTAATAATAAAACAATAGTGTGTCAATAACGTCTGTTCGCAAACACGATTTATGATATAAGCATTACTTCTTGATTACCAAGGTGGAAAATCTTATCTATCTTAAATAATATATAAATCTAAACATATGCTTCAAATGCCATCAGAATATCCACATGTTTACGTGAATAATTTAAAATTCCTTAAACGGCTACGTTCATGCTCCGAAACCTCTCAATAATACGCGTTAGTACCAAAGTGTATCTATATTGCCATGCTGCTACAGAAAATGCTAATCAAATGTCTATCTATTAATGTCTATCTATGCAGCATCACGATTCACGAATTGGTGCCTCGAAACATTCTCATTCAATATTCTGGTCAAGCAGAGAAACACAAACAAGAGCGTAGCCAGGTAAGGAAAGAGAAAATCTCCACCCTTGTTCAAGGCAAGAGGATTTGTGTCAAGTGCTCCATTGATCTGCTAAGAATCGAAAAACCTCATGGTCTTTGATGGCTAGAACTTACCAAAAGGTCCCAGGATCTTTAATAGCGAGTGCTTACCAAAAGATACCAGGATTTATGATGGTTCGTGCTTAACAAAAGATCCCATGATCTTTGATGCTTAGGCTTACCAAAAGATACCATCTTTGAGCACTAGCCATCAGCCTCGATCAACTTGATCAGCATTATCCCTTAAAAACCTTGGCTACGCCCTTAATAACAGACAACAAAACGTAACCTTACCTGTAGTGTCAACAGGATTCCTGTGTGGAATGATCGAATGGACGTATCTCGCGACGAAGTGTCCGAATACCGCCTTCAGATCAGGGTTGTGCATCATCTCGACGAACTCGTTGAAGTCCAGGTAGCCGGAGTTGTCCCGGTCGGAGTGCGCCATGATCTTGTCCACCACATTATCCGGGAGGTCGTGGTCGTACTCCCGGGACTCGATGATCGCTTTGAGCTCCACGTACGAGATCTTCCCATCGTTGTCTCTGTCATACTGGAATGGAGAGACGGGTATGTTAATATGGGCTTATAGGGGATAGCAGCGCACCGCGGTTTCACCCGTGTAGTTCTCGTTCCCGTGGGAGTACGGTGATAAAATATAGCCTATGTTACTCGCTGATAAAGAAGCTTTCCATTAGTGAAAGGATTTTTCAAATCAGTCCAGTAGTGTCGGAGCCTATTCAATTCAAATAATCACCTACGTCATATGATGAATACGGAATAACTCCAAATCACAATTACATAAATCTTTCCTTTTTATATATAACTAGCTGACCCGGCGAACTCTGTTCCGCCTTAGAGGCAATAAGAAATAAGCAGATTTTAGATGTTATTAAGTTAAATTTTTTATTACCAATTATTTTACTTATTGAAATAGTTCACTCAGCAGTATTTCTGGGCATTACCATTGATTCTAAACTACAATGGGACCGTCATTTTATACTACGTTTTATGTCATGTCACACGGGAACGCGGTCGAACGGGATAAAAAAGTATCCTTTGTTAGGTTCCTGGTTCTAAACAACCACTTCACCAATTTTCAGCCAAATCGGTCCACTTTCTTTTATATAAATAGATAAAGATTATCAAATAAACGAACCCAAAAACTTTAAAAATTATACCCATATTAATTATTCAAACTTATTAGCTTATACCTATACCCAATACCTATCACATCCATTTTTTAACCTTCTTTATCGAAATCAACATTTTCGAAATCAACGACCCAAAATTCCTCGAAAATGATACCCATATCGATTTTTTACATTTTTATTCCTAGCACACCCCTTAATCATCCCCCTGAGGGTATTTTTTTGAGAAAACCGGAAACATATACCTATTAATTAATTAATTTTTTTGAGAACTTAGACAATGTATGGAAAAAACCATGAAAACGACATCGATGTTGTTTTTTAGACATTTCGACCCCTTCCCGCCCTATTAAGGGATGATAATATTTTACTTCTAACATTTCGGATTTAAAAATAGATATCATTTTTAAAATAAACGACCTAAAAACCTCGGAAATTAGAGCAATATCGATACTCGTCTTTTTTATCCCTAACCCACCCCTTTTCATCCCCCTGTTAATAAAAAGTATCCTATCCTTTTATTGGTTATTAAATAAAAGTAATAGTAGTTTTTAGGACCACTTGTTTTAATTAGATCAACTCAACAACAGAAGCCTACCACAGACAACATAAAGACCGGATGAACAGGACATCTTAAAAAGGAAGCACACGCATAGACAATAAGGAATCAGTGATGCCTTACCATAATTATTTTACATTGTCTATTTTATTTATTGCCAACACCCCCTTTCAATGTAATATTAATTATAAATTTTACTCTCTTAAGTTACACATACACATATTAACAAATTTTAACAACAATATCGCATTCAAAGGTTTAGTTAATGCATCTGCTAACTGGTCTTCACTTTTAACATACTGTATAACAATCTTTCTTTTCTTAATTAATTCTCTAACATAGTGGTAACGTATATCAATATGTTTCAGTCTTTTAATACAATCTGTATTAGCTACTTTAATGGCAGATTGATTGTCACATAACATGGTAACAGGACACATATTTTCATTGGGAAAGAAATCTTTTAATATATTTATTAGCCAACACGCCTCACCAGCGGCCATACTCATAGAAATATATTCTGATTCTGTTGAAGAAAGACTAACTGAACATTGCTTCTTAGAGCACCAAGCAATAAGACAATTCCTAAACATGAAACAAAACCCTGTGGTGGATTTCCTGTCAACTAAATCTCCACCCCAGTTGGCATCACAATATCCTATTAGTTTACTGTTATCCTCACATTTATAAACAAGTTTATAGTCTAATGTATGTTTGATATATCTTAACACTCTCTTCAATGCTGACAACAACATATTATTAGCTTTATTCTGATATCTACTTAGAATGGATACAGATATAGACAAATCTGGCCTTGTACCACACACTGCATACATAAGACAACCTATTATTTGTCTACACAAGTTTTCTATACATTTATCTGACTTTTCATTACAGTTCTGATTGAATACAAAGTTTTGATCAATAGGAGATGATACAGGCTTACAACTTTCCATATGAAATCGTTTCAAAACATTTTCTAGATATTCTTTTTGTGATAATTCAGTTACACCTGTCTGTAAATTTTGTTTAACATTAATACCAATAAAATCTGATATGAAACCTAAAGTTTTCATTTTAAATTCTCTACACAACATATCTTTAAACTCATTTACACTATTTTCTTCTGTTCCAAAAGTCAAAATATCGTCTACATACAATAACACATAAATTTTACATTTACCATTACTTTTAACATAGAGACACGAATCACCTTTAGATTTAACAAAGTTTTCTTTAATCATTATTGAGTTAAACTTATCATTCCAATGTTTAGGGGATGTTTTTAGGCCATATAAAGACTTACGCAGTTTGACAATATTTCTATTTCCACTAAATGCCCCTTCTGGTAACTGCAAGTAAACATCATCATTAACTTCTCCATAAAGAAATGCTCCAGTGACATCCATTTGATGGATTGGTAAATTTAACATAGTAGCAATAGATACAAACAATCTGAAAGTGGTTAGCTTTGCCACTGGTGCATAAATATCATTATAATCAATATCATCATTTTGCTCAAAACCCCTAGCTACTAATCTGGCCTTGAATTGCTTTACCCCATTAATATGCTTAATTTTGAATACCCATTTACTAGTAATTAACTTACAATCATTTGGCTTCTCACAATATTCCCATGTCCTGTTTTCTGCTAGTGTGTTCAGCTCTGTCTTGATTGCCTCTTCCCATTTTGATGCATTTTCATGTCTCATAGCTTCCCAATACGTTCTCGGTTCATCCTCATTTAACAAGACTGCATTGTTGCATCTGTAAAACGATGTTTGCTTTTTTCTACGCTGACTAGGCTCCCTCATCTGTGGCTGTGTGGTAGCCCTTACCTCATCATCACTGTTCTCTTCACTTGTGCATGGTTCATACACACTACCTATGTCGGAACCTTCAGAACTTGTACTTGACTCTTTCTCTGGCAACCTTATATCAACATTTTGGCTCGACATTTCTATATCTTTTTGTTCTTCATCCAAGATTATATTCTGACATATTTCTTTTGACTGTTTTAAAAATATTACATCCCTCTTTATCTGAACAGTATTGTTTTTCTCAAAAAATATTCTATATCCTTTTGTTTCCTCTCCGTAGCCAACCATAAATCCATTTTCACCTTTAGAGTCCCATTTTTTTCTTTTTTCATTCGGGATATGTACGAATACTGGTGTCCCAAAAACCTTCAAGTCTTGTATATTGAAACTTCTGCCCGTCCAAGCTTCGTATGGAGTTTTGACTTTATCTGCACTCAACCCTGTTCTGTTTAGTACATAACATGCAGTATTTATCGCCTCAGCCCATAATTTCTTTGGTAATCCTTTGGCATACAATAGAGATCGAGCTGCCTCAACCAATGTTCTGTTTTCGCGTTCAGCTTTACCATTCTGTTCTGGCGTATATGTTACTGTTGTCTGATGTACTATACCACAGTGGGCAAACAATTCTTTCATGCTCTTATTAACGAACTCTAAACCGTTATCACTTCGGAAGTAATTAATTTTATTACCTGTCATATTTTCACTCATCTTTATAAACTGCTCAACATGAGACTTGACTTCATGCTTCCCTTTCAAAAAATAGACAGTCCTGTAACTTGAAAAATCATCTTTCAGGAGAAGAAAGTACTTGGCTCCTCCAATGGAAGTCTCCTCCATTGGGCCACACACATCAGCGTGAATTAATTCACATGTCCTTGAAGTTGTGGTTTGACTTATATTAAAAGGCAAGCGATGTGCTTTGCCCTCTAAACATCCTTTGCAGTTACCAACGAAATCATCAATTGCCTCAATATTATTATTTGCAAGCACCTTCTTCACATATTGTATGTTTTGATGTGCTAGTTTTTCATGCCATTCACTTAGGTTCAGTTTCACTTGAGTTGTATTTGCAACACTGCATTTCAGGCGCAAATCCATAATATACATGTTTCCACGACGATTTGCAACAGCACAAAGATTTTCCCTTTTGAAGAAGTTGCATTTGTTCTCATCAGTCTTCATGATATAACCTTTATCTGTCACACGATTCACAGATAATAGATTAGTCTCAAGGTCTGGAACAAACAACACGTTTTCGAACGTAGTTTCAATCCACTCATGTCCATCGAATACCTGTGCTGCCACTTGTCCACAACCTAATGCACTAATTGCCATCCCGTTTCCTATTATTACCGACTTCTTGTCAAGAGGTGAATATGATGTAAACAATTGTCTTTCACGGCACATATGTTCACTCGCACCTGTGTCTACTACCCACTTTGAATATGTATAATGTTCAATTAAATGATTAACCGTTCCTGACACCATAAATGCATTGCTCTCTTTGTTTAGCCGATATCTACACTCATGTTTGAAATGTCCCAGCTTGTTGCAGTAAAAACACCTTTTACCAGACCTATTCACCACATCAGTCTTACTGTCTTTCACCTTACTCCTACACTCTGACTGATAATGTCCAAGCCTATTACATTTATAGCACTTCACGTTTTTCTTGTTAATTGTATTCTTCGCAACAAACGCTGACGTTTGCGGTATTTCATCAGCTTTCTCCTTCATACGTTCCTCCTCAACCAATAATCTAGCCACCAAGTTGTTATATGTTTGTTTTTCGTCAGGGGCCGACTCCCAAGCTGAGACAAAGTGCTTGTAACAATCGGGCAATGACATTAGCACTTTAGTCACAACGAATTTATCGGATATTTCTTCCCCTAATTGCCGCAGTTGATTTTGCATTTCTTTAATTTTAGATAAGAATAAAGACATTTGAATTCCCTCTTCATATTTAAATTGGAAAAACCGTTGTTGTACAATATGTATATTCGTTTCACTTTTTTGTTCATATACTGCGATCAACTTATTCCACATATCAGCAGCCGTGCTACATGAAATTATATGTATCATAACTTCTTCACTAATACGTGTGACTATTATGGTTTGAGCTTTGGCATCTTTCGTATCCCACGCTTTCATAGTTTCTTCAGTCTTTTTCAACTTTCCTTCGACCACATTTAACAAATCCTGGCCTCTTAATACGACTGTTGTTTGAAACTTCCATATATTCCAGTTCTTCGGTCCCTCTAACCTGATAATACTTAGGTTTCCGTCCATATTTGCTCTTTAATTCCTGCCTGCTCGTGATCACGCCTTCCCGCCCGACCGCAATTTTCCTAACCTCAAAATGTGCCGGGAGCCGGTAATTGCACGCGCAGTATTCTCCTTACTTTTTATTAAGTTTCCGTATTGTTTACGAGCCTGGGCCCATAACCTATTGGTTATTAAATAAAAGTAATAGTAGTTTTTAGGACCACTTGTTTTAATTAGATCAACTCAACAACAGAAGCCTACCACAGACAACATAAAGACCGGATGAACAGGACATCTTAAAAAGGAAGCACACGCATAGACAATAAGGAATCAGTGATGCCTTACCATAATTATTTTACATTGTCTATTTTATTTATTGCCAACACCTTTATCTCAGTATCTCACCTACCTATTTAAAAAACTTCATCCAAATACAGCTATCAGTTTTTAATTTCCCATACAAACGCTCACCCCCTTTTCACCCCTTTAGAGGGTGGTTTCCGAGATAAAAAGTATCCTATGTCCTTCTCCTGATTCTAAGCTAACTACCCACCAATTTTCAGCCAAATCAATTTAGCCGTTCTTGAGTTATAAGTAAAGTAACTAACACGACTTTATTTTATATGTATAGATTAATAATATTAAAATGACTATACAGCGTGTTCCGGCGTACAGATAAGTTGTAGTAAGTTAATTAGCTATCGAGGGCAGGAAACATTTTTTTCAAATTGGACCAGTAGTTCATGTGATTAGCGTGTTCACAGCAAACAAACTTTTCAGCTTTATACTCGTAATAAAAATAAATATTAGTACTTATAGATTAAATTGTAACAGTCTTGCATGAAATTTTTGAAATGTGTTATCAAGGGGGAGTGCTCCGTTGATAAGTATTATACTATAACGGATGATTCGGTCACTTGCGCACGCGCAAATATTTGCACAATTCGGCTAATATTTAGTAACGGTTAGCTGGAAATCGAGTAGATATCGTGTAGTTTAATATTCGGGCGGCTAGCATGACTAATTATGGGCTATCGGGTTATATACATTTTACAAAGTAAAAACAAAGTCGCCGCTTCTGTCTGTTCGTTTAGATATTTTAAACTATGCAAGGGTGTTGGTGCGGTTTTTATCAATAGGTAGAGTGATTCAAGAGAAAGGTTTATATGTACTCGCTGGTCGCTTTAATGTACTACCGACTCGCTAAATCCAGGATCATGGTGTAAGCCAGAAGTCGTCACATTGCTCTGGTTAGGCCACATAGAACATTTTGAGGTATCATTGTGGGCCGCACATTCGTAGTTTGGGTAGTTGACACCACAAATCAATAGACGTTTTTATAATGCGAGTGCCCCATAGATTTTGAATAGAAAAAGCAACATTTAAAGTCATATATTTGTACATACATACATACATAACATCACGCCCATAACCCCCGAAGGGGTAGGCAGATTCAAAGGGGCAGCAGGTCCCTTTAAACACATTCAACCAAAAATCATAGCCAAATTATATTTGTCAATTGATTTCAAACCAACTGAAAATCTCATTCTTATTTTATTGAAAATAGTCGAACTAAAATATAATGTTCCTGCACAATTATTAAATTACCAACGCCATGTATCTTTATAAGGAAGAGCGGTGGTAGCTCAATGGTAAGGACACGCGCCTCTTAACTAAGGAGTGCGGGTTCAAACCCGGGCACGTACCTCTGAAATTTTCAAATCTATGTACGTATATATACCACTTGCTCGACGGTGAAGAAAAACATCGCGATGAAACCTGCCAATTCAAACAACTTTGGATTTGTAACTATGATCCAAAAATTGTCTGGATCCCCTATCTTAGGGTTACGAAGGTCAGATCGGCAGTCGCTTTAATGTAATTACCAGACTCGCTAAATCCTGGATCATGGTCTAAGCGGACCCCGTCTAAACACGGGACATAACGCTAGGAAGATGATGATGTATCTTTATAAGGAATAAATAATGTATGCTTATTAAAAAAAGATAGAATGTTAATAGTGGCGCACAAATATCATGTGCGGGCCGCAATTTGACGACGACTGGTCTTAGCGGACTCCGACTAAGCACAAGTTACGCCAGTACGATAATGATATACCAAATCAGGGCGGATTCGTAGTAAATAATAAAAAAAAAGTAGGTACAAAATTTTACCCAACAACAAACAGGACAAGTTAAATAAAACCGTTTAAAATAGCTTTTGTCCCATGTTGGTCTGGGACTTGGCCCATGTTGATCTGGGACAAAAAAAAAGAATGTGCCAACTGTGGTTCTTGCCTAGCATGTCGTAAAAGGCGACTAATGGTATATCGGGTTTTAGGTGTGTGATTGTGTAGGCGACAGGTTAGCCGCTTGTCACTGCTTTTTCACAATTTTTCATCGAACACAGCCCGGCTTTATTTTTGGCTGAATGTGGTTGAAGGGGCATGCTGCCCTTTTGACTCTGGCTAACCCTTCGGGGATTATGGGCGTGATGTTATGTATGTAAAATAACTTATCCCGCGACTCAGCTCATGTATAGTGTCGTGTACCTAAGTCTGTGCTGTCTGTAACAGAGATGTTATCTTGCGTCCTGCGTGATCTAACATTTTCTGGGATAATGAACATACAAAGTAAATCAGCTCTTTTACCAACTTTCAGCGCAATTGCACATAGCTGCCAATTAGTGACCGGCCTCTAACCACTAGACTAAGCGGTACGACTAATTAGGTAGTTAGTAAACACGTGTTCGCTTGCAGGTGCACTTACATGGCATAAAATAGCAAATAAGTTTCCGCCGGCATTTGGAACTAAGGAATTGGTGCGTCAGTCATCATCTTCCTAGCGTTATGTCCCATGCGTACATTGGTTTAGAAAAATCCAGAGGTACGTGCCCGTGATTGAACCCGCACTCCTCGGTTAAGAGGCGCGTGTCCTTACCATTGAGCTACCATCGCTTTGGTGCCGAATTAGTGCGTCAGTCTGGAGTGTTTATTTAATTAATCTAGCCACCACAGACGTGTTTCGTCTGGTGACGATGTTTTGTGGTAAGTATTCCTCAGTTGTTCCATTCAATGTGGTCAATGACTATTCTGATAATGCTAAACACTTCTTACAGGAAAATACAAAATCACAATCTATGCTCAGTTCATTAAAAGTTAAACAATAATATGATATGTAGGTACTCGTAATACTATAGCCTTGTTTATCTCAATATTTATTAACTATGTATAACATTAGAATAATGTGAAGGAAGTTATCGAGAAAACTGGAAATTACCGCACACATTTTCCCGTTTGAGTAGAGAAGCTGAGTGGATAAAGCCGCCTCTTAAATGCAAAATGTGTTAATTAAAATTTACATAAAGGTAAGTTCGTACCGTCTCGGCGCAAAATGTCCTTTTCTCATAACGTCCTTTTCTCGAAATGTCCTTTCTCAAAAAGTCCTTTTCTCATAATGTCCTTTTCTCGAAATGTCCTTTTTCAAAATGTCATTTTCTCATAATGTCCTTTTCTCGAAATGTCCTTTCTCAAAAAGTCCTTTTCTCATAATGTCCTTTTCTCGAAATGTCCTTTCTCAAAGTCCTTTTCTCAAAATGTCCTTTTCTCATAATGTCCTTTTCTCGAAATGTCCTTTCTCAAAAAGTCCTTTTCTCAAAATATCCTTTTCTCATAATGTCCTTTTCTCGAAATGTCCTTTCTCAAAAAGTCCTTTTCTCAAAATGTCCTTTTCTCATAATGGCCTTTTCTCGAAATGTCCTATCTCAAAAAGTCCTTTTCTCATAATGTCCTTTTCTCGAAATTTCCTTTTATTGTGCAATATTTTGCAAACAAAAGACACATTAAAAACATTTTAGTCAGTCGCTTACCTACCTACATTATCATCAAAACTATTTTGAATATATTAAATTTCAACCATCACGCTTGTAATCCGTAGTGAAGGCAGAGTTTGTGGAGCGATATATTCCTTATATTTCATCATATTTAGCCAAATATACGAAATTAGTTGATCGCCTTTGGTGACTCCGGGTATGATAGTAACTAACTAACTAACTAACTAACTAAACTTCACGCCACTTCCCTAGCGGGGTAGGCAGAGAGACCCGAACGCCATATGGCACGATCTTTACACACCTCACTTGCTTCTACAACATTCATGATCCTTTTTATACAAGCTCTACGGTTTTTATGACTCCTAACATCACCTTCTGTTAACACACGACCAATCTGGTCGTGGTAGGTGAGCCTGGGCTTTCCGCGGCTTCTAAATCCTTCCACTTTCGCATTGTATATCTGTTTAGTCAATCTTTCGTCATCCCTTCTTTCCACATGTCCGAAGCACCAGAGCATGCCTCTTCTTACCTTGACTCCGACTCTGTCTGTGTATAGAAGAGATGAAAGATATATGTATCCGTTCATGCAATCACGTGTGATGTACGGCTCATGTAATAAATTCCCCGCACATTACTGTGAATCACTGTCACTGATACTCTCTGTTAGATAACCAAACCATAATTTTATTGTATATGTAAACCAGTGGTTCCCAACCTGTGTTCCGCGGACCGCCGGTGGTCTGCAAGACTTATCAGTTGGTCCGCGGAAGACCTTAAATGTTATTTGTCAAAAAAAATTAAAAAAAAATTGTTGTAAAATTAACACAGTTCATTTTCTACTTAATGGTCCCTGATAACAATATTTAAAAACTATTGTTGTCCAGTCACTAAAAGGTTGGGAGCCCCTGATGTAAACAGACGCTTTTATATGCGGAGTGGAATTTATTGTATAGAAAACAGATTATTCCTTCGAGTTCATTACTCTCTCCGATTCACATTGTTTGACTCTGTCTGTATTAAATTAGGAATGGTTAAAAAACCTCTAAACTAACGTAAAAATTGGCTTTACTTTTTTTTTTATGTAATCGCGGGCAGAAGAGCAGACAGTTCACCTGATGATAAGTGATTACTGTCGCCCATGTACATCTGCAACATTAGGAGTTACAGGTGCGCTGCCGGCCTTTAAGATGAAGATGCGCTCTCTTTTTGAAGATTTGAATGTCGTATTGGTCCGGAAATACTGCTGGCGACAAATAATTCCACAGTTTAATAAGGCAAAAAGTTACGAGAAAAACGCACAGTTGTGGACTGCCAAGCATCAAGGTGATGAGGTTGGATATTTACTTTTGAATTGCACAGAAATCACACTTCTAATTTTAAACTAATAATTATATTTTGTTACATATTTCGAAACCGAATTACCCAACGCTATACACCTTAATTTGTAAACTTTTTAATGGTCACCTACAAAAATATCAACCTTTAAACTCAATCAAATCAAAATTATTTAATGTTTCATGTCACGGGACGGGAACCAAGTACCTACAATGACTATATTGGTGAGTAAGACAAATTGATTCAAGGTTAATGCCCTCACGGGGTCAGGAGACGCAACCTTTGGGAACCCCTTATAATAGGGTATTTTCCTTAGAATAACAAAAATCAAGGTCACAGCAGAGGTTAAGGAAAACGTGAAATTTGTTGAGGATATTGATGTCTAAAAGTCGAAATCTCGATACCATTTTCCCCGAAAACCAGTTTGCGATGATTCATCATAATAAAAGAGAATCCTTAATTGGTACAGACAACATCTGATTGATATTATAAATGCGAAAGTTTGTATGGATGGATGGATGTACATATTATGTACATCCATCCATCCATACATATTATGTATGGATGTTTGTTGCTCTTTCACGCAAAAACTACTGAATAAGTTTTAATGACTAACTAACTAACTAAACTTCACGCCACTTCCCTAGCGGGGTAAGTAGAGAAAACCGAATGAAATTTAATGACATTTTGCAATAATATATCTTAAACACATACATACATGTATATATTAAATTAAATTAATTCTCCAGACTGACACACCAATTCCCTAGTTCCAAACTAAGCTTATGCTTGTGCTATAGGTACTAAGGCAACGAATAGACATACAGAAATACGTTTATAAACATCCACGACTCGAGTACAAATGTCCCTGTTCATCACACGAAACACTTCCCCTAGCGGGATTAGAATCCACGACCCTTGGTTTCGTAGCCAGTTTCTGACCAGTCGACCAACGGGCCTATATATAAATATATATATGATACACTCTTTTTATTGAGTAGCATGGTCGGGATCTTCCCAGTATTCTTCCTGTTGTATAAAAATGGTATATTACTCATCGATGTATGTGTCTCAGCGATTACTTAACAGGTAGAATGGCGATGACTATCATTTGTTATCGTTACAATCATTTCCTCGTACTTCGGTGAGTACGCGAGTACTCCCTTGTGACTCATAAGAGCAATTTTATTTTCCTTGCTACCCAATGGAATGTTGCCAAACGATTGAAGAAATCGCAGCGGTATTACCAAACCTGGGATCGAGGTCTTCAGCGTTACTTGCAAGCCACGTAAAACATGTATGTTTGACTCGCTCGATGGCTCATTCAGTAGTGACCCTGCTACATGCGCCAAGAATTGTGGGTTAAATCCCCACCCAGGGCAAAGTGTCTCGAGTGTTAATATGCAATATTTAGTTATTTATATATTTGAAATACCACTGTTGATTCTGATATCCGTAACAAGTGCTGAAGCTACTTACCTCGGAGTCAAATCACTGTATGTAAAGTAATCTGATATTAATTTAATGGTCTTTTTTCACTCGAGAAATAAATACATACTACCATCAGAGCCCGAATTCCCGAAGGGGTAGGCACAGTCCAGGGAATAGCAAGCTCCGTTAACCCGGCGTGTTTGCCTTCGAATATAAAATTGAGTCAGATTGTAGAAAAGTAGTGGGTGGTGCCAAGTGGGTGGCTTGCCACCTAGACAGATACCATTAGTCACCTTCTACCGCATGCTAGAAATGTTCTATGTTCAAGGTACATCTAGGAAGAATATATTTTTTTATGGTAAACAATAAAAATATGTACATATTGTACATAACATCACGCCCATAATCCCCGAAGGGGTAGGTAGAGTCAACCTGCCTACACAATCACACACCCAAAACCCGATATACCATTAGTCGCCTTTTACGACATCCTAAGCAAGAACCATAGTTGGCATATTCTTTTTAAGTCCCAGACCAAAATTGGACAGTAGGCTGGGTTGGATGGAAAGCTGTGAAAAAGGAGTGACATGTGACTAGCTCGTCGCCTACTCAGTCACATACCCAAAAGCTTGTAAACCATTAGTCGCCTTTTACGACATGCTAGGCAAGAGCCACAGTTGGCACATTCTTTTTTTTGCCCCAGATCAACATGGGCCGAGTCCCAGACCAACATGGTACAATAAAAAAAAACATTTTAAGTAATATTAATTAACAAAACAATGTGCGCTCGTATGTGTTGCATCTGTGTAAATATTTTTCTTCCGTCTGTCTATGTGGCTTAATGAGATAATCTTATATTTCCGAGGCACACTAACTAGGTAATGACCACGGTACACCTTTGCGGAACACTGCCTTAGACGACCCCAGCCCAGGAAAGCCTATCAATACCTATAAGTTGATCTGGCTGTGATTATAATATCACTAGCGTCTCCATAACAACATAAATTGTACTGCCTATCTTTCCTTTTAATCAATATTTTTTTATCGTTTCAATATGTAAATAAATATTATATATCTCCACTTAAACTAAACATAACGTTGTATATACGGCCTCAGTCCACGTGACTCGCTTAGAGAAAAGTTTAGAGAAATAAATATTTTAACAATAGCATCACAATTTATTCTGGATTGTATAATGTATATATTCAAAAATATTGAAGCATTTCCTAAAAAGTCAAACTCTCATAGTTTTAATACTAGAAATAAACACAAACTTGCTGTTCCTATTCAAAGACTCCAAAAGAGTGGTAATTCATTTATTGGTCTAAGTATTAAAATGTTTAATAAACTACCACAAAGTATTATAACATTACCCCTACATAAGTTCAAATTATATATTAAATCATTTTTAATGAGTAAGGGTTATTACAAGATACAAGATTACCTCAATGACAAGGATTCATGGTTAACTTCATAATGCAGTGTTCATCTGCAGTGATATCTACATAGTCTTAAGTATATAATAATTAAGTTTACAAATTTGTAAAATTTGGCATTTAAAAGAGTAACTATCGAGTTTCTTGCCGGATTCTTCTCGATAGAGTCTACCTTCCGAACCGGTGGTAGTATTAGTTCTTATCCTTTTTTTTATGTATATTGACTATTTATAAGTGCTTTCTTGAAGCCCATATAAATAAAGATATTTTGAATTTGAATTTGAATATAACAACGATTAGTCCAGTTTAGTTTCGTGTTAGGAAAACTTCTTTGTATAAATTGGTTTGTATAATCTACGTCACAATGATTGGTAGAAGGGATAGCTTATGCAAACGGACTAGTAAAAAAAGAAGGACTCCACGCTGTCATACTATAGCGTGAAGCCACGTTTATACATGTGTGAGTGAGATACTTATGGATACCAGATATCGGATATCTGTCAGTTGGAGCACTTAATATGTCAATGTTCTTTTTTTACTAGTGCGTCCTTATGCAGTTATTTTATTTGAAACCCAGTTTTCAAAAAATGACAGTTTGTCGTGTCATGGCAAACATTCACCATTGGTAATACCAAAGGGATTACCGATGTGTTGTCCGACTTGCTAGATTCTTAAGTCCTTGAGAAATCCATAATGCGCAGTAGGGGGAAATCCACGGGGTGGAGCTCAAATGACGAAAGTGGCGTAAATTATATTACTACTCAAAGGGGTTCAATTTATATACAGACAGACATATATATAATATACACTACACAATGTCTATTCCTTTGGACATTGCCTGCAATCCATTTAGGAATAGATAGGGATACATTATTCGTAGAGCTTGTATGAAAAGGATCATGAATGTTGAAGAGGCGAGTGAGGTGTGTAAGGATCGTGCCATATGGCGTTCGGTTCTCTCTGCCTACCCCGCTAGGGAAGTGGCGTGATGTTTGGTTAGTTAGTTAGTTCAGTAAGCAAATTTAACCAGTCATAACCAACAATATGAGTTAAATGCAAATTTTTTCAATAGTGCACAAGTTCACTATTAGCCGCGTTCTACGACATGCTAGGTTAGGCACTGGGAATTTAAAAGAAAATTCTCAGAGGGTTCAATTCCATAGGCTGGTTTTAGGGTCACGCTGATGGCGCGCTGATCATCAGCGCAAATAGCTAGAATGTATGCACCCGTCGGCGCTGAGCAATCAGCGCGACTCAAACACGCTATCTATCTTCTTCTAATATATAAAATTCTCGTGTCGCGGTATTTGATCCCAAACTCTTCCGAAACGGCTGAACCGATTTTGATAAAATTCTGTGTGCTTATCGGGTAGGTCTGAGTAACCAACATCTATTTTTCATACCCCTAAATGTTAAGGGTGGTCCACCCCAAAGCTATAACTTGAGAACGGCTTTATCGATTTCGCTTATTCTTTTTTAGTGTTTGTTATTGTCAAGTAAAGGTTCTTATGAAAGAAAAAAAATAGAAAGATTGCGCGGTAAATAAAAAAATGGGTATATTGACCCATTAGCGCCGCCGTCTGCGTGACTGAAAAACCAGCCTTCTTGCAATGCACCTTCAGTTTATTATCTGTTCTCCCACAGTACAGAGTGGAAACGTCAATACTGTAAATACACATGGTTTAATTAGGATTTTAATGGACCTTAAACCGACTTCAATGACATGCAGTTAGTATTGATTTGGGTTATATTAGGTAATAAATAATACATATAGGTAGAATATGGTAGGTAGGTTTAAAGCAATATACCTATTAACAATACCTGCGTCAAGAAATTACAATTTACAATTAAATCAACAACTAAGCATAATACAATATTATATATTATGTATATATTTAATTACCTACATAAACATTGTGAATGAAGTACCTACAAATGGCCATGTTCATAGCACAAACATGCCGTGGCGAGAATCGAACCTTGATACTTACGTGGCACAGATAACAAACATTTGTAAAAATGTTATGGCCAGCCATTAGGTACTAAGCCAGTTACGAAACCAAAGCATGGAGACACATTTATATTTTTTAAGTATTAAAAATAGAGAAATTGTTAGAGTACAAATTAAAATTATTTAGTAGTATTGATTGTAATCTTTTTTACTTAGGAGTATTCTTTTGTTTTATTGATTTTTGTAGCTGTTATTAAACTTTTTAACATTTCGTTTAGTTTCACTTTGACGTTGTTTCCCTAAAAGAGTGTGCGATGTAACAAAATTTTCGGTCTGGGTGAACGGACGATGCCGAAACTTTGGTAAAGTTGTCTCACCCACAATCGGCTAAGTAATTAATAATAATAATAATATGCAAGCCTCAAAGGCCCGGTCTTGTCCCGTGATTGTGCCGAGAGACATAATAATAATAAATTCTTCAGACTGACACACCAATTCCCTAGTCCCAAACCAAGCTTAAGCTTGTGCTATGGATACTAGGTGAACGGATAGACATACATAAATATATTTATAAACATCCATGACTCGAGTACAAATATCCATGTTCATCACACGAAATATTTGCCCCTAGCGGGATTCGAACCCGCGACTCTTGGTTTCGTGGCCAGGGTCTCTGACCACTCGACCAACGGGCCAGTCAATTCAAATCAATTGGGTAAAATGACCACTAATAATATAAAAAAGTGGAAACTCACCCACTGGGTGATTTTGTAGTAGGTGTTCACAATTTTCCATCTAACCCAGCCCAGATTTACTTTTAGCTGAATGTAGCCCTCACCCACTGGGTGATTTTGTAGTAGGTGAGTAGCCACCTAAGCCTATTTTTCATACACTATTACTATCTTCTACTCTTCATCGTGCGGATTTACTAAATTCAATGATCATTGAAATAATCTGTTCCAAATACATATATGTTACATACTAGGTTTTGCTTGCGGCTTTATCCGCTTAAAATTGCATTTGTTGCATAGACGTTATCATGCATCTAGCGTCACCTTTTCGGGATAAAGTTTCCTTTAACTTATTTTGTCCCATGTTGGTCTAGAATTTAAAAATAATGTGTGGTAAAAGGCGACTAATGGTATATCGGGTTTTGGGTATATGATTGTCTAGGCGACAAGCTAACCACTTGTCACTACTTTTTCACAATTTTCCATCTAACCCAGCCCAGATTTACTTTTAGCTGAATGTGGTTAAGCTTGCTGCCTTTGACTCTGCTTACCCCTTCCGGGATTATGGGTGTGATGATATGATGCACGTACGATATTGTGCATCTAGCGTTATTCTTTCTAGATAAAAGTTTCCTAGAGTTACAATGATAGACGTACCTACTGTTTTTATTTTAATCGGTTGAAGAGTCTAGGCAAAATGGCAACATTTAATAACATTAACAAAGATTAGTCTTCAGAGACTGGACTTCCTTACTGGAGCGTAAAATTGGATGCAGACAAGTTCTCAGTTTTCTTCAACTGCAACTGACCTTGCAGTCGGTAATTGCTGTGGGAAACTATCCGATACATTGACTGTTTGAAACTGGACAAACCCACATTCTTATAACACATGTTCTGTCATATCTTCCGCATAAAACTTATTAATATTATGAATCGCATTTATAATAGCAGAGGTTAATTTAACGTCTTGATCACCAAGGGCAAGCACTGAAGAGGTGTATCCGTAATTTTAATAATAAATAAATAAATAATAAATATCAGACTACATCACATACATTGATCTGACTCCGAGATAAGTAGCTTAAGCACTTGTGATACGGATATCAGAATCAACAGTGGTATTACAAATATATACTTAAATATTGGATAATAACACCCAGACACAGAACAAACACAAGTATTCATCATACGGATATTTGTACTGGGTGGGGATCGAACCCACAACTCTTGGCGCATGGGGCAGGGTCACTACCGAATGCGCCATCGAGCTTGTCAATAATGTCCCGTACTGATAAAAATGGTGACACTAGTCAAGTAACTCTTCAGTCCGGTTCTCTCTGCCTACCCCGCTAGGGAATTGGCGTGAAGTTTAGTTACTTAGATATAAATAACTACATATTATAAAAATTATCCACTCGGATCCCTTTGCAACCTCGCGGCCTCTGTGCGAATGCAACTCTGTCTATTTGACCGATTACGATAAAATTGAGACGCTTAAAGTTCGAACGCTATAAGAGAAATTGATTTTTTTTTAACCTAATAAATAAGTAAGTAGGTCTTTGTTCCAGACAGCATTCTACGGGAGCCAATGATAATCTTCTTATATATAAAAATTTATTGCTGTTCGTTAGTATCGCTAAAACTGGAGAGCGGTTGGACCGATTTGGCTGATTTTGATTTTTAAGATATTTGTAATCTTCCAGGGAAGGTTTGTGGTGAAACATTTGGAAATATTGCGAGGAAAATAATAAAAGTAAACCCGAGAACGGGGCGTTACGTAGTGTGCCGGGACAGCTAGTACTTTATAAATACGAATGTAATTCTGTCTGTCTGTTTGATTGTTACATTTAAGACATGCTGCGCCGACCCCAGATGAACTGGGAGAAGGGCAAGAGGATGATGATGTTTGATTGTTACATTTATATACACTTTTCATTGCAATCGGGTAAGTGATTACGATGTACTTCTCAGCAACATCGGCTAAATGGTTTAGACGCGAAAATGCAACAAATAGTCCGAGCTGTCCGAGTTACCTACTTTCGCATTTATAATATTTGCAAGGACTTAGACTTTAGATAGCACTTAGGCATAGGCATATAACTAGTAATCTAAATGAATGAGAGATATGGAGAGAGCCAAGGTTCAGTGGGCCAGATTCGCGTCTCGATCTATCGTAGTTCAATAACCATCCCTCAGTACGAAATATCGTCCAATGCACGTATAGGAGCCAATATTTGGAATTTTGCCAGCTGTTGTGCGGTTCAAATCAAGAGACGTTGGCAATTTGTTGTTTTATTTACGAATGGTTAAGTGTAAGCTGGCATTGCCAGTATTAGAAATAGCGGCGATTTGATATATCAATGGCATATTCCGACTGTGTTAGTTAATTAAAAAATCACCATGAAGTTGATTTGAATAAGTGCAAGTGGTGGAATGTTGGCATTATGACAAAAAAAAATGTTTCATGCATTCTTTATACATACGTCACGCTTTGTCTTTTATGGGTAGGTAGAAATCTCACTTTTGACCTTCATTGGCATAAGATAGGAGAACTAGACAAATTGGAACATGATGATGATTACACATGCATAAATATCTAATCATGTAGATTTAGTTACAATATTTTGTAACCACTGAACTTATAGATATGTACATTTTTGAACATTCATACGTACCTGGTATGTTACAATAAGATAAAATATAATATATATATAAATAGGTTAAAATTGTTTCTGCTTACAGAGGTGCAAAATATAAGTACTAGGTACCTGATAATTTCAGAGATTCATGCTTCTATGGCCATTTTATTACATAAAATAAAATCAAAAATATCAGTGAAATGTGTTTACCTATCAATGTGGAATTATCTGAACTTTTTCTTAAGAAAATTTTAAAACAAAATTCCTGACTGTCCATGGCATCCCCTACATTTGGCTAGCTTTCACTGACCATCAGAATCTTGCCTGATTTTTCATAAAATGGACACCCTGGCCAACATGTGCCATGACCAATTGGTCAGACTAATTGAGTTAGTAGAGAAGCACCTTCGTCTATTTTTAGGAGTGATTTAACATTCCTACCAATTTGTAACACTGATAATCTCCATAGTTTTACCCATTATATGAGTAAGTGTTTACACAATTCCTTATCATGACTGGAAACATAGGTAGATAGTTTTTGTTTGCAATCACTTAACTGTGCATATTTGTCTGCAAATTTTTTTTTAATAAGTTCAATTCTTTTTGACATATTTGAGGACTCTATCAGGGCCAGATTTAAATTTGTGCCGCCCTGGGGCACTGATGAAAATGCCGCCCTATGACTTAAATTTTATTTGAATAGTTTTGATATCTTATTTCTTAACAATTAGAATAACTAATTAATTGCAGGAAATTTATTATGTATTATATATTATGTTTAATTTATCAATTCCCACTTATCAATTCCAGAAAATAAAAATATCAACTTTTATTATTTCAAACCTTTATGGAAATAAATTAATTAAGCTATTTGAATAGTTTTCACTTAAATTTCCTATATATTATATAGTATACAAAATTTTAATTTAATACATAATGCATAAATTATATTCCTTGTAAGATAAAATGTTTATTTAAAAGAATTAGTTAATTATATATTGTAAATAAACTTTTTTATCAGTTTCCAAATTTTGCCGCCCTGGGCACTAGCCCCGACTGCCCCTAGTGTAAATCCACCACTGATAGAGTCTCTATCACAACACCAGAACAGAAAGAATATGTTTTTACCCTGGTTAAGTTCAGACATAGTAAGATACAAGCATCTGTTTAATTCAGGCTCCAGTCCCTTATCAACAAGGGACACATTGCATACAATTACTTTTATACCTTCACTGACTCCATGGCGCATTTGGTAGTGACCCTGCCACATGCGCAAGAGTTGTGGGTTTGATTCCCACCCAGGACAAACATTTGTACGACGAATACTTGTGTTTATTCTGTGTCTGGGTGTTAATATCCAATATTTAAGTATATATTTGTCATACCACTGTTGATTCTGATATCCGTAACACAAGTGCTTAAACTACTTGGAGTCAGATCAATGTATGTGATGTAGTCCGATATTAATTTATTTATTAAGTATATTAATGATTCTTGATGCAAATGCTTTAAGTACCTATATTTAAGATTACTGGAGAAATAAATATTTGTTTTATTACCCTTAATGCAGTAACTATAGATGTTCAACAAGTTTTATATCAGAATTAAAGATAATCCCTGAATAAATATTGCATGTACCCTTTAAACAGGTAAAGAGGTACTTTTTATGTATGAAAATTTGAATATGACAACTCAATTTATTTTTCAGTTTGATTGACTATTGATTGATTTTGATTGAAATAAACGAAACGTAGTTTGTCTAAGGCACCATAGCATTCTTTTTTACTAAATAATTACTTTTAAAATTCAATCTAAAAAATATAAACATTTTTTGCCTATTGAAGTCGGCAAATAAATTTTGTCTTGAAATTACTTATTTTTTATGTAATTTATTCCAATCTAGGTGGTAAAAAGATCTCTTCAGCACCAAAGTGTAGCATTGATTACTAATCCTATATTTTTCACCTGATATGATAAGTGTTTAACAATTCAAAATATTCAAATGACACAAAAACTCCTCTGTATAAGTACTTACTTCAAGTTTACACAATAACTTTCCCTGCATAATGTTTTAAGATGCTAAATATTTCGTTCCACTTTTGTTGTACAGGTCTATGTGTGGGTAGATGATTTATACTGTACTTGTAGGTAGTACTTATTAGTAATAAAAAAAAAACTAGGACAAGACAACTTGTAACCAGAAATAGTTTGAACTAAGTATATTTATAAGCAAATGCTCCATGGCCAGATAATTATAGATAATAATGATTACTTGAAAATTACTCCCAAGGATGTGTAATGTTAACTAATAAACTAAAAAGCAAACACTAATTTAAAAAAAAAAAAAAAATTCAGTCGAATTGAGAACCTCCTCCTTTTTTTTGAAGTCGGTTAATAAACTGGATTTACCTTATAAATGGTCACTTGTATTTTTATAATACAGAAATGTGAATAAAGCACAAGTTAATTTTTTATTCCCTGTTTTATTTTGTTATTTAATTAAGTTATTTATTTAATTAATATACCTACTAATAAATTTTATAAGACTGAACTTGCTAAAAGTAAACCAACAAACTAAGCTGAATTTATCTATCCGTTCGCTTAGTATCCATAGTACAAGCGTAAGCTTAGTTTGGAGCTAGGGAATTGGTGTGTTAGTCTGAAGAATTTATTATTATTATTATTATTATTTTTAAACATTTAAGACATAAGTAATAGAAATTAAATTATATTCATAAATACACCTTTCACTGAATCTTAGTGAAGCCTGAATAATGCATTCTTTATTGCAAATTTGGAACAGAAACGTATTGCATTTAAAAAAAATTACTTACCTTATTGAATATTCTCTGCCAATATAACTCTGGCCTTGTATGTGGCAACGGTATAGAAACGGTGTTTTCTCGCTGTCCCGATGGCATTTTCACTAATTTCTAGCGTAACTAACTTGTACGAAAACAAGAAATGCAAAAATTATTGACCAAAGTGGCACATCACACAATATTCACTCTTATGGCACGACAAAGCTAGTCCATCATCGATTTGAATTTATTGTTAAATAGTGATAAGATAACAACACTTGCTATTTAGCTGTGTGATATAAATTTTATTTTTATCAGCGATAAAGTATTTCCTGAAGATGAACGACACAACCACAACACCGTTAGTCCGCGACTGACGTTTTTGAGTTTTTTGTTATAGGTACCAAATCGGTTCTTGTTTTCAATATCACTATGTTAGAACAGCCAATCACAATAAAGCATTTAGCTAACAGATGTTGCAATAGAAAACAGACTGAGGAACTTAGCTGCGTTCATAATTTTTTTGAAATGTTTTGCATGCTCATTTTTTATACAAAATATTATATTTTCTAAAAGGTATCTCTTATATCAATTGTTTATGTTAACGTTATCAAATTAATTGTAATAATTAATGTAAATATTTCTTGTAAAATATATTTTCATAAATAGTACATATTATATGTTTGTCTATAATCTGGATATCTATAAAGAAACGCATTATTGTGTTGCTATGGTTACTTGATGTGTATGTCAAGTAAACAAATACCGTTGTGAATGTCATTAATTATCTTAGAAGGTGGCTAGGTTGTCTTGTTTGTTATTTATAAAATACTTGCACTTTGGTATTATTTGAATCTTTTTCTAATTACTGGAGACAACATCAAGTAATTTTATTATCAAACAAGAATACTTAGTATATTTAAATTTGAGGATAACACAAATAAATTAATGTGCAAAGGACTTTAAGTATATCATTGTACATATACTAGTATTAGGAAGTTTTTTTATTATGTACGACTTTAAACGAGCAAATAAAATTACTGGCGTCCATTGGTTGAAAGAACCAATAGAAAACTTAAAGATTAGGTGAGAATATTTCTTAACATATTTTGTTCAAGATTATATTTTAGTATATGTTTTAAACATATTCTATGTACAAGGTTTAAGTAAATATATTGAAGTGTTAATTAATGCCCTAACTAACTAAGTAACTAAACTTGACGCCACTTCCCTAGCAGGGTAGGCAGAGAGAACCGAACGCCATATGGCATGATCCTTACACAAAATAAATTAATGCCCTAACTTATAAATATTAGTTTAGATCTAAATTATATACAAAGGTTACACAGATAAATTGATAAATTTTATTCCAAATTAACTTACCAATATACCTACTCTGATTTTTCAACTCATTTGAGGACTATTTATTAAAAAAAAAATCCTGTATTTCAGCGTGAGGCTCAAACCACAAGATGGGGTAATATCACTGCCAAAGTTTGAAGACTACGCTAATGGGTCTAACGGTTTAAATGCGGACACATTTGAAAAAACTGATGAATTTACTTTCAAGTGGCAAAAAAAAGCTTTCAGTTTATGGGAGATGCAACGCTACTCAGATGTACACAACTGTATTACTGAGAATGAACTGGCATACAATAATATGTTAAACAATATAGATTATGAGCCGTCAAAAGTATTTACATACGTCCATGATGATTATCGGTTAGCGTTACCGTTGGACGTAACTGCAAAGAAAACTGTTTTCGATCTAGATTCTTGTTTGGAAAGATTAAAGTTGACGGAAAAAATTGAGAGGGTATTTGTTGAAGAGACAAGTTCCATGGGACATTTATTTCGAAGTGAAGAAAATATAGACTTCGTTGAGGAGCAGTGGTCGGCTATGCATGTCGCATTGGATATTTCAGATTATAATGAGTAAGTTTATCCCAGGGGATTATATATTTATATATTATCCCCTGTGAGTTCTATGGGAATATTTAAGTCAATACTCCTCTTAGGCTAAACTGTATTCTATATTATGAAGTAGGTACTTAAGTGAAGTAAGGAGCAGAAATTATTTTAAAACATACCAATTATAGTAGAGCATTCCTTAAAATGAAGTATCCAATGACAAGAGCTTTACGCTCTTCAAAGAGGATCTGAAGCAGTCAGTAGGCCCACCATTAGCTTAGCCGAAGGGCGACGAAGGCGTCTTTGACTATTCAATGTCAGTTTTAGCGCTTAAGGGGGCGTACAGGTTTCCTCACATTATTGAAGGTACCTATGCGCCCTTTGCGTTTGCAAAGGGCGTTCTTTTTAAGTATAGGAGGCAACACTATTTACTCTTTCACATAATTCAGACAATGTATTCTAATAAATACCTACCTTAAGATGTACTCAATTTAAGTATTCTACACAAATCTAATAAAAAAAAACGATTTGTATTTTTGTATGTTTGTAAACTCCAAAACTACTAAAGGGTTCTGGACGACATTAGACACTGATATTATATCGATGTACCACACGAGCGAAGCCGCGGGCAGAGGCTAGTCTTCTTAAAGTTCCTTTAGTCTGAATATTGATTGAAGTTAAAAGGTCTTCCATATTTTTTATACGATTTCAGGGACTCCCGACTCGTGTTCAAGCAAGAGGCCATTGTCCTGTCCCTCTACCACAATGTCACTCATAATTATTTGCTGGTCTCCCCTGATAGCAACCATCTAGAGCTGAACCCTTATACCGCAGAGACAGAGGCTGGCTTGCCTTTGGGATACCATTACTCAGTTTGTGTCCAGTTTGATGAGGGGGAGAGTGGGGACGAGCTTACACTCTTGGTAAGTACCTACTAAGGATTGTGATAGTTGCTAAATTCGTTTTAAAAGCAGGGAATTCAATCTAATTAAACTTCCTTACTAACATTTTAAGGCTGAAGAGTTTGTTTGCTTGAGCGCATTAATCTCAGGCACTACTGGTCCGATTTGAAAAATTGTTTCAGTGTTAGATAGCCCATTTATCGAGGAAGGCTATAGGCTATATAACATTAACTATAAACGCGGGTAAAACCGCGGGCACAGCTAGTGAAATGATATCTTTTTTTAACCCATCACTTGGCATTACTTTACGCTTTATGTTGGTAGGAATCCCTATTAGTAGGTAGTTAGTTTGAAGTAGAAGTACTTAATTCTGTATTTATTTTATTAAATTAATTTTGTAGGTAATTATGACTTTTTATCCCGTTAAATTAATAGAGGGAGGGATTACAACAGGCCGGCTAGATCAGCGGGCTAGTGATGTATTGTTTTCAAAATGGTCGTCGCCACAAGATGGCAGAAGATAATTTTCATTGATCAACCTCTATTTTTCAGTTGAACAAGCTTCTCAAAAAGTGGGAGAAGAGGCACCGGCACTTGGTGAACTTCATAATGCCTCCGCTAGCCAGGAAGGTGTGCCAAGTCACCCTCGAGATACTCTCCGCTTCTGACTTCGACATGGACGATTTGTATATAGAGTTTAATGTTAAGGTATTAAACTTACTCTGAAGTAGTTATAAGTTAGTATCACAGTGGGTGGGGTCATTATGACGCCTTAGGGCTACACAGAGTAGAATCTGAATTTGAGGACCCCTTTCTGGTGTAGTACACTGAGGTATGACATCAGGAATGAAGAAGGTATTAGTTAGTATCACAGTGAGTGGGGTCGTTATGACGCCTTGAAGGCTTCACAGAGATGAATCTGAATTTGTGGGCTCCTTTCTGGTGTAGTACACTTAGGTTGGACATCAGGAATGAATTAGGTATGCATTATCACAGCAATAAGACCTAGTTAGGGTAGTCAGATAACTTGTCTAGAAAGGCCCTAAGGGCTGTAGCATTTTCTCCTGCTATATGGCTATTGCTGCTTTGGACTTGGCCTACCGTGGGCCAAGACCACGGTACCAACTAACACAACTAACTTTTGTTATCTAGAGCAGTGTTTTTCAATCTTATTGAAAACGCGACCCATTTCTGACTTAAAAAAAATCCGACCCCCTTGGGCCATTGACAGTACCTAAACATTTTCTCTCTAGTTTGTAGAATTTTACCATTTTCCTTTTGCCCTCAACTTTTCGAATATGGCTCCCCTGGGGGTTGCGAACCACAGATTGAAAAACACTGATTTAAGGACTACGTCCATGCCCTACGCCTGTAAAAAACAATGTGGTTGCACTAATCTATATCCTTATAGTTTTACTAGCTTCTGCCCGCGGCTTCGCTCCCGTGATACATTGACGAAACATAGCCTATTTTATTCGTGTGTATGAGCTATATTATTCTAAAGTTTCATTAAAATCCATTCACTAGTTTTTTTGTGAATGAGTAACAAACATCCATCCATACATAAAAACTTTCGCATTTATAATATTAGTAGGATTACCCATTACAGCTCCCGGAAGAAGTACAATGTAAGGAGCCACTCCAGGGTCGGACCCATGTTAGCAGCAGCATGACGGTTGAGGACGTGCATCAATGGAATTTTGGTCATGTAGCCGAGTTCACGCTGGAAATGGATGTCACAGCAGGTATCTTATTGTAGAGATTTCCTTTTAATATTTGGATTGTTCTATCGTGTCGGTCAAAATGGCAGGATCAAACCTGGAAACCAGATAATTTTGATACTGTATCTACTACCTAATTTCTACTATTTGCTACCTTCGGTGAAATAATTGCTGCCTTGATATTTGTAAAGTTATAATCAAAATTATCTTGTGTCGCCATCTTGATATCAAAATAGCGGGACCAAACTAAACCATTCGCTGCTCGTAAGTACATTTGATTTTAATATTTACTACCTCTTTTCTACCTAAACATAATTAAACTTCAAAGTTACTTAGGGCTATAAAAATAAACATCTTTTGTAATCAGCCCGATAATATACCCACAGAAACGGGGCCCCTCCAAATCTTCTTCGAGGCCATCTCCACCGACCGGTGGGGGCGGCACCGCACCGAGGGGTACAGCTATCTCGCTCTGCCCCTCCGCCCCGGGTGCGCCGGCGCGACACTGGCCTGCTCCCGCCCCGAGGAGACGGACAGGGTGGAGGCGGAGAGCAGGAGGTTCTTCGTTGGAGGGTGCCATTTGATTAAGGACTTGGATGTGCTGGTTAAGCCGCTGTTCCAGGTCAGTGTCGATTTAAAGTCGTCTTAGTTGGTTTTTATTGGGGTTTCCTTGGTCTATTATTAAATAAATTAAATAAATATCTACTACATTACATACATTGATCTGACTCCGAAGTAAGTAGCTTAAGGACTTGTGTTACGGATATCAGAAATAACAGTGGTATTTATTACAAATGTATACTTTAATATTGGATATTAACACCCAGACACAGTATTCATAACAATGTTTGTCCTGGGTGGGGATTGAACCCACAACTCTTTGCGCATAGGGTAGGGTCACTACTAAATGCGCCAAGAGTCTATGGTCGACTATGGTCCTGGATTTGCTATGTCTGGTTATTTAAATTATGCGACTGCCTTATTATGACCGGACAAATTGAATCATGGATAAACATTAATAGATGTTCACCCCTGCTGAGCAAGAGGTATAATTCCGTATTCAGACATTCTAGAGGTACTTGCCCGGGTCTGAACCAAAAACCACTCGCATCCTTACCATTGGCTACCACTGCTTAGGTTAGTATCAATTTGACAAGCTCGATGGCGCATTCGGTAGTGACTCTGCCCCATGCGCCAAGAGTTGTGGGTTCGATCCCCACCCAGGACAAACATTCGTGTGATGAATAGGTACTTGTGTTTGTTCTGTGTCTGGGTGTAAATAGCCAATATTTAAGTATATATTTGTAATACCACTGTTGTTTCTGATATCCGTAACACAAGTGCTTTAGCTACTTACCTTGGAGTCAGATCAATGTATGTGATGTAGTCTGATATTTATTTATTTATTATTATTTTATTTTAACTTTTGTTTTCTCCACCATGAGTACAGGGTGGGTAATAAAACCTGTTACGCGGACCTTAGTCAAGCGCAATAGGGTGTAGGGGTGTTACTCCATATATTATTATTATTAATTTTTCCGCCGGCATAAGATACATGATCGCAATAAGCACCTTAAGTCCTCCGTCAGCGCTACCAATCATCAGCCCTTTTGGGCCTCCGAATTCATTAATCATTATCACCCTAATACCGCTAACCGAACTTCGCCATCAGGACGCAAACTTCACCTACACTTCAACAGGCAGCATCCGCGTCCGGTGGCACGTGGTCTCCCAGCGCCCCATTCCAGGGTACCTTCCCCCGGACCCCACCCCCAGCACCAGCTCCGCGTCAGCCCTCCTGTTGGGGGCCGAAGCGGTGCTGCGTCAGTACAGGAAGGCTCGAGCCAAGCTTGCAGCAGCTACCAAAGACTTGGGGGACCAGAAGCGGGATGGGTCTGGTAATGGATAGCAAGAGAAAGACAGACTGATTGGTGATTTGGTGCTGGGTTTCTTAAACTGGGGTCCATGGACTTCAAAGGCGGCCTTTAAAGAGAAAGCTAGTGATTTTTCTGTGGTATTACATAAGTAGATAGGTATGGAATTAAAAATATATGTTAATATTTTCCCTATGATTGTAATACCAAATGTTAACCTATTAATAGTATTGATATCATGACGAAATTGTATTATCCTTTTAAAATTCTTCGAGAAATCCGTATGTTTATTGTTGTCAGTGACTTATTGTAAAACTGTGATAAATATAATAATTTCTTATGTAACAATAAACAAGTTTTTAATTACATACAAAAACGTTTATTTTTTATATCTAATCAGACATTACTTAGTTACTAAGAGATAGACAATTTTTTGTTATTATTCTTGTCGTACGAATGCACAATTCCATTAACTTTTTATTCGACAATCAAACATTGACATCAAAACACTATATGAATAAAACATGCATCAATTTAAATTTGTACTAATTATTATGATAATTTTATGATAACTTTTCTAATAGTGTTTTCTAAATAACAAAGACAGTGGCGCCAAGTGTTTGTAAATGTGTCTTACTCTAAAAGTTGGATCTATTACAATGATTATCAAATTTGTGTAGGTAGTTTGAAACGAAAACACTACCCGAAAGCGTTCACAACCAGAATATCCAGGAACAATTTGGATCTCTTTTATATTCTATCTAATGCTGATCTTACTTTTTAACCGTTCTCAATTCGACTGAATTTTCTTGTTAATAGTCCCAGCTAGATATCTGACTAATGCTGGTATATTTGTCAGGTTCGAAATATAGTGTCAAATCTGAATGGAGATGACTAAATAGGTATAGCTTTCAACTTGGACGTAGGTGGACCATGTCAACATGGACGTAGGATTACCTTCGACATGGAGGACAGTCTGGCTTAAATATGTATACATTAAAGACGTTCTAATGTTTCTCTGTATGTTGTGTAATAAAGGGAGTAAGAACTCCAAAATCCCTCCTTAGTATTCGCCGATTTCTATCAGGTTTGCATGCATGGTCAAGTCAATACATTGACCAGGTTCGAAAAGGTTAAATCGGTAATCCCGGTGCTACTGCGTCCTACTACTGGATCTGATAGCCTCTCTCATTCTAGCAGTGATAGCAGCCAGCTTCCTAGCTCGTCTCAGGCGCAGGTCTCTTGCGCGCGCAAGCCGCGTGCTGCGCACGTCCGTCAGCGCTGCGCGTGCGGCGTGTGTTGCGCGACGAGCCGCCTCCAGCGCGGATACTTCTTGTCGTAAGAGTGTGCTTTCCCAGGAGCTGAGCGCGTTGGATATAGCCACTCGCTGTGGAGAAAAAAAAATGCTTTAAAATATTCATTAAATTACAAACCTGCCTTAAGTAAGTGGCGTGAATATAGTTAGTTTAAATTACAAACTGGTAGTACTCAGTACCCTGATGACGCTGGGCCAGATAGGGTCCATAGCTGATACTCAGGAATAGGCCTTTGCATGACATAAAGTTGGTAGGTACCCATTTTTATTACAAAAGTGGCACCGGGCTCTCCAAAGCTTGGAGCTTGTAAGGTTGGCTATGTCGTACCTATAGGTATGCTATATTGCTAAATAGATATTTTTCTAGTTTATCAGATTCTACGAAGAAGAAATCAAGGAAGAGTCACAATCCTCAGCAGTGGGAGAACGATTAGAATAATAAATAAATAATAAATAAATTCTCCAGACTGGCACACCAATTCCCTAGTTCCAAACTAAGCTAATGCTTGTGCTATGGATACTAGGTGAACGGATAGAGATACTTAAATATGTTTGTAAACATTCATGACTCGAGTACAAATGTCCACGTTCATCACACGAAACATTTGCCCCTAGCAGGATTCGAACCCGCGACCCTCGGTTTCGTGGCCAGGATCTCTGACCACTCGACCAACGGGCCTGTCGAAACGGGCCTGAGAAAGAGGAAGAAACAGTTTTATGTTTTGTCCAGTTACCTAACGTTACCTATTTATATTTTTACCTGCGAAGCGTCCCTCAGGAAAGCGTTTTTCCTCCTGAGCGCGTCGTCGGCGCGGCGCTGCGCGTCGGCCATGTCGAGCTGCCGGCGGCACTCCTCCGCGGCGCAAATGCGCGCGCGCCGGTCAGCCGCCAGCTGCGCGCGTGCCTGCTCCTCCAGCGCCTTGTCTACGATCTCGGTGGCCTGGTGGAGTAGAGTAAGTGGGTCAGTGGAGTAATAAGTTGTTCATTGTCCAGGGCTCAATGTAGTTTGTTCCCTCCGACGTGGGAGTGGGAAGAAAGGAAGAAAGGTGCTTTTGGGCTTGCGTTGGTGGCTCGCTTAGTGGATTGAAGTACGTAGGTCAGTGGCTTTTGCATGTCTATCGCCCGGTGGGTAGGCCTGATTTCATTAGTCCGCCCCAATGTGGAAATGAAGAATGATAGAAGAAGATGATATGAGAGAAATGGGAGTGGAGAGCTTGATGACGGCTGACCGGGACGTATGGAAAAGGAAGACATGCTGCGCCGACCCCAGATGAACTGGGAGAAGGGCAAGAGGATGATGAATGTGGAAATGAAGAAAGGAAAGAAGGCGTAGGGCGCCTTGTCCAATATCTCAATAGCCTAGTATTGGAGGTGTTTGTCAATTAAGTCAATTTAATTCCACCCAACGTGAGAGTAGGAAGTAAAGAGAGAAGAAAGGCGTAGTCCTTTGTCTGCTTCCACGTAGTGGGCAGGAGAGGTAAAATTCTCTGTTTTTAGTCTCAGCTGTACATCATGCCGCCTCTTATTTCAATAAAAAAATACGCTTGTAACTAGCCTTACATCTCTGGTCCTTACTAGAACCCGTAAATCCTGACCTTCTTGTCGTCCACAAAGGCCAGTACATCGGCGCTCCGCTGCTCCTTGTGCCTGATGCAGTCCAGCAGCTCTCCCTTCTTGAGCTGGTGTTCCACCGTCTTCTGCAGCCGCCGGTACTCCAGCCACGAGCGTTCCTGCTGCCGCTTCTCTTGGAGGTATCGCTTGTACTGGTCCATTGTTTCTGCTTCCACCTATTACCATAAAAAGCCTATAGCGATTTATTTTTAAAATACATATAATGCAAACAAGTATTTTATACAATACGAAAGTGAAAGGATGTAGAAGCCGCCCAGGCTCACCTACCACGACCAGGTTGGTCGTGTGTTAACAGAAGGTGATGTTAGGAGCCATAAAAACCGCCAAGCTTGTATGAAAAGGATCATGAACGTTGAAGAGGCGAGTGAGATGTGTGAGGATCGTGCCTTAAGGCGTTCGGTTCTCTCTGCCTGCCCCGCTAAGGAAATGGCGTGAAGTTAAGTTAGTTAGTTAAGTATTTTTTATTGAAATCACGCGGTCTCTTAACTTTTTTACTACACCTACATTGAAAAAAATACGTTGTTCTCTATTATCTACTATCGTATTAGTTTATGGATATGAATCTATACTCCTTTCAATAATAGGCAGTTTCTATACTAAACTTAATCTATCATTACCCCTACTTTTTAGTAGAAAGAGTAACAAATAGGTCCTGCACCCATGGGAATATTGTTTGTCAAAAGAGGTCTGAATCACAGGACTATAAACCTGGGATCTTTGAAATATCCATAAAGATTTCATCAATAGAAATAATACTGACGAGACTAAACGCGATATGCATTATGTAGTACATGAGTACTTACAGCTTGACGTTTCGGCCGTGTTGCAACGACCGTGGTCACAAGCGGACTACATAATGCATATCGCGTTTAGTCCCGTCAGTATTATTTCTAGTGATAATGCAACGCGAAAGTTTAAAATCGTATGTAGACTTCATCAATGTTCGCAATATCCATAACTTACATTAACATCATCGCACATTAAGGCACCATAGTTACGCATACCATCTCCCTTTCTTCCTTTTCCCTCCGCCACATGTCCCGGAACTTGTCTGCCAGGCGCTCCCTCTCGTCGTCCTCCTCCCTCTTCTTGGCGAGCGCAGCCAGCAGCCGCCAGTCCCTCTCCGGGATCTCGTCGAGGACATCGCTGCCGCCCTCGTAGTCGAAGCAGCCAATTAGCTGGGATAAGGAACTGGGCACTGGAACCAAAGATGTTACTGACCAGACAGATTTTACTCGCGAAAGTTTCGGATGCGCTTACGCGGTTTTTGGTCCAGGGAAGGGGGGGGGGGGGACCTGTCTCTCCTTAATTATATAATAACCACATTCAGCCAAAAATAAAAATGGGCTGGGTTAAATGAAAAACTGTGAAAATCTAAGTCCTATTCTATCCCTGTTATTCCCGACGAATTGTATGTGTATCTACAATGTAGTTGCTTCAGAGACGAACTAAAACTGTTATAGGCTTGGGGGTGGAAAGATTAAATTAAACCCTCTTGTTCGAAATATTAACAACGATACAAAAAGATCAAATACTTATGTATATATTATTTAGGAAGCCTACCTTTAATTAGTAACGCCTGTGAGAATATTGTTAGCAACAATAGCTTTAGCAATATATTGCCTGAACTTTAACTCTGGATTTTTGAAAATTGGAGATTCTGACTTAATATTATTATGCAAAAAACTGTTTTATGAATAAATAAAAAGGCACGATAAAAATCATTAGTTTAGTACCAGTAATATTGCTACAGATTTTGTAGTTGGCAGAAGATAGATAAGATACCCTTCGCTTTGCATGCAGAATTGGTACTTGTTGTAGGGTAAATAAATATTAGAACAGTTTTTGCATATTTATTAACGGTGATCATTGTTTCTCTTACTATAACTTACGTAAATATTTGTTTGGCTCAAAACCGTCTTCAACTTCGGGTTAGGAAACCCGTGTTTGGAATACTGGTACATAAGCATTCAATGTGGTCAATTACTACTCACCGGCAGTCTGCACGGGTCGCCTCACCGGCGACGCCGGCGCACGGCTGGGCGGCTCAGTTATTACTTTATAACAAAACACCATTATCGCAGCTTCCTCTTATTCAATCCAGTTATTCAACACACGTGGGAACCTTTTAATTGGTTCCCGTTGTTACTGTTTGGCAATGCGGCTGATGGCTGATTCGGCTCGCAGACGGTTTGTTTTACATAACTAATATAATTAATTACGACTAAGTTTTGCTCGCGGGTCTGCTCCCGTCACAGAGAGAATATCGTGCGTAATGCATTTATCAAATTTATACGGATTAAAGGTAGCCTATGTCTGTAAAAGACTCAAATTAAGACAGACAGTCAGAATGTTAAAGAACTTGTAAGAAATTATAGTCTTTCTTTTTTTACTCAATTAGAAATATTTGCGCTGTTCTATGCGTCAATGATGATTAATTAACTCTGAACCCACTGAATCCTCAATTTCAAGGGAGGAGGGATTCACTATAGATTTATTTATAAAAAAATCACTTTAGATACGCGTATACTGCTGAAATTCCTTAAATATAACATCCAACATAAGAGACAGCGTCCGTGTACTCCATATGACATCAAAACCACATTTCAACTGACTTAAAACCTAATTTCTCCACCTTCTAATTGACACGGGTATATAGTATAGATAAGTATTTCTGCAATAACACTCAAGGCATAGCACAACTCGCAACACTACTTGTTTTTCATCACATTTTCTCAACATTCAAGTGGAATAGAAAACAACTATGTAAGTTTGGTACGTTGCTAGCCACCACGTAGTATCGATCTAACTCAGCTAGGGTTACTGGCATGCCTGAATATTATAGGTTCAATAACAAATGTCTATTTCAGGCAGTCCGTGTACATTCATAAAGTTTGCCGAGGAATCAATAAAGTCCCCTCTTTTAACATTGGCTACTAAAATGAAGAGAGTTCTCAATTCATAAAGGTATATGTTTGAACATATCTATAGTTTCTTTGTTTGTATAAACGATTTTCATAATAATTGTTACTCGTATTGGATTAAATCCTTTTTTATTGAATAGATTTTTCATTAATTAACCTTTTGAGCTAATTATATATCTATGTATAAATATTAACCATGCGTCACGTGGCCGGTAATCTATACAAATTGTATATAACACATTAACAATACGAAAAGCGCTCTGCTTTTTGTATTGTTAATATGTGAACTCATTTCCAAAACCATTACGTATTTATTTGTGAAGGCGTAGGCACAATCAAAGAAGCATACGACCTTTAACCACACTTAGTCAACAATAAAATAAATAATAATAAATAAATATCCGACTACATCACATCCATCGATCTGACTCCGAGGTAAGTAGCTTGTATTACGGATGTCAGAATCAACAGTGATATTTAATATTGTATATTAACACCCAGACACAGAACAAACACAAGTATTCATCATACGAATGTTGGTCCTGGGTGGGGATCGAACCCAAAACTCTTGGCACATGGGGCAGGGTCACTACTACCGAATGCGCCATCGAGCCAGTAAAAACCAAACTTGGGATAGATCACAGACTAGTAAAAAAAGGGACTCCACGCTATCATACTATAGCGTGAAGCCACGTTTATGCATGTGTGAGTGAAATACTTATCGATACAAGATATCGGATATCTGTCATTTGGAACTCTTATTATATCAATGTGTGACGTAAGTTGCGTGTCAAGGTGGAGCACCTGAGGAGCTTCGTCTAGTTAGTGGCGCGTAGTCCTTCTTTTTTTACTAGTCCGTGGGTTAGATGTAAATTTGTGACAATTAACTAGCTTGTCGCTTATACATCACAATCCCTACACTAAACACGTATGTAGGTACATCATTAGTCGTTTTTTTACGATATGCTAGACAAGCCTTAAACCAATTAGGACATATTATTGGTAAACATAAAATGAATTCAAGAGTATTTTAAGTTAGGGAAGTGGTGTGAAGTTTTAGTTAAATAAGTTAGTAATTTAATTAAACCTTCTGTTAACCTGTAATTTTAAAGTAATCGTATTAGAGACCCAATCTTATCTTGCAAGTATTACACAGAAGGAAGTGAACACATTCGGGTAAGCAATGTGGCTATTATTTAGAGTTGCGTGTACGTAATTATTGGTCTTCGTCGAACTATAGTTAATCGGCTGGCGTTGGGGGAAGCGATTTAGTATTTTTACTTCCTTCATACGAATCTAATCACATGTTTAGTTGTGGAAATTGATTGGTGAAGATTTAAGTTTGAATAGCGGATGTGATTATGGAAAATGGGGGAAAATAGATAGATATTGTTTACAAGTGTGTTGATGGTGGAAACATAGGGTATTATACTCCAAAATTTTTTTAGTCCGTAAGTTTAATTATCAATAAATATTGAATAGTATTTTTTGCATTATTTGATACTCAAAAAAATACAAAAAAACAGCGCTTTAAAGATCTAAAATTTAGAAATATTTAAGACCAAAAAAAAATGGGATCGGGATGAAACGCATTGCGAAATGAAGAAAAAGTTAAAAAAAGTTGTCCCGGCGTTAGTACCGCCCCGTTCTCGAGAGTAGGGGATGGGGGTAATATAATGATAATAATAAGAAGACTGCACACTACAATTTTTAAGCCGTAAGCTTTAAAATTGTAGTGTGCATTAATTAGCTATATTTGTCAATCATTTGTAAACTTGGCGATGAGAAAGACCGATCGAACTTTTTATCGGTTCTTTTCAGTAAAATCAAAGTTCCGAATCCGTTAGAAAAACCGCATATTTTTTTTATGTTGGTAGGAATTTTGTAAACCCTACATGAATGCATAATGTCTATTTCTGTTTAACTAACTAACTAACTAACTAAACACGCCACTTCCCTAGCGGGCTAGGCACAATGAACCTAACGCCATATATGGCACGATCCTTACATATCCCATTTCTGTTTAGCCTTTAAATAAAAACAAAAGCGGCTAGGTTGGTACCTAATCCTACATTTTATTGCGTGTGATGGTGACATCGACATTAACATCAATGGTATTTCATAGGTAACCTTCAGTACTATTTAGTGTTTATGTTGAATTACTGTCTATGCTTAAATCAGCGAGAATAAATCGAAGTATTTTGTAACAGGCCAGGAAACATCTGGCGGGTTCACAGATAACCTCCAAATAGATACCACATTAAGAGGATTGACGTACGCCCATGCATCTATGCTATTACATAAATAAGTAGTTGCCATACACGCGCATCTTCAGTACCTACCAAGAGACAGATCTGCGCGTCAGCCTTTACGGAGACACTTTTATTTATATTTATTAAGTATTTATGCATAAATAAACGTTAAAATGGCCTTCTGTTCCGTAAAATGGGGTGGAAAGAATTCCAGGACATCAAAATTTTAAAAAAAGATGGCATAACTTTTCATCGGTAAGTAAAATAAATACCTATTTTATTCTAGACGGAGCTCAAGTTACGACGGTCGAATTTTGAAAGTTGGCAAAAATTTTTTGACAAGTGTCAGCTCGCGTTGATGTCTTTTGTCACTACCCCTTTCTTTCATTACCCATTTCACTATTTTTATCCCGTTCTGGCATAGACATGCATAACAAGAGGGTTGTAACTGTGTACGTTTCAGTATGTCGAATCGATATTGTCGATAAAAAATAGAGATTGTCCTAACTCAATTTGCTTTAGATTTCCAAAGGGTCTGAAAGAAAGTCTAAATGGATCAATGCCACATATCGCGGTGATGGATCGTTCCCGAGCAAAAACACCGTCATTTGTTCGAGACATTTTACAGAAGCTAGTTTTCACTATATGAAGAATAGAAGACGAGTAATGGAAACAGCCGTGCCTTCTTTACATTTACCAATGTATGTGTTACCGGCAATGTATATAATCCAGGCATTCCATACAATATTCTATAGTTTCCTTTATTCTATTCTAGTATTCTATATAATAAAATATCATTAACACCAACCACCAAACAATAACATTTGTTTTTTTTTTTTGTACGGTCTGGTACGTTTTTGAGGTATGGAACCCTAAAAAATCAAATTTATTTATATCTACATATAAAATATATCGAAAAAACTATAGACATTGCACAATACAATTGGACATCACTAGATGAACGAGTGTTACGTCCCCCGCACCCCGTTCCTACCTCCTAAAATTGTGACTTGAACCTAGAACAAAATGGTGAACGTACGGTATCTATTGGAGGTTATCTGTGGGCGGGTTCGAATCCCGCTAGGGGCAAATGTTTCATGTGCCGAACATGGACATTTGTACTCGAGTCATCTGTTATTTATATACGTATTTAAGTAGGTAGTACCCATAGCATATAAGCTTATGTTCTTAATTTTGACTAAAGAAATTGGTGTGTCCGACTTCCTCCTTCTCAGTTGGGAGAAGATAGTGCGGTGAAGCGAGCGTTCGTGGGAGAACCTAGTGATCGCCGATCGCAGATCACGCTGGCGTGATGAGAATAGGAAGGATCTGCACGAGCTTCGGGTGGATAACTGGCAGGAGACAGCACAGAACATACTGAGGGGGATGCTCTTATTATTGTAGGCCAAGACTCAATTTGGGTCGCTGCGCCATTTTTGTTAGTTAGTTAGTCTGGACAAAATTATTATTTATTTATTCTTTTTACACTCATATCCGCGTGTATTTCCCTTCCTAATCCTCGTCCCCTTCGAACAAAGCTGCACCTTCGATTTAAAAACCTGTAATCAAATAATACCACGTCATCTACCAACGAAGATAGCATTATGAGTCGAAAAGGCTATTGGTAATATACCTACTTCAATGTGGTTTTCATGACTGCAGAATTAATTCCACATCTAATTAACAAAGTAAATGATTACCTACTTTTATTAAATACGCAGATGTAAATTACTTTAGAAACACGATTTAATTTACAATTTATATGCAACCGGAAAGCAAATAAATACACAGTGTTATCCGTTATCAGTGATAACGCGACGACCTGATATGGTTGAGTGGCAGTCGACAGAGTGTCGCGGGACGGTGGTGACGCCCGGAGCCATGGACAAAGAGAGACCTAGACGTCCCATCGTTAGGAGGCCCGACGTCCTTCGCAAATTGAACGCGGAGAGCCTACAACTTATAGAGAGGGGGCTGATCGGCGAGCTACCAGAAAAACTACGACCGCCACCTCTAGTCCCCGTTAGAGGACGACCCAACGAGCTAGCAGTGGTCAAACACACCGGTTTCCTACCCTCCTGCCTGCCATTCATCCCAGACTCGCCACAATCGGAACAGGTGGCAACTTCCTCCGACGACGAGCAAGTCACGACATTGAGGAAGTCGTTCAGTTTCCGTGATAAATTTTCCCGAATGAGTTTGTTCGGGAAAGACCGGGATCGGGGCGACAAGCATAAATGGAAGACTATAGCTGAAGACGAACGAAAAACTGGAGAGAATGTTGACCACAGTGGACAGGAAAAACAGTTTGCACCGGTTAAACATGAACACGAACATAAACACGGCAAGCGCTTCTGGTTCTTCAGAAATAAAGAGTTGCAAGATAAGAAGCAGCACCGGCATTCCGACGTCTACGTCAGAAGCAAGAGCTTCGAGTTCCTTCCAAGAGCGATTGAGGAAGAGGAACAGGAAAAAAAGGTGGAGAAAACCAAAAAAGGTCTAAAGAACAGCATATCCTACGTCTTCGGGAGTTCGGATTCGTTGGATGATTGGATTGGCAACGACGAACCGGAGTACCCTTCAAATGTTTACTATGACAACGACGATGGAGTGTTCCTAAAGAGCATCAAGGAGTGTCCAGCCTCTGAGTCCTCCACTAACAACTCGAGCATGTCCATAGTGACCTCCACGTCCAGCGGCATCGTCGTCAATATGTTTAAGACTCAATCCGTGCAAGACATCTTGAATGAGTTCGAGAAAGCAGTCGATATGTTCAGCGAGAACTATCTGAGCGACAGTGAACCGTACACCAGATCTGGTAAAGAGCTGCCGGTGTCGGAGAAGCGGAAAAGCTCTTCGTTTAGCACTTTGCCTTCTCCGAGAGTGATACAAGTGAACAAAGCGAGTGAGATAAGTGTAGATTTTAAGGTGGAGTTGTCGCGATTGTTGAGTGAGCAGCGGAAGAGTAGTGAAGTGAGGACTCCCTCTGGTCGGAGGGGGTCTGTGACGGACTGGTTCGTGTTGGAGGACCAGGCGGCGGCAATCGCCTCCGCCTCCGCGGCCAATGAGGCCAACAAGTACAGAAGAGCGCAGAAGAAACCAGTGAACAGGGTTAGGAGGATAAGCTCTACTAAATACGTAAGTACACTACTTTTTATACCGTCTTATTGGATGGCATCATTTTTGCGACCCGAATTCTATGTTGGCCTTCGTCGGGGCTTAGAAGATAAGGATTCCATACCCACTTTTTGTAGACAGCGAGAGATAATGCCACATAATGACAGAATGTCTTGAACGTCTTCATAATGTCATTGCAAAATATTGTAAACATTGAGATTACAAAACATTAAGGTACAATTGTTAGAGGAAACATTTTCGTTTACTTCTAAAAATCCATAGAGCAAATCAAATTATTTATTTAAGATAACTGCAGTTTATTAAAAATGATTGCTTCATATATTAAAGTGTAAATATTGCAAGCAACTTTATAATGGCCTCGATTTCAACCGCCTTTTATTTTAATTCTGGGAATTTACAGAGTAGGTAGGTACATATCCTTTAATTAGTCAATCACCGAATTGATATAAGTAAAGAGCAATAGATAAATTTCCAGAGATTTCTTTTCTTTTGTAAAATCATTCGTTGCTAAATTACCATAATAACACTTTAATCATACTTCAAAGTTCTTTGTATTTTAATCAAAAGTCAATTGTGATTTAATAATGGATTAGAGTAAATGGAATATTTTCCTTTAAATGTTTTCAGCTGTATAAATATAAAATATAGTAAACGGCGCGATATATGTCAATCAAATTATCTTATCAATTCGGTTCGCGATAACTTCGCCTTCAGATAAGTTAGGACGATTGGCGTACGCAGGAGGAACCTTATTTGAAGACGGAGCGAATAGAATAAGAAAAACAAATTGGTATTTTAGTATAATACGCAAATTCTAATTTCGGAAGTTCTAACGTAAATATCCGCCACAAAATGTTTAAGATTGAAGCAATTAATTCTAATTCTTTGAAGGTGTGTCTTGGCAAACACGACATGGCCATGACCACGCCATCAATCCCCGGAGAAGTAATATTAATGTCCTGCTAACCGTCATCGGCCACGATGGCCAATCCAACAAGGACTAGCTAACTGCGCCGGAGATATTAGAGTGCACAAGTGTGTGCGCAAACACAGGTGCACTCTCTGTTCCTTCACTCTCATAATCCTGTGAGACGGCAATTCGACATGACTGGTGAGAGGTCAGGCGCAGGACCAACGGCTTAACGTGCTTTCTGATGCACGGGGGTGATTATACCGCCAACTTCCTAACTCCGGACTGTTACTGAGTAATTTCAATATTGAAATAACCAGCCACAAATGTTTGAACCAACTAGACCAATGAGGCAGTCAAAACTAGAAGCAGGTAGAGTCGAAAAAGCACTGAGTTACTACGTTTTTAGCTATTAATTTTATTTCAGACTTTTTAGAGAGCATATTTACATTAAACATTGTTAAAAGTTACCTCTATAACACTTATCTGAGAACATGCACCAATCACCCACGCACTCATTCCTGAAATCCGCATTGAAATCACACAATAAGTACGTTTTAATTAATTTTAATAATATTGCAATATAATCGTTTCACACTAATATAGCAGCGCCCCCTAGTGAGTTAATATCATAAGACTTATCTTAGACTATGCACCAATCAACTACGAACCCATTGCTGAAAACTGCATTGAAATCGGACAATTCGTTTTAATATTATTGCAATATTATTTTGCACTAATATTGTAGCGCCCTCTAGTGAGTTACATACGTAATTTTTATTGTTTGGGAACATTCATTAAGCTACCACGTACCTACACATTGCTGAAAACAGAATTGTAATCGGAGATTTCGTTTTGATTGTGAACATTGTTTTGCACTAATATTGTGGCGCCCCCTAGTGAGTAACAGCCATGATACATGATAGCCTGTCTAAGAACATGAACTCATCAAACACAAACCCGTTATTGAAAACCGCATCAAAATCGGATCATTAGTTTATAAGATAGGTGGGAACATTACTTTACACAAACGCACACACACAAACATCTCTCACCCTAAACGCGTATACCTGCTCCGTTCCGTCGTGGGTAAAAATAACTTAAAGTTGAGAGTTACATGAAAAATTTTAAAAAGTAGTGGCAAGTGACTAGCTTCGTTAGTCGTCTTTTACGCATCTTGGCAAATGTACAAATTACACAATAAGTAGGTACATATTTTTTAGTCCCATAACAACATGGAACAGTACCTATGTCCAAAAAAGCGCACTGAGCTATGCCAAAATTAATCAAAGATTATTGCTGACTTACAACCAAAAACGATATTCCCATAAAACTACCTGCTTGCTTTTTGTTTTATAGCCTTACTTTACTTAAGGTGCGATATATTCGTTCAGACCTAATCAGGTCAGTTAAGTCGGTGTCAATACAACAGTTTCCGAGTGAAAGGTCACAGGTTGATAAGCTGCCGTGGCATTTTGAACTGATCTGTTCGTTTATGGGGCTACCACGCCTTGCTGTGGCGAAACACAAGCTTTTAAGCTTAGTCTATACCTAAAACCTACCACTTGAGCCAGAGTATGTAAATAAATAAATAAAAAAAAAATTCTCCAGACTGACACACCAATTTCCTAGTTCCAAACTAAGCTTATGCTTGTACTATGGATACTAAGGGAACAGATACACATGCATACGTTTATAAACATCCTTGACTAGTCAAAACATTCTAAATCTATAAACTCGAGCACAAATATCCATGTTCTTCACACGTTCTTCGTGTTAAATAGGTAAAATTTTAACAAAAATAAAAACCGACTTCAAAAAGCCCCGCAAAAAATGTTTATGAAAAAAACACAAGTAAGAACCTGCCTTAATAGCTATATAAATGTCCAAACACTAAAAAGTACAAAATGAATTCTTCCTACTGCTTCGATGAAAGTATTAATCTTTAACACGTATTTAAATATTTACAATAATCAGTTAGTTTTGGAGTCGGTGCCAGCCCGCGTTATTATATACGGTCGTCATACTCGTCATCAATTCGGAATTTCGCAATTTGTTGTTTCTTGGTGAAAGGTGGTGAAATAAGTTTTGAAGATACAGAATCAATACCTAGTAGGTTATTAGATATTCATATTTGACATAACTAATTTGTATGAAATTGTTATTAGTAAGGTAATTTGTTATAAAGTGTATACTTTCTTTTAGTTTGGCTTCTCCGAATCAATTATCCGAAATATCGAGTAACATACAAACAAAAAAAAAAAAAAAACATTCAGTCGAATTGAGAACCTCCTCCTTTTTTTTGAAGTCGGTTAAAAATAGTTTATGTAATAAAGTTAACTGTTCAGCAACTCACCTGTAACCCGCCTTACGCGTATCACAAACATAAGGCGTAATTACACGACCGGAAAGCGAGACGAAAAATTATATGACGGTAAAAATCTCATCTAAAAAAACAACTCAAAACCCCCGACTTAACCCAATTATTATGTAACGAAATATTATAATAGACGTAAAAATACTTTATAAAAAAGAGTTGATATCTCGAGAAATCGGCAATAGATATACTTAAGTACCTAAACAATGAATATCGATGTTTACAGTTTTTTCCTAACGTGTCTGTTTCTCGAAGATATACTAAGATGTAGCGATAATAATTTTACCATAATACATAATTATGGTATATCTTCGAGAAAAACTGTACTAAAACATCGATATTCATTGTTTAGGTGCTTAAGTATATATATTACCGATTTCTCGAGATACCAACTCTTTTTTAGAAAGTATTTTTACGTCTATTATAATATTTCGTTGCATAATAATTGGGTTAAGTCGGGGGTTTTGAGTTGTTTTGTTCTTTTTCTATGAGATTTTTACCGTCGTGGGTTTTTTTCAAAATAATTTTTTTTCAGACTTTTTAGAGAGCATATACGAATTATAATCTATTTAATGTGTAGGTAAGATCTCGCAAAACAATAAGTGTGATTCATCCTACCACACAATATTAAGTTCTTTATTAAATATACTTAGAACGATTGAGAAGCACTTTACGCCGATCGCAAAGTGATGATGATAAAATAAAAGAAAGCTCGTAAGGACTCTAAAATCCATTACAAATGCGCCGTCTAGGTATCGATATGCATTAATTTTGAAATTTTACTCAGACTATTGCATTAAACATTGTTAAAAGTTATCTCTATAACACTTATCTTAGACCATGCACCAATCATCTACGAACCCATTGCTGAAAACCGCATTGAAATCAGACAATTCGTTTTAATATTATTGCAATATTATTTTGCACTAATATTGTAGCGCGCTCTAGTGAGTTACAGGCGTAATTTTTATTATTTGGGAACATGCATTAAGCTACCACGTACACATAGCTGAAAACAGAATTGTAATCGGACATTTCGTTTTGAGTATATTGCAAAATTGTTTTGCACTAATATTGTGGCGCCCTCTAGTGAGTTACAGCCATGACACCTGTCTAAGAACATGAACTCATCAAAAACAAATCCGTTATTGAAAACCGCATCAAAATCGGATCATTAGTTTAGAAGATAGGTGGGAACATTACTTTACACAAACAAACATCTCTCACCCTAAACGCGTATACCTGCTCCGTTCCGTCGTGGGTAAAACATATTTAAAAAGAAATTAATATCATATGTGCGTAAAGGAATGGACTTAATATCTGATTCAAAATTTATATTAAATTTTAAGTACCTACAATTTAATTTCTGTTTTTTTTCGATTTATTAAAATATTAGAGTATGAGATTTGGCACAGTTTAAGTTTATATGGAGAAGGAGTGCAGCCAGCTAATATTCAATAAATAAAATAAAAAGAAACAAACTAATAATGGTCGAATTTTGACCAGTGGGCGATCACTAGTATATTTAGAGTAGTGATTAGGTAAACGGCATCATCTACCTTAATTTTAAGCATACCTGTTGTAAACATTACTATCTGAGTAAGTTTCTGCTATTTAAATACCTATATCATTTTATGTTATTTCTAGGATAACCTGTCATTGGCCTTACTTTAAATTAAGATTTATTTGTATGTAACGCCGTTGGTTTTTCCTAGCTTAGCATCTCGTAAAATACGACTGATGGTAATTGAATAAGTTTGTGTTTGTGTAGATGAGCTGACTGACCACTTGTCATTTTCTCTGTAACCCACCTCAATTTTATCTTTTGATGATTGGAGTTTAAGGAGCTTGTGAGTGCATCTATGTGCAAAGAATATATGTACAATACATCGGACTGTAGTACGTATGACAAACCTATTAAAATTTAATGAATTTTCAAAACCAAGAACGTCCGTCAACTCGACACTCGATTACATCACTTCAAGGCGGCAACCGTAATAGCTTGCAACAGGAGTGACGCTACCTGTCCACCGCAGCGGAGCGAGGTAGCGGAGCGGTGAGCGAGTTAGAAATCGACTAAATTCTAAAGAGGAGCGGAGATTTTGTGCAATCCTATTGATTATTATTTCTCAGCTTCTCCGCTCCGATAGACAGGCAGCCTTATATACTATCTATAAGTTATAGTTGCAATTGTCTCTAACCACGTCACGTCACGTCATGTCATCACGTGGCTTGACATTCGCACCACTTGTAAATTAACACCAATAGGAATAGTGACATAGCAAACAAGTAATTCCACGATACAGTTTCTTTTAAATACATACATTTAATTAAGACTACCTACTTATTGACGTGCAGAAAAGAACTCTTTTACTTTTTTTACTCTTTCGTATCTGATTATGAAACTTAATCATCTGATCTGGTCTGGGAATATAATAACTGTATTCCTGGGCAACATAATAGGCGTCTAAGGACACTTTGACAGGCCCTTTTGGAAACTCCCACGACCGTCACCCTCTGTTTGGGGAAACAGGGCGGTGTGTCAGATTCGAACCGACTAAAACCCCAATCTATGCGCAGTTTCGGAGGAGCCGGTATCCCCACTGCCGGGAACTATGGCTTAAATACGGCAGCTCCTCCGGAGGTGCGCGTGCCGCACTGCGCGGCTTTCCTCGTGCGGCGTTGGTCGATGTTGTGCACTCCACGGTCGTTAGGCGTTGGATGCACAACACCGAGCACGCTCGCATCGTCGAGACGTGCTAGGCTACCCAGCACGTCTCAACTCTCCCCGCCCAGGAATCAGACGCCGATCGTCCCCGCGACCGGTGTCGTGGGCACACTTTCGCGCTGTGCCCTCTGCTATACCAGAGGGACACGTGAAGAGCGTCTCGTCGGGAATCCCGCCTTCCACCCGGCAACCCAAATTTAGGGCGAGGCCCTGTACGAGCAAGAGTGCCAACCCTCCCGCGCCCACCGCAATGCAACGGCAGTGCACCCCTGCCGGGTTGCCGAGGATAGGGAGGCGGGCAACGATAACACCCAGCTACTCCTCTTCCTCGGCAATCTAAGTCCAGCCGCAGGTAAAGCTGCGGCCGGTGCCACGACTGGCTGGCAAGACACCAGTAAATTTTTCTTAAACATTTTTTTAAACAAGTAGTTTAGTAGAAAAACCCTTACCTACACTAAGTAAATGGTAATTAACAAAACTAGTTAAGACGAATCTAATGAGCTCAAACTCGATGGTTTTACTAGCAGGTATTTCTGGGTTTCATCAGCCACCTCCTATTTCCAGGATCAGGTCCTCTTCCTCGTCAATTAGAGATATGAACAGAACTAGTTAAGAGAAATGTAACTAGCTAAAACTCGATGGGTTTAATAATAGGCAATCCAGGGTTACGTCTCCCACCTTCGATTTCCATCATCAAACCAGCTCAGTGGTTCCAGAATATTTCAAATGTTAGGTCCCACATGTTTGAAAGTAAAGTAAGTACCAATTTTGCGTAAGATTCCTATCACAGCTAACAAACGAGCTGATGACCTTGAAGACCAGGACAAATTTTCATAAATTATAGCCCAGAATCATCTCGACTGCATCAGCTTTCAAACAAAAAAAAAGCATCAAAATCGGTCCATTCTATTACAAGCTACGATGCTACAGACAGACAGACACGTCAAACTTACCTAAGACCCCTCTTTTTGCGCCAGGGGTTAAATAAAGGCTTATCTCTTGAGTTCGCGGCACCACTTCTAGGTAGACCACTCACATCGAGGTGCTGGTAGGGTAAAAAATATCTGACATGCAAAAGTATTTATTACTAGTGGCCCGCCGAGTTTCTAACCTAACCTAAGTTTATTTTAAATATTCTATAGCCTTTGTTACTCGGAGATAATAGAACATTCTAATGGTTAAGAATTATCGAAATCCGCCCTGTAGTTTTTGAGTTATTTCGTAGCAAACATACAAAAATACAAATCAGTTCTGTTTATAATATTAGTATAAAAGTATAGATATAGATGAATCCATTTGCAGAAATAAATTATTTAATTTAAGTTAATTTAATTTTGTTCCATTTCATTTCATTTCATTTCAATTTATATGCAACCAAAAAGGAAATAAATACACAGTGTTATCCCTTATGAGTGATAAATCGACGACCTGATAACGTTGATTTGTAGTCGACAAAGTATCGCAGGACGGTGGTGACGCCCGGAGCCATGGACAAAAAGATACCTAAATATTCCACCGTGAGGAAGCCTCACACCCTCCGAAAACTGAGCAAAGAGACCCTACAACGCATAGAGAGCGGCCAGGCATTCATTACAGACGTCAAGCAAATCTTGAAAAAGTCGCTCAGTTTAAGCGAAAAAATTTCCCGAATGAGTTTCTTCGGAAAAGATAACAAACATCAGCAAGGCAAGACCTCCTGGTTTTCCAGAAACAAATATTTGCACCATGAGCAGCAGGACCGGCATCACGATGTTCTTAAGGAAGAGGTGGACAATCCCCATGAGACTCTGAAGAACAAGTCGTCGGCATACTACGAAGAACCTGAGTGCTCTTCATGTGTTTACCACCACGACCTGATGACCATTAAGGAACGTCCAAGTTCCGAGGCTTCCACGTCCAGCGACACCACCATCAACAAGATTAAGGCTCTATCTTTAAAAAACATTATGGATGAGTTCGGGGAAGCCGTCGATATGTACAGCGAGAACTATCTGAGTGACAGTGAACGGTACACCAGATCTGGTGAAGAGCAGACAAGGTCGGAGAAGCGGAAGAGCTCTTTGTTGAGCACTTTGCCTTACCCGCCAGTGATAAAGGTGGACAAAGCGAGTAGGACAAGTGTAGACTTCAAGAAGAAGTTGTCGCGTATGTTGAGTAAGAAGCAGAAGAGTAGCTCAACTCCCTCTAAGCAGATGAGTAGTAGCTCAACTCCCTCTGTGTCTGCACAGAAGGAGTTGAGTAAGAAGCAGAAAAGTAGCTCAACTCCCTCTGTGTCTGCACAGAGGAAGTTGAGTCAGAAGCAGAAGAGTAGCTCAACTCCCTCTAACCAGACGAGTAGTTCAACTCCCTCTGTGTCTGCACAGAGGGAGTTAAGTAAGAAGCAGAAGAGTAGCTCAACTCCCTCTAAGCAGAGCGGGTCTGAGACGGACAGGTTCATGTTGGAGGACCAGGCGGCGGACATCGCCTCCACCTCCGCGGCGCAGAAGGAACCGGTGAACAAGGTAAGGAGGATAAACTTTACTAAATACACAAGTACTCTAGTTTGCATTTCCATGGATGGCATCATTTTTGCTACCCGAATTCTATGTTGGCGGGGCTAAGAACATAAGGATTCCATACCCACTTTTTGTAGACAGCAAGAGATAAAGCCTTGCTACGGCCCACAATTATTCTGATTTGTTTTAACCTCTTTATGATGTCATTGTAAAATAATGTAAACACGATTGGGTGAAAATCATAAAAAATGACCATTTTGATAACAAATGATGTAATATTTTACGCTGAAATTCTTTAAACTATCTGAAATGTACTTATTGCAGTAAAATGTGTACTTGCCTATTTGTGTAATACAGATTTAAGTATAAATTAGGAGAACAAAACAAGAAAAAAAAAATTTTCAACTCGGATGTTTTCCATACACGAATAATTTGTCCTCTTCCCGGGCGGCGTTACAAAACCTCTCCAATTTGAAATTCTAGCTACAGTATGTTATCATGGGTAAACTTTTTTTAAAAATAATATGAAACGCTTTAATTTCGTTAAGATTTATTGGATTTAAATTATTTAAAAATATTGTAATTGTTGTTACAAAATATTGTCCATTACGTTGTTAATTTTTGTTATTAATTCTTCAAATTGTAAGATATGGTATAAATAGTAGATATTAAATGGTAACATTAAGAGTTTTAACGAGCCAATAGCGTGACTGAATCGAATAAATGTCGGCCATTTTGATCTTCAACGAGCACAAATATCCATGTTCTTCACACGTTCTTTATGTTAAATAGGTAAAATCGTTTATGTAATAAAGATAACTGTTCAGCAACTCACCTGTTACCCGCCTTACGCGTATCACAAACATAAGGCGTAGGTACACGACCGTAAAGCGAGACGAAAAATTATATACTCCGTATTTTGTCTCAAGTTGATCTGGGACTTAAGGATGTACGTTGTTGGTACGTTCTTAACGTACCTCGCATCGCATGTCGCAAAAGGCGAGTAATGATAGGTAGGTATTGTATTTCCGATTCGTAGGTGACGAGCTAGCCAATTGTTAGTAGGTACTTCTCCACAATTTTCCATCAAACGCAACACAACTTTATTTTGTGGCTAAATATTCACAGGAAATAAAGATTTAAGAAGCTTTATTTTCCTTTAAACCCTTCGAGAATTACGGGCGTGATGATATATATACACAAATACACACATAACATCACGCCCATAATCCCCGAAGGGGTAGGCAGAGTCAAAGAGGCAGCGTGCCCCTTCACCACATTCAGCTAAAAAAAAATGCTGTGCTGGGTAAGATGGAAAATTGTGAAAAAGCAGTGACAAGCGGCTAACCCGTCTACATTAGTCGCCTTTTACGACATGCTAGGCAGGAACCACAGTTGGCACATTCTTTTTAAGTCCCACACCAACATGGGACAGTGGGCTGGGTTGGATGATATATATAAATAAATAAATATCCGACTACATCACATACATATTGATCTGACTCCGAGATAAGTAGCTTAGGCACTTGTGTTACGGATATCAGAATCAACAGTGGTATTACAAATATATACTTAAATATTGGATATTAACACCTAGACACAGAACAAACACAAATATTTGTCCTGGGTGGGAATTGAACCCACAACTCTTGGCGCATGGGGCAGGGTCACTACCGCATGCGCCATCGAGCCAGTCAAATGAGTATCATCATCTTCCTAGCGTTGTGTCCTGTGCTTCACACAGCCAGTCAAATAAGTATTTATGTTGCATTATTGTTTAGCAATTCACTTGGGACCCAGCCTTACGCACGGTCATTTATTCTATCGGTTAAAGTAAGGCGTCGTTACGCTAGGCGACCCAGCACGTCTCAACTCTCCCCGCCCAGGAATCAGACGCCGATCGTCCTCGCGACCGGCGTCGTGGGCACACTCTTGCGTTGTGCCCTCTGCTATACCAGAGGGACACGTGAAGAGCGTCTCGTCGCGGATCCCGCTTTCTACCCGGCAACCCAAATTTAGGGCGAGGCCCTGTACGAGCAGGAGTGCCAGCCCTCCCGCGCCCACCGCAATGCAACGGCAGTGCGCCCCTGCCGGGTTGCCGAGGATAGGGAGGCGGGCAACGATAACACCCAGCTACTCCTCTTCCTCGGCAATCTAAGTCCAGTCGCAGGTAGAGCTGCGGCCGGTGCCACGATTGGCTGGCAAGACACCAGTAAATTTTTTTTAAACATTTTTTTAAACAATTAGTTTAGTAGAAAAACCCTTACCTACACTAAGTAAATGGTAATGAACAAAACTAGTTAAGACGAATCTAATGAGCTCAAACTCGATGGTTTTACTAGCAGGTATTTCAGGGTTTCATCAGCCACCTCCTATTTCCAGCATCAGGTCCTCTTCCTCGTCAATAAGAGATATAAACAGAACTAGTTAAGAGAAATGTAACTAGCTAAAACTCGATGGGTTTAATAATAGGCAATCCAGGGTTACGTCTCCTACCTTCGATTTCCATCATCAAACCAGCTCAGTGGTTCCAGAATATTTCAAATGTTAGGTCCCACATGTTTGAAAGTAAAATAAGTACCAATTTTGCGTAAGATTCCTATCACAGCTAACAAACGAGCTGATGACCTTGAAGACCTGGACAAGTTTTCATAAATTATAGCCCAGAATCGTCTCGACTGCATCAGCTTTCAAACAAAAAAAAGCGTCAAAATCGGTCCATTCTATTACAAGCTACGATGCTACAGACAGACAGACACGTCAAACTTACCTAAGACCCCTCTTTTTGCGCCAGGGGTTAAATAAAGGCTTATCTGTTGAGTTCGCGGCACCACTTCTTGGTAGACCACTCACATCGAGGTGCTGGTAGGGTAAAAAATATCTGACATGCAAAAGTATTTATTACTAGTGGCCCGCCCCGGCTTCGCACGGGTGGAGATTTGTTTTCTAACCTAACCTAAGTTTGTTTTAAATATTCTATAGCCTTTGTTACTCGGAGATAATAGAACATTCTAATGGTTAAGAATTATCGAAATCCGCCCTGTAGTCTTTGAGATACTTCGTAGCAAACATACAAAAATACAAATCAATTCTGTTTGTAATATTAGTATAAAGTATAGATATAGATGAATCCATTTGCAGAAATAAATCATTTAATTTAAGTTAATTTAATTTTGTTCCATTTCATTTCATTTCATTTCATTTCATTTCAATTTATATGCAACCAAAAAGGAAATAAATACACAGTGTTATCCCTTATGAGTGATAAATCAACGACCTGATAACATTGAGTTGTAGTCGACAAAGTATAGCAGGACGGTGGTGACGCCCGAAGCCATGGACAAAAAAATACCTAGATATTCCACCGTGAGGAAGCCTCACACCCTCCGAAAACTGAGCATGGATAGCCTACGAAGCATGAAGAGCGGCCAGCCATTCATTACAGACGTCATGCAAACGTTGAAAAAGTCGCTCAGTTTGCCCGAAAAAATTTCCCGAATGAGTTTCTTCGGAAAAGATAACAAACATAAGCAAGGCAAGACCTCCTGGTTTTCCAGAAACAAATATGTGCACCAAGGGCAGCAGGACCGGCATTACGATGTTCTTAAGGAAGAGATGGACAATCCCCATGAGGCTCTGAAGAACAAGTCGTCGGCATACTACGAAGAACCTGAGTGCTCTTCATGTGTTTACCACCACGACCTGATGACCATTAAGGAACGTCCAGGTTCCGAGTCTTCCACGTCCAGCGATACCACCATCAACAAGATTAAGGCTCTATCTTTACAAAACATGATGGATGAGTTCGGGGAAGCCGTCGATATGTACAGCGAGAACTATCTGAGTGACAGTGAACGGTACACCAGATCTGGTGAAGAACAGACAAGGTCGGAGAAGCGGAAGAGCTCTTCGTTGAGCACTTTGCCTTGCCCGCCAGTGATAAAGGTGGACAAAGCTAGTGGGACAAGTGTAGACTTCAAGAAGAAGTTGTCGCGTATGTTGAGTAAGAAGCAGAAGAGTAGCTCAACTCCCTCTAAACAGATGAGTAGCTCAACTCCCTCTGTGTCTGCACAGAAGGAGTTGAGTAAGAAGCAGAAAAGTAGCTCAACTCCCTCTGTGTCTGCACAGAGGAAGTTGAGTCAGAAGCAGAAGAGTAGCTCAACTCCCTCTAACCAGACGAGTAGTTCAACTCCCTCTGTGTCTGCACAGAGGGAGTTAAGTAAGAAGCAGAAGAGTAGCTCAACTCCCTCTGTGCAGAGCGGGTCTGAGACGGACAGGTTCATGTTAGAGGACCAGGTGGCGGACATCGCCTCCACCTCCACGGCGCAGAAGGAACCGGTGAACAAGGTAAGGAGGATAAACTTTACTAAATACACAAGTACTCTAGTTTGCATTTCCATGGATGGCATCATTTTTGCTACCCGAATTCTATGTTGGCGGGGCTTAGAAGATAATGATTCCATACCCACTTTTTGTAGACAGCAAGAGATAAAGCCTTGCTACGGCCCACAATTATTCTGATTTGTTTTAACCTCTTTATGATGTCATTGTAAAATAATGTAAACACGATTGGGTGAAAATCATAAAAAATGACCATTTTGATAACAAATGATGTAATATTTTACGCTAAAATTCTTTAAACTATCTGAAATGTACTTATTGCAGTAAAATGTGTACTTGCCTATTTGTGTAATACAGATTTAAGTATAAATTAGGAGAACAAAACAAGAAAAAAACAATTTTCAACTCGGATGTTTTCCATACACGAATAATTTGTCCTCTTCTCGGGCGGTGTTACAAAACCTCTCCAATTTAAAATTCTAGCTACAGTATGTTATCATGGGTAAACATTTTGTTAAAATAATAAGAAACGCTTTAATTTCGTTAAGATTTATTGGATTTAAATTTTTTAAAGATATTGTAATTGTTGTTACAAAATATTGTCCATTACGTTGTTAATTTTTGTTATTAATTCTTCAAATTGTAAGATATGGTATAAATAGAAGATATTAAATGGCAACATTAAGAGTTTTAACGAGCCAATAGCGTGCCTGAATCGAATAGGTGTCGGCCATTTTGATCTTGAGTGAAAACGTGTCACGATGCGTGCTTCTTCATCAACGATTTTATTTCCAATTTTAAACTGTCAGTTCTGTTTTGTTTACCCAACAACACAGGTAAGCGGATTCTCTAACCCATTCGTTTTTTATATAGATTAATGCTAACATTTATCAAAACGCAATGCGGATAAACTTCATTTCGAGGTTTCTTTTTAGTTTCAATAATTTAACGTTATTTTCAAAGTATGGTGGTTTTTCATTTTTGTTATGATTTGTTACATTTTTATTTTACGTTACAAAACGGAAATAATAAAAATTAAATAAAGCCACAATCACACTAATGACTTGAACAGGATTAATTTAAACACGTATTTATGAGACTGTGATTGTTACAAGTGTGCTAAGCTCAATGACAACAAAGCAAAATAACATGACATATTAATAATATATCTACACAAATATTATAAAGACAAAAGATTTGTATTTTTATATGTTTAAAACGTATAAACTACTGAACCGTTTTCATTAATATGTCTACCTTGATGTAGAATTATAAAATTTGTCCAGAGAAATTGCGCCAGAACAAGCCGGTTTTATAAAAGGCAAGGGAACCCAGGAGCAATTTTTTATCGTTCGTCAAAATATCGAAAAGGCTCGAGAATTCAACGAACTGACATACATATGCTTTGTTGATTTCTCCAAAGCGTTCGACTCGGTGAAATGGCCAATGCTGTGGAAAACACTACTGGACATGGGTACACCACAACATCTCGTACACCTGATCAGGGGACTCTACGAAGGGGGAACGGCATCGGTGCGGACAGATGACCTCTTCTCAGATAATTTCCATCCAAGTGCAGGTGTCCGACAAGGATGCATAATTTCACCCTTGCTCTTTAACATCTACACCGAGCTTATAATGCGAATCACTCTCGAAGACTGGACAGATGGTGTTGTAATTGGTGGATACAAGATTTCGAACTTGCGATACGCAAGCACCTCATGCAGGGATTACTTCACAAAATGGAGCGCGTAAGTCTAACGTTTGGATTGAAGATTAACCGATCTAACACCAAGATTATGATCGTGGACCGCGTCAATGAAAACCTGACAGATTGCTAACTGCGACGAGGTACAAGCCTACGTATATCTTGGGGCCCTGATCTCAAATAACGGTGGATGCGTTGACGAAGTCAAGCGTCGTATGACTATAACCAGAACCGCGGTGGAAAAATTAAAGAAGGTGTGGAGAAATCGCAACATCACCAAAGCCACCAAAGTCAAGCTCATGCGAACGCTGATATTCCCAATCTTCCTTTACGCTGCAGAGACGTGGACAGTGCGCGAGTTGGAAAAGGGGATGATAGATGCTCTAGAGATGTGGTGCTGGAGGAGGATGCTCGGCATATCGTGGACGGAGTTTCGCACCAACGTGTCTATACTCCAGGAATTCGGCATCACAAAGCGTCTATCGACCATAGTACAAACGCGCATACTACAGTACTTTGGCCATGTCTCTAGACGTGATAACAACTCCATAGAACGGCTGGTCGTGCAAGGAAAAGTAGAGGGAACCAGATCACGCGGCAGATCACCTATGCGCTGGACTGATCAGGTGAAATCCGCAGTGGGAAAGCGCGTGTCAGACTGTACCAGACAGTCTGCAAACAGAGAAAGATCGTGATGAAAGCTGTGTCTACTAACGTGGACGCCTCAACGTGACCACGACCGCTCTGTCAAGAGCGAATCGACAGAGAAGAAGAGGTAGAATTGTTGCATATGTATATGTATATGTATTCTAACCTTCCAGCTTCTGGCTAGACGCTTCTCCACGATGTTGGGAAGAGAGAAGACTTGATCTGTGCATCCTCTTCCATTCCGGAAACATCCCTGTGCCTCACACAACATTCCATCGGATTTCACCCCTATTCTTCTCTTAATAATCTTACCATACACCATTGCTGCTAAGCTAATAAATTTTGTTGATTTGTTTTAAAAACAGATAATTTTATAATCTAAGAATTTGAAATTTAAATTATAATTTACTGGTATTACATACTTTTGATCTCTTTTTTTCTCCAAAGAAAAACTAGCTTTGTACCTACTATTATTTTATTATTATTTTTTTAATGTGAAAATAAATAATAAAAATAAAAAAGCCTTTTATTGTTCAACATTCCGTACGTGACTAGCTGTTTTCCGCTACCCACTTCGTCCGTGTAGCATTGAATAACTTTCATAAGTTACTAGGACGCCTACTCTAAATAAACTACCTTTTTGCCAAATTTCATCTTTTTACGTCAAGCGGTTTTCAACATTTCGTGACCTTTAGCTTTTATGTTTACAGATAAAAAAAGGCATTCAGATACATTCGTTGTGAAAGAGCCCTAATATTTCATTTTTGTTATTTTTTGTTACGTGTTTAATTAACCGACTTCAAAAAAAAGGAGGAGGTTCTCAATTCGACTGAATGTTTTTTTTTTTGTTACAATTTCATATTTGTTTCATTTTCATCACAATCATCAATCAGGCAATTTTAAATGATTTTGACCCGATTGTCTTTACCAAACATTAAGGACATACAAAATGTTCGATACCTTCTAAAAATCTACAAAGCAAAATCGATTCTTTTTTAAAGACATCTGCAAGTTTATTGCAAAAATATAATGCTTCATGCAACAGTAAATATTACATTCAAATTTATTATGGCATCGATTTGAATCAGCTATTTTTTTAATTCTAATAACTAACAGAGTAGTTAGGTAGGTACATAGGGAATAATCTTACAGTACCGTACCTTAAGGTTTATTCACAAAATAATCAAAATACCTAGGGTTTAGGTAAATGTTACATGTTCAATACCTCCTGATACATTTATTAGAACTATTGCGCTATTCATATACCAATACCAAGCAACAAAATCGTTTACAAATTATCAACTTTATTATTGCAATTCAAAGACTAGATAAAAATAAGACTATAATTAGTTGGCCTCCAGTATATAACCGTTAAGCCAAAACAATTATGTATCGCAAATGTAGGTAGTGATGTTGAAGAGGCGAATGAGGTGTGTATGGATCGTGTCATATGGCGTTCGGTTCTCTCTGCCTACCCCGCTAGGGAAGTGGCGTGAAGTTTAGTTAGTTAGGTAGTGATCGGATAGCTCCGACATGTTGTTGAGGCCCAAGCCTCATGGACCCACAATTTACAGTTTCCACACTTTTTTTTTGTCAAAGTGTTTTGCTTAAAGATGAGTTTTATCTGTTCAAGGTTTTCCCAGACTTAGAATTATTTTGGGTTTCAGATATATTCTAAGTCTCGCTAAGAGATACGAGGTTTTACGAGAAGGGTTAACTTCTCTTGCGTGACAAGAGCCATGACGAAAATTTGCGAATTGAAGTGACAATCAGGGAAAAGACAGAGTTTGAAATTGATAAACAAAATCTTTACTATTTCATAAGTGACGATAGACTAACACGATGTTTTGGGACAAAGGGTATTGATTCCGCTAAAGGATACGGAAAGAGGGGATAAAGTGTGAGTGAGGGAGGGAAAGAGAAAGGGAACAAAAAATATTCAAAGTTAATAAAGATTACAGAGATAGAATTTTTGGCGCATTGGACGCAATAAGAAGTTTTACGTCCCATAATCTGTTTGGTCCTGGAGACGGGCCATCATTGCTTTGATTCTTGGACGTGGCGTTGTGAGTCACATCACCCTTAGTACACATTTTAGAATTGTAATTAGCACAATTGCAGCACTTGCGTTTTGTGAGATCATTGTTGAGTGGGCATTCGGTTTGCTGGTGTCCTTCGCTAGCGCAATGTGCACAGGGTTTCTTTTGGCGTAGCTAGGTGACAAAGGGCCCTGGGGCAAAAAAGAAACTAGGGCCCATGGGCGTACGCAGCTTTGCCTCCCCCCCCCCCCCCCACTGCAGAAAGGGCTCTCACATTTTTCTTCGTACGTTAGACAGAGTCAAATCAAACTCAAATGAAGATATGTGCTTATCAGGTTTTAGGTTTTAGGGGCCCCCCAAGCTTAAGGCCCCGGGGCACTACCCCGGCTTGCACCTGGGTAGCTACGCCACTGGCTGTTATGGGAGGAGACAAACGTAAACGTAAAAAAAAAAGAGCATTAGATAATTTTTTTATCTTATATATAAAATTCTCGTGTCGCGGTGTTTGTTAACAAACTCCTCCGAAACGGCTTGACCTAGTTTTATGATATTTTATATGTAGGTCTGAGAATCGGTCGTAATCAATTTTTCATACCCCTAAGTGATAAGGGTGGTCGGTCCACCTCAAAGCTATAACTTGAGAACGGCTTTACCGATTTCGCTAATATTTTTTTAGTTGTGTTTGTTATTGTCAAGTGTAGGTTCTTATAAAAGAAAAGAAATAAAAAAGTTGCGCGGTAAATTAAAAACAAAGGGTATTGAAAATCCGAGAATGATGTTACGAAGTGCGCCGGGTCAGCTTGTTTTTCTGTAAAATCATGCGTTGCAAAATTACCAAAGAAAATACTATCATTATACACCCTACTTAGTTTTTGGATTCTTAAATCAGAAGGCAATTGTGACTTATTAATGGAGTGGAGTAAATTTAATATTATTCTTTAAATGTTTTCAGCTGTATACATTATAATAAAATAAAGTATACAGCGCGATATAGGTATGCCAATCAAATTATCTTATCGGGTCCCATGTTGGTCTGGGACTTGAAAAGAATGTGCCAACTGTGTGTTTTTGCCTAGCATGCCATAAAAAGTGACTAATGGTATTTTGGGTTTTGGGTATGTGATTGTGTAAGCTAGCCACTTGTCACTACATTTTCATCTAAACCAGCCCTTTGTCCCATGTTGGTGTGGGACTCAAAAATAATGTGCGAATTGTGGTTCTTTCCTTTTTTTTTTGACGCGGGGTAATGCTTTATACACCGTCACCCTACCCGGGAGGGGAGGGTGGTGTGTGGGATTCCCGGGGGCCTCTGGAATTGGAGGCCCTGTTCTGTCCAAGGATGAAAGTGGCTGGGGTATACCCACTAAATTTCCGCGGTACCCCTCATCGCTCGCGTGGAGGGACGTTGTGGGTATGGCTGAGCCTCTCATTCACGACGCCCTCCAGCGACCGGCCCGCCTGCAGGGGGGGCTCCACGTGCCCCCCCCCCCCCCAATTGTGGTTCTTACCTTGAATAACCAAAACAACTTGGTATTTTAGTGTATCTAGTACCATATTCTAATTTCGGAAGCCCCAACGATACAACCGCCACAAAACATGTGATTTACGTCTGAAGTTTTTGATAAATCCGCTAGAGGCAGCACCGGCAACGTTTAATATTGTATTTTAATAATAAACCGAATAAGCAATCAAAAACCAACTATCTTGGCTATTAAACATTGTGCATTTGCGATTGCACTGCTTACAATACGATCGATAAGTATAGTATAAACCTACCGTAAAAACACATTGGCGTGAGATTTTTTTTATTACGATAGTGATAATAAATACCATTAATGAAAAATATAAATCTGTTATCAGTATCATACTTTAATACTTGTAGAATATATTTGATATTATTTGATAAGAGCTCTTATCTATCAAATAATATCCAATCGAAAATAATCAAAAAGTAAGCTTATTATTTATATTTATTTTATATAATTTATTTATTTATCTTTAAACCTATTTACATAAATAGGTTTACCGCTCGTGCGTATCAACTTCATAAAATAAACAGTTATTAAACTATGTCACTGATATCAGATTTATATTTTATTTTAATGGCCTTTTTAATCACTACTGTGATACACAAAAAAAAACCCCCCCGCCAAACATTGAACTATTATTACTAGCGTATGGAACCGACGCAGCGAACAAGTTTTTTGCGCCGTCCGTTGTTGCCGATCGGCAACAACTCGTTTAGTCACTCGCCTACGTTCACGCGTAAGTGCCATGAAATTCACGGCGTTTACGACATTTAGGTCGCGAGAAAAATGTACTCTATGAGCGATCTAGCGCTGCGTGTTTTAACAGCTTAATTAGACGACAATTGTTAGTTTTAGCGCTGCAAATGCTGAAACACGCTCAGTGCATGCTTGTGTTAATAGTTTTGTTTGACATAGCTTCTCTATACGTAGTAATAATAGCTCAATGCCGCCAAAATGAGATTTTACAGTAACTTCATACCAAACTTAGCGCCTGTACCGAATGTCAGCAGTGCAAAATAGTAAATGCACAATGTTTATTAAGCAAGTAAAAAAGATCATCTGTTGATTACATCGCTCTTCTCTATTTAGCTAACAAAACGTACAACCCATGTTGGTCTGGGACTTATAAAGAATGTGCTAACTGTGTTTCTCGCCTAGTATGTCGCAAAGGCGACTAATGGTATATCGGGTTTTGGGTATGTGATTGTGTAGGCGACGAGCTAGCCACTTGTCACTACTTTTTCACAATTTTCCATCTAACCCAGCCCAGTTTTATATGTACTTAACTGTGGGTGCTATAATCAGGGCCGGATCCACTATAGGGACTTTTGGGCTGCTGCCCAGGGCCATGTGGGGGAAAAGGCTCCCGTTGAAGACAATACACATATCTGTTGTTGTGTACGAGGGTCACTATTAGTCAAGGCCGGATCTACCATATTACTTTTTGGGCTTCAGTCCAAGGCCCCGTGGATTCAAGCTCCCAGCTAGGTCAAGTAAAAAGTAGATGATAATGCGAAAAAAAACATAATTTATCAAACCTATTAAATTTATTTAATTCAAGTTTACATCTTATACTTTGAGTAATAAGGTGGGCCCCTAAGTGGTTCTAGCCCAGGGCCCCCTAAACTCACGGTCCAGCCCTGCTATTAGTACCTAGAAGGAAACCATTTTAAGCCCTTCTAAGAAGGATTAGCCCAGGGCCCATTGTATTCAGGATCCGCCTGCCTATAATGCCTAAGGGAAAGGAAATAGATAAAAAGGTTAAACAGCTGATCTATCTGAAAGACACATATCGCACGACTACACGCGTGTAGAGGGAGTCTGCGCGCGCGCCGGTGAAAGGCCGTTCCGCACTGAATATGGGCCGTTTCACTTTTACCACCGCAGGACACTGCGCGTGCGCATCTCCTTCAACATCACGCTACAAAGATTACCAGTTAGGTAATAGATAATCGTGTTTTATATCATCTATGAATAGAAAATTCTTGCCTATTAGATTAAGACTGTTACATTTATATGTAGAGACACATAGCACAGCGCAATAAAACAATATTTAATGTTAAACTTTACTGTATAGCGTTCGGTTCTCTCTAACAATCCCGGAATTAGCAAGTTTTGTTATAATGATGACGTTTAGATGTTTTTTTATTCAATCACACATTAATGGTTGTCCTATGTTGATGTGAAACTCGAAAATAATGTACCATCTGTTCCTTGCCTAGCAAGTAAAATACTATTTATTTATATAGGTTTCAAGGAAACACTTATAAATAGTCAAATACAGGTGAAGCTATATGATTCTACTACCATCTCGGAATGTTGTATCTACCGAGAAAAATCCGGCAAAAAACTCGGTAGTTACTCTTTTCAATACAATTTACACAAAGGTGTATGAATCATAATTAACTTTGAACCATGTTTTAGTGTAGGCCTGTTGTAGAGTATCTAAATAAAAATATATAAATTACAAACCAAAAACTTGACTCCACCAGAGCATACCAGTCCCTAAAAGCGGCACCTTGGGAACCCAAGCATGACGTATGTGTCAAGCATCGCTTCACTCAACCATATTATAGGGAATGTAATGACCCGCCACATAGCGCCACCAACCCGCCACATAATGCCTACCCCTTCGTAGATTGCAGGCGTGATGTATGTATGTATGTATAAATATTAATGGTTGCACGGATTCAACTAAAAGGCACACAGATACTGATTGAACTTGAGATTTAAGACAACTTATTATCCTATTTTGTATTCCAGTAGGATTACACTCCGAATTGATTCCTTTTTGGTTTAATTATGAAGGCTACGCGGACGAAAGTCGCGCACATTAGCTAGTCATTTATAACATACATACATACATACATAATGTCACGCCTTTTTCCCATGGGCGTAGGCAGAAATCACGTACTTCCATTTGCTACGATCCTGACATACACCTTTCGCTTCTTCGACATTTATAACGCAACACAAATATTCGAAGTTCGCTAAGATAACGTGCCAAGCAGATGTCTATTGCATCTGCTTATTATATTAAATCGATCTACACTCAGATAGCAGGTAAAACTGCGCAACTGTGATAAGATACACCGATAACGCACCTTCGCAATAAAAGACACGAGCAAGTAATATTTCCGTCAACTCAGCAACTCAGGCGCAGTTTACGGAGTTAATAACAGACCCGTTAGTCGAGTGGTCAGTGACCCGTGGCACGAAACCAAGGGTCGCGGATTCGAATCCGGCTAGGAGCAAATGTTTTGTGTGATGAACATGGACATTTTTACTCGAGTCATGGATGTTTATAAACGTATTTAAGTATGTCTATCCGTTCAGCTTAGTTTAGAACTAGGGAATTGGTGTGCCAGTCTGGAGAATTTATTTATTTATTTATTTTACGGTATTTTCCAATAGCAGTTAAAATCTGAACAACTGTGTTAAATAGGTCCATATAGGTATATAAATATCTAAACACCAAAGATACTTTTATTTTGTTTTATCGTAAATTTTTCAATGTTTTTAATAGTTATTCTGGACGAAGACAAATCCAACAAATCAAAAACAACGTAAATCGGTTCAGCCGTTCTCGACTTATAAGTGGTGTAACAAACACGACTTTGTTTTATTTTATTTATATATAAGATATTACTATTAATTGCATATATGAACAGTTTTTTGTTCACAGGCAATAGAAAAATATGTATACATTTTTTTTGTTATGGTCTTTACATAGTATAAAACAAAGTCGCGGATTCTGTCTGTTTTCTTAGATATTACTACGGAAGGGATGTTGATGCGGTTTTCTCTATTAGATACAGTGATTTAAGAGGAAGATTTATAATGTATAGTTTCAAATTATTCTGTGCTCACCGTGCGAAGCCGGGGCGGGTCGCTAGTACGAAATAAATGTAACTCTTTATTCAACTAACCTATTCTTTCGACTCTGCGCAGTGCGCCGTGCGCCAGCGCACTTTGAAAGTGGTAACACATCTGTCAGAACGAACAAAGTCAGCGCATTGCGCTGCCGACAGCAGTGTTACACAATACTAGCGTGTTATGAATCAGATATAATTGAATTTGTGATTGTAGTAATTGCATTAAGTTTGATTAGATAAGCTTGGATAGTAAAAAAATACCATGTCAGTTATGATTTAAAAATTTAACTGACTTGGTATTTTATTCAATTACCATTACACTCACTTATTCTATCCTTAGGTACTACAATACCTAATAGATATTATAAATGCGAAAATAATTTCTTGTCTGTCTGTTACGTTTTCACGGATAAAGCACTTGGCCGATTGTGATGAAATTTGTTACGCTAATAGTTTGAACCCCGCAGTTGTATTATGTAATTAAAATTCTGATAAGGTCACCGGGAAGTGATCGCTATTTACGATAGGACTTAAAATGTACCGTAATGTTTATTATGCAATTAATAATATCTAGATGTTCATCTGAACTACCTGATTAAGCAACTTTGTTTTTATAATTATTGTTAAATATTTTGATGTAGGTACATAATCCGTAGATACTGGAGTAATTTTTTCCAAAAAATATGCAAAGTTAAAAAAAAAAGGTAAAGCACCTGTACAAAACCATAAGATTTTTAATCAGTTTTATAATTTGAAGTCCAATAAAAATAGATAAAAACTATTTAAACATATTGGCCTATTAACCACGACGAAAAATCTCAATAAATTAGCCTCTTTGGTCTTGCAGTTAGTCTATGACCATTTTTGACAGTTGACAATCTCTTTTTTAATTTTCCGTTTCATTAATGTCAAAGAAATACCCACATACGGCCAACCACATATCAAGCATGACTGCCCTAAGTGGGTATCGGGGTATTGATAGAAAACCGTTCACCACGGTCGGCAACTAGCAACCCCGTAATAACAGTAGGTTGACACGAATGCACCCATTGGAGTCAAATTAGCGGAAAAGCGCAGCTCTGGGGACAGATTAGTGCAATTAACACTGCACCGCACTAGAAAGCAAGGCCATTCTAGTCTGGTAAGTAAGTGTGCGTGAGGTACATTCGATGCGTTAAACAGTGAAGAGCTTTAGATATGAAGTTATTAAAACTATTTTAATACATACAACACAAGTGTCAAGTGATAACTAGCTTGTCACTTGTATTAAAATTGTTGTCACGTGGGCTATTTTTAACCGACTACAAAAATGGAGACGGTTCTCAATACGACTGTTATTTTTTTTTAAGGTTTTAATTTACCACATTCTCGGCATTATTTTATCAATATATCCGTGCACTCAATGGCGGATTTTACAACAGGCTTAGTTTGTGACGGCAAATTTGGGGATATGTTTTTTCTATGTCTTACAGAAATTAGATCATCACTTTCTTCAAAAAATTTCTCCAATTGGGCAGTTGCAGATACAAAATGTAAATAGCCTAATAACGGCAAATGTAAAAAAATCCACCGCTGGCCAAATTACCATGCATTATTTAGACATTAAAGCATTCTTGTACTATGTGGTGGGCAGACAGCTGGAGATGACGACACAGTAAGAAATATTTTAAGCAATAAGGAGGCTTATAGCCTTACTTGCAATATAAACTCATTGGTGTTAAAAAGGAATAAATTCGAAATATAATTGAAATGAACACCGCTGGAATACGAGTGTTTCGTCTTCCAAGGCATTATATAAGCTCCCTGGAGAGATCAGTTCATTCAGTTACTCAAGCATTGTTTCAATAATATTTAATTCAGATCAGGTCAATAGTCTAATAGGGGAACCCTCAACACTTGTTGTCCAGATAATTCCAAATCCGGTTCAATATAATAATGTAATGTTCCTCGATTTAAATGAGAGTCAATGCACTTCAAATTGCATAGGAGCCACCTAGCATTTGTAAATTCATTCTGAGCTACAAAGCCATGGATCTACTCTGTTAAATATGTGTGCAGTGCAAAATGACTGTTAATTAAACATTTCAAATGAGGATAAACATATAGGTTAGGGTTAGCATGCAGTAGCGTGACTGGGTAATTATGTAGAATGACAATGAGTACTTTTTAACGCGAAATACTCAGTATGGGTCAAATATAATAGAGCAACTGTGTTCCTTGCCTTGCATATCGTAAACCACTAATGGTGATTGAATATTGAGTTTGTGATTGTGTAGATGAGCTGTCCACTGACATTTTCTCACAATTTTCCATTTAACCCATCTCCTCAATTTTATATTCGGCCAAATGTGGTTTATAAAGCCTATCGCTCTTTGAACTATACCTAATCCTAAGGATTGCGGGCGTAAAGGCTTGTATACACGTGTGTACATGTACGTAAGTATCTCTATGTTTTAAATATAATTGACTTACGCCCCGCGTGACAGAACCATTAAAAAATAAAATTAATCTCCAAAAGCAAGAACACTTAAAAAGATATTTTAGCGTAAAGAATCCAAGAACAATACTCGTCTTCTGTGAAATCGACACTCGATACATCACTTCAAGGCGGCAACCGTAATGAGTTGCAACAGGAGTAATAGTTGCAATTACAACTCATTGTTGTCGCGTTAATCACGTCACGTCACGTCATCACGTGGCTTGACAGTCGCGCCACTTGGAAATTAACACGAATAGGAATAGTGACATTGTTAACAAGTAATTCCACGACATAGTTTCTTTACCGACTCATTATTAAAACCTTTGATGAGAAAAAAGTACTTTTTTTCACTTTAAAGTATTATTATTCCCATGGTCTGGGACTGGTCTGGAAGCGGTTGTAGCTCAATGGTAGGAACACGCGCCTCATAACTGAGGAGTGCGGGTTCAAACCCGGGCACGTACTTCTGGATTTTTCAAGTACGTATTCTATGTACGTATTTATACCATTTTAGCTCGACGGTGAAGGAAAAAATCGTGATGAAACCTGCAAATTCTAACAACTTTGAATTTGTAACCATGATCCAAAAATTGTCTGGTTCCCCTATCTTAGGGTTACGAAGGTCAGATCGGCAGTCGCTTCAATGTAATTACCAGACTCGCTAAATCCTGGATCATGGTCTAAGCGGACCCCGTCTAAACACGGGGTATAACGCTAGGAAGATGATGAATGATGTATTTGGCGTTTGGATGCTATAGACGACGAGCTAGCCACGTTTAACTATATTTTCACAATATCCCATCTACTTGTAACCTAATGTCATATAATTTTTGACTAGTTTGTGATCAATGAAGCTTGGTGTTCTTTGTACTAAACCCCCTTTTGGGAATTTCAATATGGTATTTTTGTATGTATGTATTAGTTGGCCGGCCGTGATAGTATAGTAGTATATATTTGACTGCTACGTTGGTCTAGTGGTAGCATGCGCCGCCTAAGGATCAAGAGGTCCCGGGTTCTAAGCCCGGGTCGGACAAGAATTTGTGGCTGGTTATTTTATTATTTATATTATTACTCAGTAACAGCCCGGAGTCAGGAAGTTGGCGGTTTAATCACCCCCGTGCCATGGAAACCACGTTAAGCCGTTGGTCCTGCGCCTGACCTCTCACCGGTCATGTCGATTGCTGTCTCACCGGATGAGAGTTAAGGAATAAAGAGTGAACCTGTGTTTGCGCACACACTTGTGCACTATAATACGTCCTACGCAGATGGCTAATTCTCGTTATCGTATCGCCGTAACCGATATCGGTTAGGAGGAAATTATTATATGTATATGTAATTATGATTCATAAATTTAACTAAATAGGGTCACGGTTTAAGCAGACGCCGGGTTACAACGGCATAACACTCAAATGGTTTATATACCGAATCGATAAACCTTTCAATTAACTGCTCTTTCAAGTTATTGACGAGTGATTGGTGATCATCAACCGGTGCTTAAACTCTCGCTCACCAATTACGATACGCACAATTTTCGCTGCGCCGGCGCAGCTGAGGGCGAAAGTGTAACAACGCGACCGTACGAGCCGACAGCATTGTTGTGCGTATTGCTCAGGGTTGGCAATATTTTGAGACTCTACAAAATATGTGGGGGAGGGGGATAATTTTCAAAAAAAATATTATAAATTACGTTATTTATGACCTTTTTTGAAGCAAAAAAAATAGTCAATGAATGGAATGTACAGTTAATTTACTATTGTTTATGATTCAAAAAAATAATGACGGATATAAATTGCCCCTGTAATAAATTACAGTGCCTAATTAGGCAAGCATCGATTTGAACCCAAAAATATATATAGATATCGGTCTACCAACAGAACAACTAAAAGTTAAGAAGATGATATCCAGATGTATTAACATTCCGAAAAAATTATAACGATTCCGCGTTTTTGATCGGGACAAATCAAGACTATAACTAAAAATTTTAACAAAAATAAAAACCGTCTTCAAAAAACCCCGCAAAAAATGTTTATAAAAAAACACAAGTAAAAACTGTCTTAATAGCTATATAAATATCTAAACACTAAAAAGTATAAAATAAATTCTTTCGACTGCTTCGATGAAAGTATTAATCTTTAACACGTATTTAAATATTTACAATAATCAGTTAGTTTTGGAGTCGGTGCCAGCCCGCGTCATTGTATCATCATTTCGGAATTTGCAATTATTTGTTTCTTGGCGAAGGGTGGTAAAATAGGTTTTGAATATACAAAATCAATAGTAAGTTAATATACTCATATTTTAACTAATTTGTTTCATATTGTTATTAGTAAGGTAATTTGTTATTAAGTGTCAACTTTTTTTTTTAGTTTGGCTGGCACCGACTCCAAAACTAACTGATTATTGTAAATATTTAAATACGTGTTAAAGATTAATACTTTCATCGAAGCAGTCGAAAGAATTTATTTTATACTTTTTAGTGTTTAGACATTTATAAAGCTATTAAGACAGTTTTTACTTGTGTTTTTTTATAAACATTTTTTGCGGGGTTTTTTGAAGTCGGTTTTTATTTTTGTTAAAATTTAACTTATTTGTTACTTTTTAGTGAAATTTATCAATAGGTAGGTAGACCAAATCAAAACGAGCTGCTTTAATTAGACAGTGCCGGTCTTATGAGACTAAAGACGAAAAGGTATAACGAGCCTTTAATGTTTAAAGAATTACTAAAAACTACTAATCTTCAAAGAGTATAACTCTTTGAAGATTAGTAGTTTTTAGTAATTACCTTTCATCATCAGCTAAGCAACATAACATGATGAGTACGAGACGCAAATACTGGAATCGTTTTAGAAAAAATAAACAAATCACCTAACATATCGTTAAAATTTAAGAGTGGCCCTCGTTTTCATAGAATCCCATCACTAGACCAAGACTTGGTGAAATTGAGACTATCTAGAGAATAACACTCAATATGGCCCTATAATATTGAAAGAATTATCCACGAACTCCTAATCGTTAAGGAGTTACACCTTCCATCATCAGCTCAGCAACATGAGATTATGAATACCAGACGTAAATACTTGAATTGTTTTAGAAAATAACTAAAATAGATTGTACGCGCCTATAATACTTGAGGGTTTCCCTCGATTTGCCTAAGATTCCTTCATCAGATCCAGATGTGGTACCAAGAGGACCAACTCCAGGATATACCCTTTTGAGAAAAAAAAGAACTCTAAAAATCGCCTTACAATTCTCGAAGATATCAATATTTAAAGAATCATAAACTAATTCCTAATCGTTAAGGATTTGTACCTTCCATCATCAGCTCACCAACATAAGATGATAAGTACCATGCGTAAATACTTGAACAATCTTAGAAAATGTCTAAAACACATTGTACGTGCCTATAAAGTTTGAGGGTTGCCCTCGATTTCCCTGGGATCCCTTCATCAGATCCTGACTTGGTGGCAATGGGACCAATTCGGGAGTAAACCCTTTCGATTAAAAAAAAAATTTTGGAAATCGGTTAACAATTCTCGGAGATATCGAGTAAGATACATACAAAAAAAAAAAAAAAAAAAAATCAGTCGAATTGAGAACCTCCTCCTTTTTTTTGAAGTCGGTTAAAAAGAAACAACACGCAATAAATTTTTCCTGTCAAAATTGTCGTACAAATACAAACTAGTGATAAATCCGGACAGTTTGCTGTCCCAATAATAAGGTAAATTAAGAGGCATCACCGGACTCTTGAATATTAGGTCGTCTTTCGCAAATCGGGACAATTAGCAACGCTTGGTAAGACAGTAGTTTCAAATCATGTCTAATAGTTATGAACTTATCCAATTCGTATATAATTTCAATATTATCTCTGCCTACCCCGCTAGGGAAGTGGCGTAAAGTTTAGTTAGTAAGTTATATAAAATTCCTATATAATTTTAAAATTACTCGTAATTTGATCAAAACGACCCTGTTAAAAGTTTACTAATAATTCACTCATTTGCGTACATATTTATCTCCTAATAGGTTAACGTATTTATACTTATACCTACATTGAACACAATGAAAGAGATTAAATAATAATAGAATGATTAATACAATGGCAACAGTACAAATTCCAAAGTACACAAATGTGGTATGTATTATACATACATACCACATTTGTGACATACGTCTAAATATGTATGTATAGAAAGTTAAATAATATTTATCGTTCTATACATTTATATTATTTTATATTAAATAACAATATATTGTGACTCTTGACATTACTGATATTACTATATTTTTATTAAAAAATAGTTACAGACGACATCTTTTATTCAGAATAGAAATGACTGTTAAGACAATTAATTTGATTTTTTTATCAGGTAAAAATAAAAAATCGAGTAACTTTTTTCTAGTCTTTTGTAACGGTTACTTATCGAAAACATAAATCCCTATTCCGTACAATCATAAAAATTTTAGTGCAAAATTCCTTTGCATTTTTAGCCAAACAGTAAAAATATGAAAGAAGGTTTAAATATTAATTGGTAGCTACCTACCTACACAATATAACATTGCAATAAAAATCATAAGGACGTGATGCAATACGCCCTGCCACAGTGAATTTCTACAGATGCCTTTTAATAACTGGTAACCCTACTCCCGAGACAATACCATTCAGAAAGAAAGGCGTCATGAGTTAAAAAAATGATGAGAGTGATCGATGTTAAATGACGATTTGCTATCGTGTAACCTAGAAACACAGATCTATTGAACCAATCATACGCATAAATAGCTATTATTAATTACTAACGCGAAGAAAGTCTATGGCGACAGATATTTGATTACACAAAATCTTACGAACGGATTTTAATATGAAACTTAGGTATCTTATAAAATCATAACCCTTGATAGATATTCATAAGATAAGGTGGTAATCAATTTACCTATTTATCTCATGTTATTGGTCCAGGACTTAATAATAATAATGTGCTAACTGCATTCTCCGCTTAGCATGTCGTAAAAAGCGACCAATGTATATTAGGCGTTAGGTTTGAGATGGTGTAGCAGACGAGCTAGCCCCTTGTTAATGTTCCATCCAATCCAGCTCAATTTTATTTTTGGCAATAAGTGGTTAAAAATAGGAATAATAGAAATAGAAATATCTTTATTCATGTAGGCTCCACAAAAGCACTTATATGTAAATAGTTATAATACAAAAAAGTGCTTCTACCGCCAGGTTCGGAATGTTGATTCTACCGAGAAGAACTGGCAAGAAACTCAGTAGGAACTGTGTTGAATCGTCGTGTATACAACACCAATTCTATTTAATATTTACTTCTCCTAATTTATATTTGAATATAATTAATGTAATACATTACAATAGTACAGTAGACATGCAAGAATTAGAGCGCAGATTGTAGATTCCTATCATTTAAAAAATCTTCAATTCTATCTATGAAAAAGGGCTACCCTTTTTCATGAGAAATGTTTTCATATGTGATTTGAATGTATGAACGGGCATTTGAATTATCTGGTAACTTATTAAATAACTTAATGTTAAGCCCCATAAAATGATGATGTGGAACGACAAGCCTGTGTTTATTCCTGGTAATCAAACTATGAAGATTAATAATAAATAAATAAATTCGCCAGACTGACACACCAATTCCCTAGGTCCAAACTAAGCTTATAAGCTTGTGCTATGGATACTAGGTGAACGGATAGACATACTTAAATACTTTATAACATCCATGACTCGAGTACAAATGTCCATGTTCATCAGACGAAACATATGCCCTTAGCGGGATTCGAACCTGTGACCCTCGGTCCCTCGGTCTCTGACCACTCGACCAATGGGCCTGTCAATTATTATTAATAATGAATAATTAGATTACTATCTATATAGTTATTATTGGTATTTTGAGAAACCCCCGGGATTGTGGGCGTGATGACATGTAGGTAGGGTTGCCATCCGTCCGGGTTTCCCCGGATTTGTCCTAGTTTAGAGGGCATCCGGAGAGCGTCCGGGCGGGGCTTCATTTGTAGTCCGGGTTTGAAAATGTAAAGTATTGGGCCACCCCGACACAATCACTGTGCCCGCACGCCGCAATCAACCGACTAACCGACCCGCTAAATTCATCATCATTTTCAACTGTATTTTATTACACTAACTATGTTAAAAAAAACCTGTTGACATGTCCGGGTTCTGGGCTCTAAAGTCCGGGGTTTTTACGCGTCTTGTCCTGGTTGCCAAATTTTGGAGATGCCAACCTTACATGTAGGTATGTATGCAAATGTACCTAATACTGGCAATATATTTCTTTTGCGTTTAATAAATATCGAATAGAAAGATGAAAACGAGAAATCGTTAAGTGTGCGAGTACGATTTGATCAAACAGTCGGTCGCTGTAGCGTTACCGTCTGCCATATCTATCGTATCTGTTATTGTCAATAATCTGAGGATTGCCAATGCGTTAGAGCATTAAATTGGCTTCTGCGTTTCCCTCTGAGAGGAGTAGAGTCATGTCCACACTATCTTTAATAATATTTGAAATGCGGAAGTAAGTAAACTGTCTTCTGAGCGTGAACTTAGGTCAAGAGGTTAAAAATTATTTATCTCGGGCGTCCCTTTTCTGCTATTTTTCTTGCACCCCACTTCTTCATGGACTCCTAGTACAAAAGCAGACCCCTGGCGGTCAATATACACGAGTCGAAGCTCGCTATATTAAATAATATACAACTTACGTATATATACTTTACAACTTGTCAATTCTTTTTCACAATTTTCTGTCTAATCCAACTAATTACGGCTGAATGTGGTTCATGGAGCCGTATTCTTCGACATTATTATTCACAAATCAGGAAAGTCGTAAGACGTAAATAACATAATTAATGCAAAAAACAGACGAACAGAAGTCAAGACTCAGATTTGACATTAAAATAAAAAAAATGGTTTAACAGCTTATTCGTATAAGTACTAGCAGAGCGTTTGTGAAGAGAGCTTTACCCGCCAATCACTGCGCATGCATTAGTGCGAGCATGCAAATCGCGGTACTCTCGCGTGCGCGCGCGCACCGCTCGCGAAACGACGCGCCCGGAAAGACAGTCATTTGATATACGTAGACACTTTACGTGTACCTTTACATAGTATAAAACAAAGTCGCTGTTTCTGTCTGTTCATTTAAATCTTATAAACTACGCATGGGGTGTTCATGCGGTTTTCAACAAAATAGATGAGAGACACAAGTCTCCTTACGCCCTTTGAAACTATAGATCTTTAACAATCTTGTATAAGAACCATTTGCAACAGTTTCTAGGAACTTGTACCCCCCAAAAGGGAGCTGTCATCGACACCATGTCGCCATCAGTGGTCGTCACGACTGACACAGGCAAGCGCGTGACTGCACGCCGTGACATTTGTCACGACTGACAAGTGTCAGTGCTGACCACTCTCACTTTAGCGCAGGTATCATTATGGATCGATAGTACGATGCCGTGGTTATTGATTAATGATTATGTATTATATGTAGGAGGCTAGGATATACATTGATCTAACTCCGAGGTAAGTAGTTTAAGCACTTGTGTTACGGATATCAGAATCAACAGTGGTATTACAAATATATACTTAAATATTGGATATTAACACCCAGACACAGAACAAACTCAAATATTCATCATACGAATGTTTGTCCTGGGTGGGGATCAAACCCAAAACTCTTGGCGCATGGGGCAGGGTCACTACCGAATGCGGCATCGATCTAGTCAAAATATATAACTCGTTTGATCATATTTCGCGAATCCTAACAGATATTATAAATACGGACGGAGTTTGTTTGATACGGTTACACGCCTTAACCATCAAAACTATTTTAAAATTATTTCACCAATGGAAAGTAACGTTATGAGCGTGTAACATAGGCTATATTTGATCCTTGTATTCCTTCGGAAATAACAAGTACACGAATAAAGCTGTGGGGGTAGTATTACTATATATATGAAATCTGAAACCATCTCAAGGGATTCATGCCATTAAGCACTTTAAGTCTACACGTTCAATTGCTTAAGTTATTGTTGTTGGTTGCCTAGCGAGTCAAATAAAATCGAATTGATTTCGTCTCATTCACTAAGTCTACATAGATCTGTATTTATAGCATAGGGACCGTTCAAGTATGACGTAACGCAATTTTTGAAGATTTCTGAGCCCCGCTCCCCCCTGTGTAACGCGCCATAACGTTTTTCTATACCCCAACACGTGGTCCTAACACGCCCCTGTAACATATCGTAACATTTAACAAGACCTCCCCCCCCCCCCAAATTGCGTTACGTAATATTTGAACGCCCCCATCTGTCTAAAATAACTAACTTCACACCACTTCTCAAGCGGGGTAGCCGAAAACCGGTAACCGAAATTATGATTCAACTTCGAAATTAAGATGACATTTTCCTGATCATCATCATCTTCCTAGCGTTATGTCGCGTGTTTGGACGGGGTCCGCTTAGACCATGATCCAAGATTTAGCGAGTCTGATAATTACATTGAAGCGACTGCCGATCTGACCTTCGTAACCCTAACATAGGGGAACCAGACAATTGTTGGATCATGGTTACAAATCCAAAATTGTTTGAATTTGCAGGTTTCATCACGCTGTTTTCCCTCATAGTAGAGCTAGTGGTATAAAACTACATGTTCCTGATAACGATATTTTTTACATGATTATCCAATTTGCTTATTAGTCACTTCGGCAGCTTAACTTATCTACCAGCTGATAACAGGCATATTATTACCAGTTTCTGTCCGCTAATTATCCGCTTAATCACCCGCGTCTTGTGATTCTGTGGCACTATCGGGATAAAAGTACTTATAGATACGTTTATATCTGATATTGATAGGGATATAATTTTCTGGATACAATATAATTTTTGTCTCATGTTGGTCTGGGACTGGTAAGGACACGCGCCTCTTAACCGAGTAGTGCGGGTTCAAACCCGGGCACTTACCTCGGATTTTTCAAGTCTGTGTACGTATTTATACCACTAGCTCGACGGTGAAAGAAAACATCGTGATGAAACCTGCAAATTCAAACAACTTTGGATTTGTAGCCATGATCCAAAATGTCTGGTTCCCCTATCTTAGGGTTACGAAGGTCAGATCGGCAGACGCTTCAATGTAATTACCAGACTCGCTAAACCCTGGATCATGGTCTAAGCGGACGCCGTCTAAACAAGGGACATAACGCTAGGAAGATGATGTTAGTCTGAGACTTAAAAAGAAAGCGCCAACTGTGTTCCTTGACTAGCATGCCGTAAAAGGCGTCTAATGGTATTTCGGGTGTTGGTTCCGGCCCACCCCAGCTCTATTTTTGACTGAACATGATTACAGGGGCCAGCTGCCCCATTGACTCTGCCCACCTCTTGGGGGATTACGGGCGTCATGTTATGTATGTATGTAGTATGCAGAATATTCCCGCGGTTGACTCAACAAATTAAACACGATTCCTGGTACTAATATGTGGTTTATTCTTCTATAATCTTTTGTGCATTAAGTAAAATATTTTCTTTTATCTTTCAACATCCGTCGTCCGCCATTTGTCTCACATTCCTCTTTCAAAAATCTTTCGTCTCTCTTACTCTACTACGTTCCTTCTTACATACTTCACATCATTCCGTTCTACGTATCTGTCATACATCATCTATCAATCCTACATGGATAATATGTATAATATTTTTTTAGTTTCTGGATAATATAATTTTCTGGATACAATTATTCTTAAAGGTCTAGCAGTAAAGCCTATTTTGGTTTGTTATTGTTAGTATGTTTGCAATGAAACATACAAAATCAAGAAGATACAAATCGTTCGCCTTTATACAATTCCATTAGACGTCTAGTTATTACTTACTCTCTAAAACACTGTCTGTGTGAGGTTTATCGACCAGAAGCCTTAATAATATAACGCATGCTGTGTATGGCTTCTTCGTATTGCCGTCAACCATTGATATTTAAGTCTTTGCAGCCACTATTCTACATAATCTAAAAAATATATCGTCGGCAAAATAAATTATCCCAAAATCTGCTATATTTTATTAATAAAACCAAAAAGTGCATACATAACATCACGCCCATAATCCCCAAAGAGGTAAGCAGAGTCAAAGTATAGATTTACTATAGATTTTACAATTAATCGTAGTATGTTTAAACGAAAATGAAACTATTTAATTTTAAAACCATTACTGTAGTAATATTATAAAGAGGAAAGATTTGAATGTTTGTTTGTTTTGGATAAGCTCCGAAACTACTAGATCGATTTGAAAAATTCTTTCAATAATGGAAAGCTACTTTATCAGCTTAGCACAGGCTATATTTTATCCCCGTAATCCCACGGACGGGAACGGGAACAGGCACTGCTATCCATTACAATAAAGGCTAATTTTTTAAAGATTTCAAAATTAAACTCTAGTCACTAATTTACGAATGTCATTCGGTACTTTGTTTGCGAAATAGGCATCTTTAAATCATCCGTATGATAATTAATTCGACTGTTATCTTCTATCTGACTGTTGACCAGACAATGGAAATCAGACCTAAACATTACCAGTGATGACATTTCATCGGCTGTTGTATCACACTCATTGGGCCTGTTACGTCACGTCGTGACATCTCTCGCAAGCTGGGCTAATGGGCGCGATTAAGAACATTAAGATGCACATCACGACGCCCGCTGACCCACCGAACTGACCTAGTGTTGAGGAGAGCACATAGTGATTGAGGTTAGCGGGTTTGGTTTCTGAGCGCAATGGTCCAGAAGATTGGTGGTTTCACTTACTATCTTCTTATCTTAACATCACGCCCGTGATCCCCGAAGGGGTAGGCAGAGTCAAAGGGGCAGCAGTCCCCTTTAACCACATTCAGCCAAATAAAACTGGGCTGGGTTAGATGGAAAATTGTGTTAAAGTAGTGACAAGTGGCTAGCTTGTCGCCTACACAATCACAAAAACAAAAAATTCACTTACTAAGTTATATAAATTGAGAGGTGTGTTGGTGCAGTGGCCCATATTTATATGTAAAATCGTGTTGCACTGCGCAATTACGCGAAATCAATTTATTGCACCGAAAGTGTTACCTAAATAATGTTTCCACCTGCATAGGTCTATGCACAGTACTGGAGAGCAGATTTTGAAAAACCCGGGCTTAGCACATTTCGGCCACATTTAGCGCTGTTGCTCAATTTTGGGTTACCTAACTGAAAAAAAAAACAGCGCATTATGCTGCCCTCTGAGATAGGTACCGAGATAATGCAAAGATTATTTCTGGTTTACTTATTATTAATTATATCTCTCGTACCAAGCTATACCCGCGACATTACGCTACGCTAGTTTATGGCTTCAGTCTGCGGCTAAGTGTCACACGTGCAGACACACACAACGCGCTCAGCACCCCATAGTTCATTCGGTGCTCAATTTGCGCAATGACTCAAATTTGGTTTACTCACAATAACAGACGCTAATATTATTATTGAATTACCCATGTATTTCTATCGCTACGCTCATACACTCGCACTATTACGCTACGCTCCCCCCACTTTGGCCTCAGTCTGCAGCTAAGTGTCACACGTGCAGGCCGCTTCCCGGACGCACGTGCGCGCGCGTCACTACACGCGCCTACCCGCTGTTATTAACGCCTCAGTTATCTGACATTGCTTAAGGATAACACATATTCTCTAATCGGTTTAGTATCGATTAAAGTTTGTCGCAACTAGAGGGGTTTTCAGATTTCCTGTTGACATCTGAGGGTTATGAGGATAGATGGCACTTGCTTCTAGATATGCAGTAATAAGTATTGCTAATTTACGATAGTTATTTAAGCGATTCGCGACTACGAATTCACGCTAAAAAGCAAAATAGATTATAAAAGAGTATTATAAACTCGGTCCTCTCTGCCCACTCCGCTAGGGAAATGGCGGTAAGCTAGTTAGTTAGTTTATTATAAACTAATAACTTTTTTTGTAGCTTCACCTGCGTAGAATTTTAAGTTACAGGAAGGTTTCCTTCCCAAGGGGATTATACATTTTTGAGGACAAAAGTAACATACGTCATTCTTACGATTCATGCTTTTGGGCATAACAATTTTTAAATCAATAAATAAATATCAGACTACATCACATACATAAATCTGACTCCGAGGTAAGTAGCTTAAGCATTTGTGTTACGGATATCAGAAACAACAGTGGTATTACAAATATATACTTAAATATTGTATATTAACACCCAGACACAGAACAGACACAAGTATTCATCATACGAATATTTGTCCTGGGTGGGAATCTAACCCACAACTTTTGGCGCATAAGGCAGGGTCACTACCGAATGCGCCATCGAGCTTGTCAAATTTTTATCATAACTGTAATATTTATTAAGGCGTAAAACAGACAGACTAAGATAAGTAAGTCAGCTTTAAGACACTTTGATAAACATAAACATTAAACACACCACATTTCTTATCAAACCCATTTTCGTTTTCACTACCAAGTCCTCTTTAAGAGCCAATTCCAACTTTGATTACAAAAATGGGCACAAGGAGAATGCAACTGCACAAATGTGCACACAACAATATTACGAGCGCAATAAGTGCAACGCGATTACTTGCAACGAGATTGAGATAAAAACTAGCGCTTGGCAAATAGCACAAGGAATTAATGACTTCGTTGAAAATGTACGACAAACGGACATTTTACTGTCTGTGTGTCGAAATATATAAAACAAAACTGTGTTATATATTTCGACAGGCCCGTTCGTGGAATGGTCAGAGATCCTGGCCACGAAACCGAGGGTTGTGGATGTAATGAATATGGACATTTGTACTCGAGTCATGGATGTTTATAAACGTATTTAAGTATGTCTATCCGTTTACCTAGTATCCATAGCACAAGCTTATAAGCTTAGTTTGGGACTAGAGAACAGATGTGTCATTCTGGTAAATTGATATATTTATTTTTCCTCTTCCATTTATTTACCGATATTAAAAGTTTTGACACAACATTAGCAAGTTAATGTTTTTTTCTCCAACTAACGTAACCATCCATACTCTCTTTTCATCGTATGTCTGTTCAAACTCTTTTTATCGTTTCTTCCTCGTGTCAGTCTGTCTGGAATTTAAAAAATAATATAACAACTGTGTTCCTCGCCTAGCACGTCATAACAGGCGACTAATGGCGTGTTGGATATTAGAGTTTGTACTTGTTTAGGCGACGAGCTAACCACTTGTCACTACATTTCCACAAATTTTCTGCCGTGTGCCGAGTTACCAGCTGGTCTATTTACAATAGAACCTATATATTGTATTCCCCCCCCGGACCTAAAGCTTCGTATGCCCATAATCGTATGTAGCCTTACATATACGTCTTCCGTCACTTCAGCCGCTTTCAAAGCTCATCGGGCAATATAACAAATCTCGTAGCATTCGCCATTAGTCAGAGGTCGCCGCCCGATTGGCCACAGTTTTTGCGGCGGGTGCTCAATTATGCAGTTTTTGCGCAGACGCAAGACACCGTTATAACACCTATTCGCAAGATGGCGTCGGCGGTGTCGAGTTACGTGAACTGCTCAGCGTTTTGTGTAGTTGTAGTATAGTAATCATCTTCTGCGCGTTAGATCCCTTTTCTGGTCGGGGTAAACTTTGTCTGTAATCTAATATTTAATGAGTATTTGTCCTTTGCCGCTTATCAAGGAACTGGCCGTATGCATATTTTATGCCTTAAGTAAAATAAATTTGTCCCATGTTGGTCTGGGACTCCAAAAGAAAGCACCAACTGTGTTTCCTGCCTAGCATGTCATAAAAGGCGACTTATAGTGTATGGAGTTCTGGATTTGTGATTACATAGGCGACGAGCTAGCAACTTGTCACTGCTTTTTCACAATTTATCTAACCGAACTAAATTTTTAAGGTGTTTATCACTCTTTAAACTCTGCCTACCCCTGCGGGGATTACGGGCGTGATGGCATGATTGATTGATTGAAAGAGAAAAAAAATTAAGAGACTGTATAACTTTTTATTGCTCAAAAAATAATTACAGAACATAACATTCAGACAAGTCATACAGTACAATTGAGGCGATCTTATAGCTGATAGGAATTTCTTCGAGACAACCTTCAAGAACAGGAAAATACGAGTAAGCTACACAAAAGAACGATAAGGCCGTGCCGTCTTTGATAGTAATATTAATGACTAATAGGAAATGCGAAGAGAAAATATCTTCGTGACTTTGACATTGGGGTAGCCGCAGAATAAAAGCAGATAGAGAGTATGAAGATACAATGTCATAATCCTCTTGCCCTTCTCCCAGTTCATCTGGGTTCGCCGCAGCATGTCTTCCTTTTCCATACGTCCCGGCCGTCATCAAGCTATCCACTCCCATTTCACTCATATTATCTTTCACACAATCCATCCATCTCTTATTTGGCCTTCCTCTTCCTCCATCCACTAACATTCATACTCATCACTCTCTTTGTCACATATCCTTCCTCTCTTCTCATCACATGCCCATACCAAGATACAATGTGAGGACAGAAAATAGCCATATTTAAACGGTTGTTAGCTACGCGATAGATATACCCTTCAAATTCTTTGCCCAGAAGTGGGATACGAATGGCTCAGAAAAAAAACAATGCACATGACCTTTTGGCAGATGAAACAGCCTACCCATCATTTCCTTCCACCAAAACTGCCAACAAAAACAGTATAATAATAGGAAGCGTGTAGTTAAACCCTCGTATCGGTCTGTAAGTAGGGTCACCATGTCTGCATGTCAAAGCCAGGATTCGAATGTAAAGCTGCCAGAAGATTTCGCTTTATAAATTTAAAAATTTATATTACGCCACTTCTCTACCCCGCTAGGGAAGTGGCGTGATGTTTAGTTAGTTAGTTTATATTACGGTCGTAATCTTTGAAGGGGTTGGCAGAGTCCAAGGACCATTAGGTACCTATGCTCCTTATACAACAAACATGTACATACATGGTACATACGTAAATACAAATTGACTACTGAAGCCAGACACATCCCTTTGGATTGGCCGAAATCGGATAAACAATATGTTTTTACTTTTTGTTACTGTTTTTTGTATGCTTTTTTTTTGCTTTTATCTGTATTCCTTGTGTGTGCCAAATAAAGCTTCTCTATTCTATTCTATTGACATGATGATTTGGAGTAATCTTGGCTTGAAGGGGGAAACGGGTTTTTCAGCTGGGATTCAGTGTCAATATGACAATTAAAATATATAACCACATTCCTAATTCCATAAAAAACTCTGAAAATTTTAACATTTTTAAAAATAAGCTCAAAACTTTTCTAATAAATAAATGTTATTACAGTCTACAAGAATTTTTTGAAGATGTTATTATTTAAAAATGTAATACTCGTAGTTATATATCACTTCATATTTATATAATTTGATAAACTTTAATAACTAATTATTATTGTTATTAAGTGCAATAAGTTATATTATAATGCTATAAAAATATGATATATATTAAATGTAAGATACCTATTAGTTAGTTAAGAATATAATACGCAGTAAGCCCTCTTGAGTTGCTGTGCCCTGCCAGGGCGTCACATGTATACCTAATTTTCCATTGTACCATCTCTAATGTAATGTGATATGCAATAAAGAATTTGAATTTGAATTTGAATTTGAGTATAGTAACAGTATTTACCTAATCACGCAATTTTTTATGTGATAGGGTCAAATGAATATGACAATCCAGGAGACTTTGAAAATCAGGACTTGTCCTGGGAAAATAGGACGCTTGGCCACTCTACCTGTAGGTAACCCGAGAACTGTTCATTGCCCACATCCTCTGCATTGTCATCGATTTTAACCTCCACCAACCGGAATACGACACGACCACCTTATTTAAACCAACATAAAGTCCAATTTCCAATCGCTATGACGCTAATAATCATTATAAAAATTGCGCATTTGCGGTAGATTCTTTTGTGAGGGAATAAGGTTGACTTTGCAACGGATAATTAGTGCGTATACGTGATTGTGGCGTGGACTAACCACTGAGGGTGCGGAAGTCTCGAATGTCGCTGATTGAGGAAAGTCGTCACAAAATACTCTAGTAGGTACTATCGACCTTAAGGCATTTTTTCCCACTCCCATCATCTCTATAGGAGCGATTCGATGTTACATACATACATAACATCACGCCCGTAATCCCCGAAGGTGTAGGTAGAGTCAAAGGGACACCAGAACCTTTTAACCAGATTCAGCCAAAAATAAAAATGGGCTAAGTTAGATAGAAAATTGTGAAAAAGGAGTAAGATATGGCTAGCTCGTCGCCTACACAATCACATACCCAACCCAATCCTTTACACAAACAAACCTTATCCCGTAGCGGGATTCGAACCTGTGACCATCCGTTCGTGGCTAAGGTCTGTGACCAGTCGCCCAACCGACCATTAAAAAAAAAATCCTAACTCATGAAACTAGCTTTGCCGTAATCGAATTATATGTTCACCACAAAGTACAAAACAATCCTATAATATTTTCATGTACAAATGATTTTCAAATTACACAACTAAGCAAGAGATATTAAAAGATAACACACAAGAATCAAATAATTAAATCTCCACGTTTCGAATCGAGTAGGCAGCAAATGTTACAACAAAATAACATAATCTAATTAAAGATTACTATTATTGCAGTTATAATATTATTGCCAATTGAGAATTAACCTATTTTCCTTGGAACATAAGGCAATTGTAAGCGCAAAGATTACGTTAGATAATGTATGTCTTTAAATTAAGCTCGAACTAAAATTATTTGATACTAGCTGTCCCGGCGCACTTCGTAACGCCCCGTTCTCGAATTTTCTTTTATTATTTTCCTCGCAATGTTTTTATATTTTCTTACCGTACAAGCCTTCCCTGGAGGATAACATATATTTTAAAACTAAAAGCAACCAAATCGGTCCAGCCGTTCTGCAATTTTAGCGAGACTAACGAACATCAATTCATTTTTATATATAAAAAGATTGATATCTGAAGAACGTCTCAGCTATGATGTTAGGAGTTAAAAATCGTAGAGCTTGTATGAAAAGGATTATGAATGTTGAAGAGGCGAGTGAGGTGTGTAAGGATCGTGCCATATGGCGTTCGGTTCTCTCTGCCTACCCCGCTAGGGAAGTGGCGTGAAGTTTAGTTAGTTAGTTTAGACTCAGCTATCTTTATTCTTTATGGAATAGTATTATATCCTGGATGTACGGTCTTATCTATACTTACTAATATTATGAATAGGAAGGATCGTTTTTTCTTTATCCCCTTTTTATCATCTAGTAGCACGGCCCTACCCCTCTCTTTTCAGTAGGTTATTTTCCTCTACCAGAAGGTTGTCTGGAAGAGATTGCTTTCAACGATAAGACCGCCTAAATTGTATTGTATATAGTTTAAAAGATCTAAGCGAACAGACCGAATCAGCGACTCTGTTTTATCTATACTTCTATACTAATATTATAAAGAGGAAAGATTTGTATTTTGTGTATGTGTATGTTTGTAATGATTAAACTCAAAAACTACTGGACCGATTTGAAAAATTATTTCACCAATAGAAAGTTACTTTATCAAGGAGTAACATAGGCTATATTTTCTCCTCGTATTCCTACGGGAACGGGAACTACGCGGGTGAAACCGCGGGGCACTGCTAGTACTATGTAAAGATAACATTTAGAACGTAATGTCCTTTTCGTCTGTCTATAACATCAGTCCAATTAATATGGTAACAGATATCACTAGGTTTATACGATTACCTCATCCATTTATTTATGCACAATACAAGACAAATTATCCATTTAAATTAGGTTTCTTAATAGGGTAGTTAATTAAAAAAAAAAAAATTGTCCATTTTGAGATTACAAAAAAATATTGCTTACGTATTTTTTCTTTTGTTCAGCAAACCAAAAATGATGGAGATACAGCGCGTTAAAGTAGCGCGTGACATAGGTGTCGGTAAAATTTTACCGTCCAAGTGACCCAAAGCGCTCCATTTTAGATCTTTGAAGTATTTTTGTAATTTTTTGATTTTTAGATAAGGCAAAAAATACATATCCAATATTTTTTGATAATCTAACTTACGGGCTATACATTTTTTTTTATAAAACTAGCCTATTGATAAATCAATTATATTTACTTGTCAATTTCATTTATCTTTTTTTTATATGAAACAAACTATATGTATATATTTTAGTGCATACTGAAGAATAACTATGTAGTAGTTTTTGATTTGCTTTAGAAAAAAAGACGCATGATGTGTGACTTTACACAATCATTTAAATTATGTACATACTGTAAGTATAATTTTGCTTCCTCTTTCTTTAATTAGTCTTTCCATTAATGTAATTGTCCAATTGTTATTGATATATCAATAGCATTAGCATAATGACGCAATAGTATGCGTTCGCCGTGCCGTCGCGTTAATAGTCGACGGACACTAGGGCTGCCACACGTTTCAGTTAAAATCAGGAAAATCGTCTGCATTGTCGCCCTAGTATTATGTACCAAGTCAGGATCCGCTTTGACTATGAATTTAAATATGACAAGTCTGGTTATTTGAAGCAACAACCATTGCTTCGTAAATCCTTTTAAATAACACCAGAGATATTGGATCATAATTACACTGCCATCTAACCTTCAACATCCTCAATTAGGGCACCAAGAAAACACGGATATATGTGCCGGTTTCCTGACAATGTATTCAATTTCTGACGAACTATTATTATCCTTACATAGATTTGTCAGAAATCCAGTGATAGATACGTGCTCACGAATCAGGACGTCTCGCAAGTTCCACACAATCAAGCTACTTCTGCTTTCGCTAAAATTCAGTGCTAATATGCACAGTGCACATATTATACATTTAAAATCAGGACTTTCCCACAAAACCCAGACGCATGGCCACAACGTGAGCCGGCGCAGCGAAAGCGAGCGGAAGCGCTCCAACATGGCGCGTGATGATGTATTAATTTCTATCGGACGTGACGGACGGACAGACTTGCAACACGCATTGTCTGAAGTGCGACCAGATAATATCAGTACGTTACTTCACATAGCATAACGTTTACACCTTGCGTCATCTTGTAAACTTCAACTAACGCCTTTTAGTTTAAAGTGTACACCAATATTTTGTCGATATTTATAGTGGTCACAGTAACCAAAGTTACCTCTGGTTCGCCATGCCGACTTGCGGCATTTTTTCCAACAAGAAAAAAAAAGTAATGAAATTAATAACCTCTTATCTTTGGAATTTCCACCAATTCCACCTAATGTTGTTTTTTAAAAAATAAAAACTTGTGGAGACCTTTTTTTTATGGTCTTTGATTTCACGAACTTGGTTCTAAGTCGGTGGTTTAGTAAAAAAATATAAGGTTTTACACAGTTTCGCTAATAAAAACGAAAAATAGTATATTGAAATATTAAACCGTTCAAGTTAAAATAGGGAAGTGCTTTATTTAATAAAACTTCGCGAATTCGTCCGCGTAGACTTTGGAAAATAAGCAAAAGATCCTTTTTATTCCACATCTCGCAGAAACATAAAAATGGAAAAAAAATATTATACTTCTGTAAAATTTGATTAATGTCTACTTGTACCAAAACAACTCATTTCGTTTCGGCCTTAACTTTATTAAAGTAACGAATACACACTTTCACACTTTACGATATTAATATGATACTAAAACATTCTTATTTAATCAAAATCCATTTCAAACATGGCCACTACTTCCTTCTAAAATGCTAATATGCAATTACTGGCACTTTAATTACAATAAAAAAATGTAAACACACATCGTGTTTAAAACAACAATTAATTTGCTCTATGACGTAACTAGATCATTATACTTACGGTGGCATTAACCTATGTTAAAGTACAAAGTATTATTAGCCGAGATAGAATCGTTATTATCTTCTTAATAATTAGTTCAACTTCATATTTGTTGTGAAACTGGGAGGAGGCGGGCATCCAGTTCAAAAGCGAAGCGTTTTCATAGTCGCTTTGACCGGTACAGATATTGGTAACTTTTTATGTTCGCATAATAGATGACTAAAAAATTCTGTTTAGTCCGTCAGTTAGATAATAAAAAAATATCGAACAAATTTATTTATTTGTCAAACAAACATTGACGAAGAGACAATGCATTCAAGTTGCGCGTGACGTCACACATTCGTACAATTTTTACAAATTAGTGACGTCGCAAACCCCCACTCCAAAACTTTGATGCTCTTTATATTTGTGATTTTTTGTTCATTTGATAAAGCGAAAAATATATGTCTAGTATTTTTGTATAATCTAACTGACGGACTAAATAGAATTATTGTTTTTTAATGAAGTCATCATCCTTATTCAATTTATCTGACTGTATTTACCTAAGGTTAAAAAATTAGATGCGTAGTCACTTTTGATGTTATGTAACCTGGTTTGATGTAACCTGGCTTGCCAAATTCCGGATTATGGTCTACCTACATAACATAACACGACTAAGAATGACTAAGCTTAGTTTGGAACTAGGGAATTGGTGTGTCAGTCTTGAAAATTTATTATTATCAGTCATTCTACTCAAGACATTTTCCTCTTGACGGCAAAATGAAAGAGGTCTCGCAAGCAGAGTTGGTATCCCCTACAACTACACTTGATCAGCGTCGCTTCTACATCAAAACATATTATATCTTTAGCTGGATCACAAGCTTCCCCAATTACACTCGCTAACATGTATTACGTTACCCGTTGCTACACACATCTCGCGACTTCGCCCGGTTCGTGTACGACGAGCTATTGTGTCGGCCACAGACCATTTCCGCCTGAGTGTAATGCGATGTGACGTCACGCTGTTTTGTATGTATCAGCTCAATCTTTGGATGGATCATCATCGTTAACGCCTCCGTGAATTAGTGGTTTTGTCGTCTCTTTTCACTGATGGATGGAGGCTATTGAGGAAACGTTTTAGGTCGAAGTCGAGTGAATCGGTTGAAATGTGTCAATATATTTAGCTGTAGTCTGCTCCGCCCCGGTTTTACATGCGTATATATGCCTATATTTCCCTCATAACTAGTTCTGAAGCTGAATTATTACATGCTTATTAAAGAACACGGTAAGTCTTTTAATTTCAAGGATTATTAAAAAAAAAAGAAGGGCTCCGTGGGCACTAACTTGACGTTGAGCCCCAACTTCACACGCAACTTACATCAGACATTGACATAAGCGCTTTAAATGACAGATTTCCGATATCATATCCATAAGTATCTCACTTACACATATATAATGATGGCTTCACGCTGTAGTATGATAGCGCGGAGTCCTTATTTTTTTACTAGTCCGTGTTTTATTTACCTACGCATCACAGACCAAAATGGGAATTGCAATAAAATTATTGACTAAATACCGAAAACTAAAGGATACCTACCTAAATAGATTTTTCAGAAAGGACACTCCCATCAAATACCTTTAGGTCCCATTATGAACGAGACGGCACATAGCATGAATGCCTTTGATACCGATAGGGCAGGATGGAATCCGGAGATGAAATGCGTGAAAGCGAGATTCGATTTCGCGTCGACAAAGCCATTGGGAGTTCTATCTGACGATATCATTGGAAACTAGCTTTTCCCGAGTCTCTGTTCGCATAAATGTTATCTGTAAGATCTCATGTTGGTCTAGGACTTAAAAAGAATGTGCCAATTGTGTTCCTTGCTTAGCATTTCGTAAAAGGCGTATATCGGGTTTTAGGTATGTGATGGTATAGGCGACGAGCTAGCCACTTGTCACATAACCGACCCATTTTTATTTTGGCTGATTGTGGTTAAAGTCTGGCTGTCTCTTTGACTCTGACGTAAATAAGTACGACAAGTGGCTCGTCGCCTAGACAATCACACACCCAAAACCCGATATACCATTAGTCGCCTTCGACGACATGCTAGGTAAGGAACACAGTTGGCTCATTATTTTTAAGTCCCAGACCAACATAGGACTACTACTTTACAAGATGTGCTAATTTATGGATTTCTCTTAAACTGTATTATTTCTTGAACTAAATATCTTCAAGTTAGAGATACAATAAGATGCTAGGCCTCATTCTAGGTGACCTAGTCTCCAAAATTCAAGTAATTTCTCAGCTTATAAAATCGCGGTAGCGAACGAGTTTCCCAAACTTATCAATCATTTTTCCGCCAAATAAAATATTAAATCGTGTCTATTATCGAAAAAAGCAGAGAAAGCGTTGGCATTGAACGCTGGACCCTATAAAAAGAGGATTCGGAGAGGAGGCGTTACACTAAAGCGTTATTTGAGATTGTGACACAGATTCTGTCTTGAAAAGATCTGAGAAAAAGTGAATTAACGGCTAGTGTTGCATATTTATCACTTAACTATCGGTAATCGTTATTTTGAAAACTGTACGTTTGTCGATTGTTGAACAACGCATGAAATATAATTTAATTCGAAGTGGTCTCCCTACATACGAAATGTAACAGTTTATTGAAAAATTGTTTATATTCCTCACAAAATTGGATTATTCTACTTAAGTAGAGCAGGGTATGTTAAGGCACTCTATAGGTCAAACTACCTATGAACGACTTTGATTCTTTATATTTTGCTTAATTATCGAGATACAATGATGTAGTGTGATCTATCTCTTAATTACTACCGATAATTTTACGTTAACAGGTTAGTATTTTTTTTATGGCAATATTATGGATATCATGACTAAAAAGTGCTATCGGTTTTCTGAATAGTTTTCGATGTCAACTGTCGATTTTTTTTTCGATGTCGATAGTTCTGTAACACTATAAGCAGCACTGTATTCAAACGAAATGTCGAAATTGAATCTTGGACATAAAATGGCCTTCGTGGCACAACAAATGGTAAGATGCCGATCAAATCAGATGAAATGCTCTTTGATCAGCTGAGCGCAATCTATTTTAGATCCTTGCCTTTACCTATATTATTTAACTAACTAACTAAACTTCACGCCTTGTCTATCGGGGTAGGCAGAGAGAACCGAACGCCTTAAGGCACGTTCCTTATATATTATAATATATATCCATATAACTCAAATCTACACAATGTTGCAATCGCTTGCATCCTTCCATTAGTGGTGTAACTATGCCGTTTGAGGCCCGTGGCAATTTCATCGGTTGGAGCCTTCGCTCTAGGGCAGTATTTGATTTCAATGCTGTAGCATAGGGGGGTCGTCCCCCGTGCTCACGGGATCCCTGGGCCCCTTTCGTGCGCCGGCCCGTGGCATTTTGCGACTCCTGCCACCTATATGCGCACGCTATAATCCGTGAAGGAGTACGCAGTCTCAAGAATTAGAAGTTATATCAATCACTTCAGTCCATAATAGATTTGGAGATGTATTAAAAGATTACAATGCCAAATATCCAATGCAACAATAGTCGCTTCAACACAAATAATACATACATACATAAAATCACACCCATAATCCCCGAAGGGGTAGGCAGAGTCAAAAAGCCAGCAAGCCTCTTTAACCACATTCAGCCAAGAATAAAACTGGACTGGGTTAAATGGAAAATTGTGAAAAAGTAGGGACAAGTAGCTAGCTCGTCGCCTACACAATCACATACCCAAAACTCCATATACCATTAGACGCCTTTTACGACATACTAGGCAAGGAACATAATTGGCGCATTTTTTGTAAGTCCCAAACAACATTAAAATATAAATAAATTTTTTTAAGACCCATATCAACACAAAAGTAAGCAATATCGAAATAAATATAAACACTCCACTGGTTATTTAGTCGTATACTTAAAGAAAAACAGTTTACTTTATAAATAAATTGACTATACCTTACCGGATATAATTATATTTGTCTATGCCTATCAACATCATCTACTTAATTATTTAATTGTATTTGTGTATGAGTCATTAATTGTTTAATTGACTGACCGGTTACAAGAGAACTAGTTCAAGGGCCACAATAAACCTGGATTGATAACTTGTTTTACAATCACAAAAGCAATAATTGTATATTTGTGACTTGATTGACAAGCATTAGTTAATTAATTTACAATATTCTAAGAGATTGATTGAAACAAGAAGCATTTCTATATACTCGTACATTGCCTAGGTATTAATTTGATGCCTACTTATAACATCTTTGAAAACCATATCTGAGTATATTATTATGGTACTGGTACTAAGTCTCGAATCGGTACCAGTAGTAGATTCGTAACGGTATTGGGATGTTGACACTATCCATATTTAAACTTAAACTAAATTAAACTTCACGCCACTTCCCTAGCGGGGTAGGCAGAGAGAACCGAACGCCGTATGGCACGATCGTTAATTAATAAATATCTGTTCCGTAAAATAAAATATTGTAGTATGTTGTATAACCCTATTGAGTCTATGATTTTTTATTTTACAAACACTGAAAAATATATAGGCACTATCTCCCGAACTGGTGATAATATTATTTCTTATCCTTTTTTTATGAATATTGACTATTTATAAGTGCTTTCTTCAAGCCCATATAAATAAACATATTTTGAATTTGAATTTGAATTTGAATCCTCACAAATGATCAAGCTGCATGATTCTATCAACAGTATCACTATAGTTCATTACTAAAACTTTACAATGCGCATAACACGCACTTGTCAGATTATTATTTCTACTCTAATAATTACTCGATTTGTCATCGCTCTTCAATTTACGTGCCAGCACAACACCAACGAGACAGATAAGTTTCATAGCGCTTTAGCAACGGTCTCGTACAAAGGTACTGGGCCTGCGCAAGCGTCGATTTGGTAATTGGGTTAATAGTGGACACCCGTCACGAACGCTCTTAATAGCGCCGCCAGATCTCGGATCGATTTAACGGGTCATTGTGTAGCCTCATGTATATGGTGACTATACGTAAAATGGGATAGGACAGTCCCTTTTTTGATTGGGGGGGGGGGGGGGGGGGCATGAATCACCACCTGGAACTTCTGTGCCGAGCTAATTTATTAAAAGATAATATTTATTGCACCCCTGGACCAAAACTGCGTACCCCCATTTATATCAGTGACCATACCTAGGTAGCATTATAGGATTTTTTGGGTAAATGTGATGTCAAAAAAGTAACTAGGGCCCATGGGCGTACGCAGCTTTGGGTCCAGGCCCCCCCTACTGCAGGGAGGGCACTATTATTTTTCTTCCTACGTTATACAGAGTCAAATCAAACTCAAATAAAGAGATGTGCTTATCAGGTTTAAGGGCCCCCCAAGCTTAGGGCCCCGGGGCACCGCCCCGCCTTGCCCCTGGGTAGCTACGCCACTGTGTGAAAGTAAGATATTCGAGAATGATTCGTTTTGCGAGACCTACCCAATTTCACGACACTAAAAGAAGTCTATATCCTTCTTAGGATTCAGACTTTGGGTCCTAGAAACCATCAAAATAAGTCCAGTACTTATAGTGGGTAACCGCAACGGACAGAGTCCCTTTTTACGCTAAATTAACTAACTAACTAAACTTCACGCCACTTCCCTAGCGGGGTAGGCAGAGAGAACCGAACGCCATATGGCACGATCCTTATACACCTCACTCGCCTCTTCAACGTTTACATCTACGCTAAATTCATAATATGAATAATATTACAAATAAGTTAGTTAGCTAGTTGTCCCATTTTGACTAAAAATTAAACGGTCACTTTTTAAGCTACGTCTGAGGAACGAGGAACAGCACAAGCCGTTTAATAGCTGTGAATGACTTGCTGTCACATTTAAAGTTTAGGGACTTTTAGAATACACCATCTGGCGTCACGAAACGACCTGATTGGTATTACGTAATCAGTCTCATATGATTCTACTAATATTATAACTGCGAATAGTTCGTATGGGTCGATGGATGGATGTGTGGATGTTTGTAAGTCTTTCACGCAAAAACTACTGAATGGATTTTATTGAGACTTTAGAATAATATAGCTCATACACCCGAATAACATATAGGCTATGTTTCATCAATGTACCACGCGAGCGAAGCCGCGGGCAGAAGCTAGTGAACAATAAGCAAACGCGATAAGTTAGGGTAAGATGGGGGAATGGCGGTCACTTACGCAGTAATCCATTTTATATTTTATTTATGGGACTTACGGTATAGGTAACTGACTTTTTACATAGCTTATATAGTGGGCTATAGATATATATGAGGCAAATTATCAATCTATTACGGGTTTCTTATTTTTTAATTATCTTGTAAAAGCCTCCGTCGACCGGCATTACCCGCAGGTGCGGGTAATGCCGGTCTAATGTTGGGGTATGACCGGTCACTAAAAAATAACACACGGTTACTTTTAAAATGTAAACAAAACATAATAAAACAACATTTTTTCATATTATTAAAATTTTTTATATTTTAACTTAAATGAACCCAAACATTTTTATATTTTAACCAAAAATAACATCACATAAAAACAAAATTATTACTATTATTTGCACAATTGAGGTGACATTCTTTGCCGTGGGTAAATAAACATTGGAGGTATGTAAGATCCTGAAGCCGACATGGCGCAAATTACAGTTATGTTTTTTCCCCTTACATAGCTGGAAATTGACCCGACTCTCTTCTGTCCCTTTTCGGCAATGATTGTACCAGGATCTTGCACGGTGGTCACACCAGTCTCATCTATATTGTACACTTTAGATCCAGTAAACTTGTGTTTTTCCATAACGTCTATCAAGTTTTGAAAGAACAAGTTAACTTCATCTTTGTTAAATGCTGTCACACGATTCATGCTGGTTGCCTCAGGTTGGCGAATAGTTATTGAAGGATTTCTCTTTAAAAAACCATACAGCCAATCTTTTCCTGCTAGCTTCCTCTCCCTGTTGAAGTTGTGCTTTATGTTATGTTTCTCGGCATAAATGAAAGCTGCATTACGAACTTGCAATGGACTTAGGCCGTAAAAAAGTTTGGCTAGAAGTTTTATATTCTCAGCCATACTCTTTTCTACTTCTGGCGAAAAAGTAGAATGTCTTCCTAGAGAAGGACCTGTAACTGGAACATTCTTCTTGATGCGCTCTTGTAGCGTACTGAAGGGGATGCTGAACTTTTTGGCAGTTGACCTTAAAGAATTTCCTGCACTAACGGCTTCAAGAGCCTTTGCTAACTCTTCTTTTGTCCATTTTCCTGTTTAAGTATAAAAATAAGACATTAAATTAACAAACAAACAAATAATAAATTGTCTTATAATTCGATACGGGGTAATACCAGTCACTGACCGGTATTGCCCGCTAAGAATGATTGCCATAACCCCAAAATACAACAACGGTGTTTTTGGTTGATTACGAAAAACGTAAGTAGCTTTCATAAAATTCAACAAGCACATTCGACACACTAGCAAATGTATAGTAATTAACTTTAAGAAGGATATTGATTGGTATAAATCACTTAAAGCTTACCTTTAGCCAAATTTTAAATTTTGTTACAACAAAACACGTCCAAACATTTACACAGCTGTCACACTCACTGCGCGCGAAAGAAAATAACGCCGCTTGGTCAATTGGTTTACTCGGTCGCATACTAGATGGCGACACTAGTACCGATGGCAGAAAGTTTTTGCAAGTGTCATATTTTGACGTGACTGGCATTGCCCGCTGACCGCCATTCCCCCATCTTACCCTATTGGGATAGAGAAGATAGGTGTTGGTTATTCTTTTAGAAAGAGAGAAAAGATTATTTTTTATATTTCGAACATGAATATGAATAATGTATCTATCCAGATAGATTTTATACAATACTAGCAGCGCCCCGCAGTTTCACCGGCGTAGTTGCCGTTCCCGTGGGAATACGGGGATAAAATATATAGCATGTTACTCGCTGATAAAGTAGCTTTCCATTGGTGAAATAATTATTCAAATCGGTCCAGTAGTTTCGGAGCTTATTCGATACAAACAAACAAATCAAATCTTTCCTCCTTACATAGATTTGAAAAATCCAGAGGTACTTGCTCGGGTTGGAACCCACGTTCCTCGGTAATGAGGCGCGTCTTCTTAACATTGAGCTACCACCACCGTTAAACATACATAAATACTAACACGTAAACAATGTCACAATCATAATGCTTCTTTTGGTTTTGCAAAGTCGGGTAAAAACCAGACTTGCAAATTCTAAATGAGTTATACTTAGTTACCGACTTGGAACGGGACTTAACGCTACGAAGACAACCGGCCGAGAGTGAATAGGAAGACTATTTCAAAAACCGGCTAAGTGCGAGTCGGACTCGCGCACAAAGGGTTCCTTACATAGGGTTGCTAGGTAAGGAACTTTTTTTATAAGAAATAAAGTATATTCAGGTCTATGAAGAATATAAAACAGTAATTTAGAAAAATGATCAATATATTATTTATTTATTGTTTTAATTACATATTTTTTAGAGCTTCTCGCACTAAGTATAACACATAATAATGATTAGCATTTTGATGCTGAAAACAGTACCTATTTTGTATAATTTACTTTTGTTCAACAGTAAAAAGTATAATTTAGTGAAAAACAGTATAATACTGTTTAAAACAGTATAGTTGGCATCCCTATCCTTACCATTATCTATGTATTTAAACGGCAAAAAAAATCACGATGTTGTATGGCACTATGTTGTTACAACGGCAACAAAGAATCATCATCTGTGAAAATTTCAACTAACTATCACGGTTGATGAGATACAGTCTGGTGACAGACGACTAGACAGACGGACAGACGGACAGGCGGACAGACGGACAGACGGATAGCGGTGTCTTAGTAATAGGGTCCCGTTTTACCCTTTGGGTACGGAACTCTAAAAATGATTAGATATATATTGCTGTTTTTACATGTATCGTTAGTTAACATGGCGGCAATAGGAAAACACATTAAGTATGTAAGCATTTCTGACAGACTAACTGACAATACTGGCAAGACTGGCCCGTTGGTCGAGTGGTCAGAGACCCTGGCCACGAAACCAAGGGTCGCGGGTTCGAATCCCGCTAGGGGCAAATGTTTCCTGTGATGAACATGGACATTTGTACTCGAGTTATGGATGTTTATAAACGAATTTAAGTATGTCTATCCGTTCACCTAGTATCCATAGCACAAGCTTATAAGCTTAGTTTGGGGCTAGGGAATTGGTGTGCCAGTCTGGAGAATTTATTATTATTTATTATTATTATTATTTCAAATGTCTACCTACTACGGCTCATGATACACACAAACAGACACATAGATGCATTATGGATATGTAAGGAACTCGTAAAAGCGCACGCTCGATTTTCATAAAGATAATGGGTTTCGCGTTATCTAATTGGATGTCTATGAAGAAGATTGATTGCGGCTATTATTTATGCAACTGCATGCAACCTAGGAAATCAAGGCGTCGAGGCGTAGGCCCAGGCACCGTGTAGATGTCTGGAACCCCCGCTAGATGCACCTAGACATAGACTAGAGATGCTGTAGACCGCCTAGGTACTAATAGGCACGAAATTAGCTCTTTCTTATTAGGAAGTTACGTTTGGAGTAATAATACGTGGAATATTAGCTGGTTTTTAATTAAAATTGCGCCATAAATACACCTTTTTAACGTTCTGTGAGAGTGTCATGGGAATATTATGGTTGTATGAAATTCTCCCCATTAAATATCACTTACTCAAGGTAAGTGATCATAGTATCTTTCAAAGAGCCCAAGTGCCTGCCTTAATTTCACTTTTTACTATCATCACGTAGTAATATTAATTTTGGTTACCTGATTGCAGCGAAAGTTGCTTTTCCCATTGAACTGTGATTGTACCAGCTACTGTTTCATCGCACTTCGTAATTCATCCTAAACGCTATCTGGATGAATATTAAGTTGATGTTTCATATATTAAAATTACATCTGTAATGTACAGATTAACGCGTAGTCTAGGAACTGCCGGACGGATTTGATAAAACCTGTTTGTGTTTAATACCTACCCCGTCGATAGAAGTTAAAGAAACGACAATGCCAAACCTATAAATAAGGACGTTCAGATTAACACAGCAGGCACTTTTTAAACCGATAGTGTTTATAACTTCCTTGTTTTAATAGCAGCTTATACAATAATGTCTTTTATCTATAAGTGAAACAACATATCAATAGCATCATGGAATAGAGAGATTTGTCTATTCTGGGAATAGCATTTTGTTGTCGCCGACCCTGGCCTCATCCCTTTTATATTAATACCTACTTCTTATTATTTTTGTGTTCAAGTTTAGAGTTCTAGTTTTATTTTGATATGAAGTAGGTAAGTACCTATTGTTTTTCTATCAGTCTCTTCACAAATACACGTCTTTTCACATCTTGGCAGTCTCTATCATTTATAGAAGTAAAGTTGATTTATAGTCAGATTGAAATTCTGAAGTAACAACAGTGATGATTGTACATTTTTAAGATGTAAATCATCTGTCTATAAAATATACCTATTTGCGTCCATATTTATCGGCTTCCACCAGCTGCAAAAACTACACCAAAGCTGTAAACTTCTAACGCTCATCGCTCCTAATGTTTACGTATTATGGTCGAATCCCAGTCCCGATAATCTTATCAACAAATTAGGCAGTAACTACACGACCGTTGGCTTTCTACACAACCAGACTCTTTGACCTTCGCGTGGCGCAGCCCGGCCGCGCCAGTCAGTCCTGCTCGCGCACGCCATGGGTAAAGACGTGTGTACTTTGTCTATCCGATTGTTTACGTGAACATTGTTCGGAAACCATTGTTTGTGTTGTGACGGTGAAACAGTGCAGTGCGTGAGTGAGTGACGATGGCCAATCTGACGTTGCGGTACCTGGATGAGCTCTCCTACGTGCTGAACAGTAGGAGACACCTCGCGACCCAGGCGAAAGCATCTTCCGTAGGCGATCTACTGAATGCAGACGAGGACAGATTCACACCGGTCGGTTTTTCTATCCAGTTTCAGGTTTCAACACGGAAATTTTGCTGCAATTTTGACGTTTGAAATGACACGCCTGTGAAAGGAGTAAACAATAGAGGTTGTGCGTTCTTGCGACCTTTTTAATTAGCCAGATCAGAAAATTAACAAATGCTGCAATGCAAGTTGGTATGGCACGGGACTGCGGGCCGTGGGACATCTTAATAAAGATGGTAATTGCGTGGCGGCATGCAGTTCCGATTCTAATTATTGTTAGTTGTAATGCGATAGTGATCTGGAGTTTGAAATGGTGTTATTTTATCGCATTTCTTGTAAATGCACGGGTTACGTTACAGCTTGTAAAAAGTAAAAGTATAGTTGAATTGTTCAGTGTCGGCTTTTTGTGCCTCACTTTCAAGTGAGACCATTAAATGTTTCATCAAAATTTTGTAGCCTAGCCTTGGTTATGACTTACTTTCGTTGAATTTAGGTTTTTAAATGAACGTTGCAACTTCTTTTTTCTTCAAGAATCCTTGATCTAATGATCTGAGAAATATGATTTTGTAACAACGCGAATTATCAGGTTGTTGCCACGGACTAGTTGTTGCTTAGTCTTAGATGTAATTATAAATAATTAATGTTTCTGGATTATCTTAGTAATAGTTTTCCAAAATTAGAATCACATGTAGGTACCTATTATGGAAATCAAAATCAATGAAGATACATAGGTACTACAAACACCCTGCCCCAAGAACATACTAGGTATATAAGTACCTTTGCTCCGCTTACTTTCGACGCGAAATCAAAAGCATTGCACTTTTACACTTAAGCATGTTTTGGATAGATATGTTTAATTGTCTACCTAATATCTAGTTATTCTTCGACAAGCCGCTTGGTCCGGTAGTTAGAGACCCTGGCCGGCCACGGGGCAAATGTTCGAGCCCTCAGGCGAATAATGTTTGAGTGAGACTAACACGGACTAGTAAAAAAAGAAGGACTCCACGCTGTCATACTTTAGCGTGAAGCCACGTTTATGCATGTGAGAGTGAGATACTTATGGACACCAGATATCGCATAATATCTATCATTTGGAGCGCTTATTATGACAATGTGTGACGTAAGTCATGTGTTAAGTTGGAGCACCTAAGGAGCTTCAATGTCTAGTTAGTGGCGCGGTGTCCTTCTTTTTTTACTAGTCCGTGAAAAATAATAATAGTATGCACGAATAAAATTGTGTTCTATTATAAAAACCTAATTCTGATGCTCTAATCTAGTATAATTTCTCATATCAAGGACGATTTGCAAAATAGAATCGCTTACGAGCTTGCCGTTCTGTGCTACATTTAGGAAATCCGTTCAATTCAGTAATTCTACAAACAATATATTTTCATCAGAATAGCAGAAGCTGTGCTCATGGATCTGATATCGGTATCAGATGCATTGAAAAACCGGAAAAGTCTCGGTTCACTAACTCTAGCCGCCATTCATTCTCGCTCAGCGGCATTTTATAATAAAAAAAAGATTGTACGGAGTCAGTCGCGCGTGAATTCATGTGGAATAAAATACCGAGCACGATTTGTAATTATATTATTTATTTATTATTAACAATTTCGACAAGTTTAAATTACGACTGTCCGATTCCGATAGTTCGTTTTCGTTTTTTTATCACTTGTGGCAAGCATTCTGCCTGCAATGTACGCAGTCACTGTTGTCTGAACCTTTGCAACTCCCGATTTAACACAGGTGTCAACCTTGGGAGGCATCCGGAACTGTCACTTACCAAAACTAAGCAATACGTTTAATTGCTGCTACTTTACGTCGTGTCGAACATCCGTGAAGGGAATAATGGATTCTTCAAGAACAAAAGGATGTCGAAATTAGCAATTTTAGCAACCTGGTGTGGACATCCTAGATTATACTCCGGGAAAAGTTATACATAATTGAGGAGTAGGGGCTCAGAAAAACGTTTCTGCTGTTGAAATTTCCAGTTCTGCTTAACAGTTTTACGCAAAAGTGTATCAGGATTCTCAAATGGGTCAGAATGCAGATATCTCAAAAGAACTCATAAAACTTCGTTGGCACAGTGTATTATTTGAAAAATTCATCTATTAACATAGTACTAACTTGCGACAACAATAAATCTGTCACTTCACTTCCATTGTTTGTTTAATAGATAAACTGTTACTTCTAAAAGTTGTCTAGACCACTTCCCATGCAGCAAATGTACAGTTAGGAATACTCAGTCTGATACATCTTAAATGCAAATGATTCCGTTATTGACTAAGAATTAAGAAACAGCGATGTTGCTTGACCACGATCGTTGTATTTAACAGAAAAAATATCGCTGATCAAAAATTTACATTTCATAGTAATTATTCTGACGTACTTAAATAAATATAGTCGAGAATTTTTTTCGGTTAAAATTGGCGAAGTATGCTGTCAAAATTTTGCATCTTAAATGCAATAAGCCTTTTAAACACAAAAATTAACCCACTTAGTAGAGTAATAATTTACATATGAAGAAGTAAAGTAGGTACCTAATAAGTTAAAAGCATTTTATTTACTGACTCAATACATTCCAGGTTAAGTTTGATTGATGTTCTCTATTATTAGAAGCGCTATTGTTATTGCTGTTGACGGACGATTTTAGCATTTTCATTGTGCTATAGTTAGCGAGTAAGGATGCCATCAATATAAAACAGCGGACCCAATGGACACCCTTGAGGCACACCGGCGAGCGTGTAATCCGACGATTCTTTTGTGCAATACATCAGAATATGTGGAATAACATGACGATTCATTTTTCTAGTCGCGTAACCTTCAATAGTAGTACCTAATGTCATAATTTTTTTGTCCCTTTACAAAAGTCATAGTTTATCAAAGGCTGTTATGAAATCCAAAAATTGATAGGAGAAAATTTTGTGAGTTTTTACCTAGCAACTATTTAGCTGACTCAAAAATATTATCTACATTATTCTACTACTGCTTATACTATTCTGGCCTAATCAAACAATGATTAGGTAATCCGTATCGATGAATTTACTATAGTAAACAATGATGTTATATCTACAGCTAGATAGCATTGTTTGTTGTTACTCAGATAGAATATCAATTAGATACCATAACAACAGTTTGGAAGGCTACTGTATATAAATTAACTTTAATATCAATGACCCAGTAATCTTTAACATATTCATTGTTGAATTTCCTTTTGCACAATCAAAGAACTCAGTATTACCCGCGTGAAGGGTTTAAACCAGTCTAAATAATTACCCACCATTTCAAAACAAATTTCCTGGTTTGCATAATTTACTTGGTTTATAGTGAGATCATTTTTTTATCGTTTGTCTGCTCCTTTCTTCTTCTTCTTTGATCCCACTGCAGGGTATAAGCCTCCTTCGTTTTGCGCCATGTACAACGGTCCTGTGCCAATCTGCTCCTTTAACTGGGTTTAAACCAAGTACTACTTCCTAACTTTATGTAAGCTGTTAAAGTCAAAATTGTCTAGACCTTTTATTCGTCAAAAAGTATTTACTTAATATTTCTTTACGTTTTTTCGTCCATTAGAAAAGTTCCGCGATTCAGCTTTAAAAATGTCTAAATCTATTATACAGTTGCCCGTTGGTCGAGTGTTCAGAGACCCTGACCACGAAACCAAGCGCCGCGAGTTCGAATCCGCTGTTTATCAGTTCTCTTACTATTTGTTAATTAATTATTAGTTACGCCTGCACTTTTCTTAAAATCGTTTCATTGGTTTAACTATGAAAACATGACAAAAGACAAAGTTAATGATGTAAATAATGTTATGGTATAGAAACCAAATGATCCCATTTCACAGTTATCGATGTCATTTCCTTCCCTGTTCCTATTTTGTGCCGTCTATTTTTAAACGAGAATCCTCTTTGTATTTTAGTGTTATGGCGATGTTTTAACGGCAATAAATAGTTAATTGACTTTGATTAGATAGTGGTTTCATATAAAAGTGTATTTTGTCTATTTATGACGTTTTTACGTTTAATTTAAATCCTAAAGGCACAAGGTAATTTTTATTTTGTCTCTATTATACATACTGAATCCTAAGTAATTATTATAACATACTCGCAGCGCCCCGTAGTTTCACTCATAGTTCCCGTTCCTGTGGGACTACGGAGATATAATGTAGCCTGTGTTATTCGCTAATAAAGTAGCTTTCGATTGGTGAAAGAATTTTTCAAATCGGTCCAGTAGTTTTGGAGCCTATTCAATTCAAACAAACAATCAAAAGTGGAACTTTAATATTACTATGATGCAAGTAAGTTGTCTATCTTATGGTTTGTAAGAACAATCTTACAAAGTAAGTGATATGTAACTTTTACTTAACACAATCTCTTCTGTATCACGTATCTGTTCTATTGTACATTATGTGCTCAAGTAAATAAATGTAGTGTATGTTTCGAGAAGTGTTATGGTGTTTTTATTTTAAACTTAACAAATGATGATTTGCGTCACATAACGACGTATTTTGCATATTAACTATTGACCTTTCGCTGTATGACGCGTGCGTTGGTAGTAGTATTTAAATTTTGGCTTATGGTTTCTAGGTTTTTAGGTGGTTTCCTAGTTTTTAATGATAGCTGAGGAATATATTTCCTGGTTTAGATGTTGTGGTCAAAGTTCCCACTGTCAGTTATTTCTTTGATTTCTAATTTGTATTTTGCAATCGAAAATTCATAATTTTTATGCAATATTGAAGACTATAGACGGTAAAATTTTTATTTGTGTCAAACTTTCTTTATATTTCTGCATTCGGTCTTTGAATGCATTACAAAAAATATTAAAATTAGTACATTCAATTACATCGGTTCTCCGCCTACCCCGCTAGTCCGCTAGGGAAGTGGCGTGTAGTAGTTAAATAAATACATAAGGGTAACGTATGGACAAAATTTCAAATAAAAATCGTTATTTTGTATCAGAATATGAACTCCAGAGTGTATTCCCTCAAAAATAGTCTTTAACTATGATCCCAGTTAAGAAAAACTTGTTTCACCATGTTCCGAAAACACAATATTTTCAAAACGCATTTAGTACCTTCATTAATTGGATATCTGTTATAAAATTTTAGCATTAAAATAATCCTTGCGTCTACTGTATATTTAATCATTACGATTATATCTACGGTCTGACATTTCAGCGCAACTTTTTAAGAAATGAAATGAAATGATCTTTATTTATTTACTAGCTGTGCCAGCGGTGTCACCCGCGTTTATGGTTAATATTATAAAGACTATTTCCGTCATACATGATTTCTATGTAACTTTAACCATTAAGGCTGCACACGCGACGGAAGCTTAAAAAATTGAGTAACTTCTCCCGTTTTCCCAACATTTCACTACTCTGCTCCTATTGATTGTAGCGTGATGAAAAGTATACTATAACGTGCCCAGGAGTATGAAGAATAATTGTACCAAGTTTCGTTAAAATCCGTCGTGTAGTTTTTGTTTCTATAAGGAACATACAGACAGACAGACAGACAGACAGACAAAAATTTTACTGATTGCATTTTTGGCATCAGTATCGATCACTAATCACCCCCTGATAGTTATTTTGAAAATATATTTCATGTACAGAATTGACCTCTCTACAGATTTATTATAAGTATAGATTTATTTATATAGGCTTCAACAACGCACTTGTAAATCGTCAAGACAAATTCAATATCAACGTTTCAAAGGTAGCTTCTAAGGGCAACACTTTGTGAATATTCGCGAAATATTCTGGCATCAGTATGTTTATACACTCGTAGTACCACAGCTGTTTTCAAAGCTGATGTTATATTAAACAATGTTTTAATGGCGCGGAGTCTCACACACGCGTTTACTTCATATTGTTTACTATAAAATATGTGCTGTTGTTTCATCGTCGCGGTGAGGTTTTCTCAATAGTTTTCTTTATATCTTCTCTATGATAAACAACTGTTTGTAAACGTGCATTGGTTCATAATTGCGTAGAAGAAAGTGTAGTTAGAAAATATTATCATTCTTATTCTAGACTAAAAAGTATCCTTCTAGTATAATTTCATAAATGTAATACTTAGTGTAGATATTTTAAGTTTTTTTATATATATATAACAAATTATAAGTATATTAAAAGTCGATTTGTGTAGTAATCACGCGGCCGGATTTCGAACTATTTGTTAGTTTTCAGTTTAAGTAAAACCTTTTGTAATGTATTGCAAAATATAAATTATCTACTTACAATTCTTTTTTTTTCGTTTTATTTAAGTAATGCAATGCGTTTGGCGTTCTGTATTGAATTAGTAAAATCGAACAGTTAGTTTGAAACACGGGTTTGGAACAAAGAGCTTGCGTTCATGTCTCTTGAAATGAGTTTTTAAAAAAAGTCACCATGTTTTTAACTAGGTATTTATCTTAAGTATTTTTTGATTTCATTTTTGTTTTTTTATAAGTACTTACATATTATGAATAGATTTAAATTAAAAATGTTCTTTCCTTGAGTAAGTAAGAATATGTATTTTTATTCTATCACTTAGGATCATTATTTATATATGCATTTTTGTGGAGAGGTACCCTATATCCTTTAATGTAGCTCTGACAACAAAATGCATGCATGAAAAATTTTATGATCTTGAACATTAGTTGAGATGTAAGTAAAAGAAAATAATAATAATAATAAATAAATTCTCCAGGCTGACACACCGCTTCCCTAGTTCCAAACTAAGCTTATGTTTGTACTATGGATACTAGGCGAACAGATAGACATATACTTAAATATGTTTCTAAACATCCATGACTCGAGTACAATGTCCATGTTCATCACACGAAACATTTTCCCCTAGCGGGATTCTAACCCGCGACCCTTGTTACGTGGCGGGGTCTGACCACTCGACCAACGGGCCAGTCAATGAAGTACACTTTGGTATAACATATACTTAATATTGATTTTATCTAAAATGTGAGTGTTTTCTATACTTAATTAAACTTATATGTAAATGGATTCAATTTTCCATCTGACCCAGCCCATTGTCCCATGTTGGTCTGGGACTTGAAAATAATGTGCCATCTGTGGTTCTTGCCTAGCATGTCGTAGAAGACGACTAATGGTGTATCGGGTTTTGGGTTTTGGGTGTGATTGTGTGGATGACGGGCTAGCCACTTGTCACCACTTTTTCACAATTTTCCATCAAGCCCAGCCCGGTTTTGTTTCTGGCTAAATGTGGTTAAAGAGGCCTGCTGCCTCTTTGACTCTGCCTACCCCTTCGGGGATTATAGGCGTGATGTTATGTAAATGGATTTATTAATGTAATACGGAATTCTATGTGCGTAAATCCGTTTTACACTGTACACGTTTTTGAAGGGTCAAAGAACTAACATTTTCTCTGGAAAGTTTTAATTACCTACAGCAAACGCTATTTGCGATAATTTTAGCATTAAATTATATTTTAGTTGAAAATTTGCGTCTTGTAATTTATATGTTAGTTAAATATAATAGTGTATTACTAAAATTATGAAGCAATTACAATTAGTATTCAATAATAGAGAATATGCATTATTATATTATAGGTTTTTCCACTTTTATCAGGAAATATAAAAACCACTTTTGCGTGCGCAAAATTCAGTCGATTAAAAATATTACCTACTTTGCTGTTTGAGGGATCTACATATACTGTTTTTGGGATAAAATTTTGCTAAATTTTTTGGCGTACTAAATAAGATCACGTGAGATGAGATTGAAATTTGAACGTGATAATCTAATGGACAGACAAAATTACTATTGCATTTATAATTTACTATATCTTCTTCTTCTTCTTCTCTATTATAAAGAGGAAAGATTTGTTTCTTTGTATAGGCTCCGAAACTACTGGACCGATTTGAAAAATTCTTCCTTTGATAGAATGCTTCTTTATCAGCGAGTAACATAGGCTATATTTAATTCTTGCATTCCCACGGAAGCGAGAGCTACGCAGGACGCTGCTAGTTAATTATATAACACTAAAAGAGATTAGTCGGTTTAAACCTCTTTTCCATGTGGCTCGAGCTCAATGATATGAAGTTTCAATAATTTTGAACATGCATACATAACATCACGCCCGTAATTTTTGAAGGGATAGGTCTTTGCCTCTGCAAAGAGACAGCAAGTCTCTTCAACCACATTCAGCCAAAAATTAAAGTGGACTGGGTTAGAATTAAAATTGTGAATAAGTAGTGACCAGTGGCTAGCCCGTCGCTACACAATCACTTACCCAAAACCCGGTATATCATTAGTCGCCTTTCATGACATGCAAGGCAAGGAACGGGTTATTCCAGAAATCCCCTTAGATGATTTTGGACTTTTTGTCCAGAAATCCCCTTCGTATTGGGCTAAGGGGATTTGTGGACTTTTTTTGTCCAGAAATCCCCTTAAACAATATTTTACACAGTTGGCACATTCTTTTCAAGTCCCAGACCAACATAGGATATTAAATTGATATTACGATATATTTAGTCCTTATTTATAATCCATTAATATAAACTGGCTCTATTTGACTGGCTCGATGGCGCATTTGGTAGTGACCCTACCCTATGCGCCAAGAGTTGTGGGTTCGATCCCCACATTCCCCACCCAGGACAAACATTCGTGTGATAATTACTTGTGTTTGTTCTGTGTCTGGGTGTTAATATCTAATATTTATATTCTTGTAATACCACGATTGTTTCTGATATCTGTAACACAAGTGCTTAAGCTAAGTACTTATAGTCTGATAAACGTGTTGCAAGAAGAATAAACCTTACTGGAAAAGGAGCTTGTTCGTAGAAACAAAATATGTACTTAGTTATTTAATTAAATTTCTAGCATCATGGTCAAAACACATCCCGTCTTGAAACCGGGCGCTAGGTAGTTCAGTCGTAAAGTATTATAACGGTAGCCTTGTATTAGCCATAAAATCGCATCGCGTAATCTTTAAACAGAATCCGGCCAAGTGTCAGCCGGATTTGACGTAATAGGTTCCGTAGTTAATTACTTTAATTGAAATTTTATAGATATGATGATTTATTTTTAACTTTTCTTGTTTTTTAAGTAGTTAATTCCTTAGTTTAGTTTGATTTTACTGTAGACAAACACGTACATCATCCTCCTAGCGTTATGTCTCGTGCTTACACGGGGTCCGCTTAGACCACGTTCCAGGATTTAGCGAGTCTGGTAATTACATTGAAGCGACTGCCGATCTGACCTTCGTAACACTAAGATAGGGGAACCAGACAATTTTTGGATCATGGTTACAAATTTAAAGTTGTTTGAATTTGCAGGTTTCATCACGATGTTTTCCCTCACCGTCGAGCTAGTGGTATAAATACGTACATAGATTTGAAAAATCCAGAGGTACGTGCTCGGGCTTGAACCCGCACTCCTCGGTTAAGAGGCGCGTGTCCTTACCATTGAGCTACCACCGCTCTACCTGTTTGTTTGTTTGTAGACAAACACGTACATAGGAGTAAATTTTATTTTGTTATATTTTAACCTGTATCGACGCGGTATGATAATCAAATTGAACCTGTCGAGTTACCACTAGCTTTTTAATACAAACTAATTTTTTTTAGCAACAATATGCCAAGCCAAAAAACATGTGGTTCTATTCTAGTTACCAAGTAAACAGCCATAACTAAACTGGACCAGAGATCAGCAACCTTTTGAAACGAAAAAGTCAAAAGTTAGAATTCATCGCTTTTATCGTTGTGATCGCGACTTGGAGACAGCTATGTCTGTCTATCACGAGTGAACTCTCACGAATTAATTTAGACAATTTGTTTTTGTATATGTAACTCAAGATCTGCAACTTCACAATGAATGAGCCGCAGGTTGCTGACCCCTGTACTGACCGACAGACATCATCGCAATATAAACGTAGCTTTTTCAATTTTGATTATGGGCACTTCCGTGTATTGAATGGCACTACTTACGTATATTGAAAAATTCAATTGCCAGAAATGTGTGCGCCTCACTTCAACCTGTCTATGGTAGAATCATATAGCTTTGGCTTTACCTGTATTTGACGATTTATAAGTACATACATACATACATAACATCACGCCCATAATCCCCGAAGGGGTAGGCAGAGTCAAAGGCAGCAGGCTCCTTTAACCACATTTTAGCCAGAAACAAAACTGGGCTGGGTTAGATGGAAAATTGTGAAAAAGTAGTGACAAGTGGCTAGCTCGTCGCTTACATAATCACACACCCAAAACCATATACCATTAATCGCCTTTTACGACATGCTAGGCAACTACGATTTGATACCTATAAGTATATAAATAATTAATATTTTTAATTTGAAATTGACTATTTCTTTTTTTGTTGCATAAATTTGTAACGGTCAGGGTTTTTTTTTTTCGGTTCTCTGCCTACCCCGCTAGGGAAGTGGCGTGAAGTTTAGTTAGTTAGTTAGTTAGGGTTTTGTATATATATGGTTGCAAATGGGAGAACCGTTAATTGGAATATATATTAATATTATGTAACTATTTGTAGCTCAGCTACTATCGGGCCAGCTCATTTTACTTTTTCTCCTACGGAACCTCACCAAACGAATCTGCGTCACTCAAACCGAACCCAAATCTATATTTAATTCAACAAATGCTCTTGTCAAACCAGAGTATAGCTGCCACTGATTTATGTAGCGTAAAAAATGACTCGCCTCAAAATGAGCCGTGTTGCACTCGAAATAGGGTACACGTTGTATTCGCCAGGGTAATGACAGGAGGAAGAGGGGACGCCAGGAAGGCGGTAATTGTATAGATTGGCCTTGTGAAGATCATCCTGGGGAGGGCCTTGTGGTCTGTGTACGTGGCTTGTTGTGTGCTGTAGATAAAACTGTCAGTCATCTGGCTTGATGCATTTTTCAACGGTTCTCAATTCGACTGTATATATGTATTATATATATATTTTTTTAATATACATTGACAGCCTACATAATCACAAAAGTAAAAGCCAAAACACCATTAGTCGCCTTTTACGACTTGCTAGACAAGGATTACAGTTGGTACATTATTTTCGAGTCCCAGACCAATATGGGACATTATTAATATTATAAATTAACTAAACTTCACGCCACTGCCCCCGGGGTAGGCAGAGAGAACCGTTTAGTTAGTTAGTTAGTTATATTATTTTTATTTATAAATATATTACCTGCCTATTATAACAATCCTCCTAACCGACTCGGTCACGTCGGCCAATCTCAACGAGAATGAACTATCTGCGCAGTATTATAGTGCACAAGTGTGTGCGCAAACTCAGGTTTCACACTCTCTATTCCTTCACTCTCATAGTCCGGTGAGACGGCAATTTGACATGACCGGTGTGAGGTCAGGCGCAGGACCAACGGCTTAACGTGCTTTCCGAGGCACAGGAGTGATTAAACCGCCAATTGCCTGACTCTGGACTGTTACTGAATAATTTCAATATTGAAATACCCAGCCGCAAATTTTTTGGCTCGACTCGCGAATTGAACCCAGGACCTCTTCGGCGCACGCTACCACTAGACCAACGAGGCAGTCTATAAATATAGGTATAATATAGTCTAATAAATATTGTACAATCATTCGTTTTTTCGTAACATTTTTGTAAAGTCGTATTTTACATAAGCTAATTGACAAATACTTTCATTAACACGCGATAACACACCACATTCCTATTATATTTAATCATAATTAATATCATAAATGTCTCTCTGTTACGTTTGACGGTATAAATAAATAAACTCTGAACACCAGATATACCTAAATGTGTTTATCCATCTGTCCGTCGCCTTGATGTCATAGCGTTAACCGCAATGTGGTATGTTGTATTGTATGTTACGTGTATGGGCGTTGTATGGCAGATTATGTATAAAAGCGTCAATTCCGCGCTTATCAAACATAAATAAATGAAATAAATGCTACAGACTAAATATTCAACGACATCACATACATTGATCTGACTCCGAAGTAAGTAGCTTAAGCACTTGTGTTACGGATATCAGAAACAACAGTGGTATTATATACTTAAATATTGGATATTAATACCCAGACACAGAACAAACACAAGTATTCATCACACGAATGTTTGTCCTGAGTGGGGATCGAACTTACAACTCTTGGCGCATGGGGCAGGGTCACTACCGAATGCGCCATCGAGTTTGTCAAAACAGACTGACACACCAATTCCCTAGTTCCAAACTAAGATTATGCTTGTGCTATGGATACTAGGTGAACGGATAGATATACTTAAATACGTTTTAATCCATGACTCAAGTACAATTGTCCATGTTCATCACATGAAACATTTGCCCCCAGCGGGATTCGAACCCGTGACCATTTGTTTCATGACCACTCGACCAACGGGACTGTCACATTAATTCTATAATGCGTTAGTGGTACGAATATAGCTGAAAACAGTGTTATTAAAGGGGTATACAGGATCAATAATTAAAACTAACTAACTAACTAAACTTCACGTCACTTCCCTAGCGGGGTAGGCAGAGAGAACCGAACGCCATATGGCACGATCCTTACACACCTCACTCGCCTCTTCAACATTCATAATCATTTAATTCAATAATTAGAGGTAGATAAGTAAATGGATAAATAAGTTGGGTCGGTTTACAAAAGCGGCACATTTTGCTCTGACTAGGTACACCGGGGCAGTCAAAGTAGGACGTATGGTCACATTATGTATATCTATACTTATAATAAATCTGTAGAGAGGTCAATTCTGTACATGAAATATATTTTCATAATAACTATCAGGGGGTAATTAGTGATCGATACTGATGCCAAAAATGCAATCAGTAAATTCTTTGTCTGTCTGTCTGCCTGTCTGTCTGTCTGTCTGTGTCTGTCTATGTCTGTCTGTCTGTATGTTCCTTATAGAAACCAAAACTACTCGACGTATTTTAACGAAACTTGGTACAATTATTCTTCATACTTTCATCACGCTACAATCAATAGGAACAGTAGTGAAGGGAAATGTTGGGAAAACGGGAGAAGTTACTCCATTTTTTAAGCTTCCGTCGCGTGTGCAGCCTTAATGGTTAAAGTTAAATATGAAACTCATGTATGACGGAAATAGTCTTTATAATATTAACCATAAACGCGGGTGACACCGCTGGCACAGCTAGTAGGAAATAAGCAATCATATCAGTTTCCATAAATCGTTTACGAACTCCTTTCTAATAGGAACGAGAATCAAGATTAGACGCAGACGTTGCGAACGTTTTTATCGTGTTACGCATCGTGTGCGCTGTTATGTCGGTTATGCAACGTTAAACGTTCTGCATGTATGTAGATTTGTTCACGCGGTGTTGCCAGCAAACTTGACCAGGCAGGCGCATGTGTTTTAGTAGACTCTGTACGATTCGACACTGCTGCAATGTCTTATTTAAAAAAAAAAACTAAGTGATATCCGTTATCATCTTCCTAGCGTTATGTCCCGTGCTTAGACGGGGTCCGCTTAGACCATGATCCAGGATTTAGCGAGTCTGGTAATTACATTGAAGCGACTGCCGATCTGACCTTCGTAACCCTAAGATAGGGAAACCAGACAATTTTTGGATTATGGTTACAAATCCAAAGTTGTTTGAATTTGCAGGTTTCATCACGATGTTTTCCCTCACCGTCGAGCTAGTGGTATGAATACGTACAGATAGCGCGCGAGTTGAATGCAGTCGGGGCCTGAGACGAGACATTCATGAGCTCTGCATTCAACTCGCGCGCTATCTGTAAGTAGATTTGAAAAATCCAGAGGTACGTGCCCGGGTTTGAACCCGCACTCCTCGGTTAAGAGGCGCGTGTCCTTACCATTGAGCTACCACCGCTCTTAAGTGGTATCGAAATTTAAAAAAAAAAAATTACAGATTTGTCTGTATACGACTTTGTATAAAGATATAATTTGTTTGTTTCATTTAAAAATACTGTGTTGTAACAATTAATACCTTATATTTTGTCTACAAATAGAAATATGTAAAAATCGACTTAAACATACGTACGTGTAGACAAACTAGATGCAGACGTAGAAAAACAAATAAAACGTGTATGTAAGCGTTTTTATTGGGAGTTAGTATTAATTTTTTTTCACCACTCAATATCTTCTAACGTAGGGTTGCCATCCGTCCGGGTTTCCCCGGATTTGTCCTAGACTAAGAAATGGATCCGGGGAGCGTCCGGGCGGGGCTTCATTTGTAGTCCGGGTTTAAAAATGTAAAGTCTTGGGCCGCCCGCGGCACACGCACTGTGCCCGCAAGCCGCGATCGCCGGGTTCTGGGCTCTAAAATATGTGGATTTCACGCTTTAATTTGTTTTGTCCTGGTTGCCAAATTTTATAGATGGCAACCCTACTCAAACGTTATACTGATAAACTACCGATAACAGACAAGGCAGAAGAACAGGAATTATTTTGTGAGTGTTTTTAGATTTATTATTTGTTATAGGTAGATAGGTATAGTCTGCTCTATTTTATATGTCTTGTCTCATTAATTAAGTTTATAAAATTGTATAATTGGCATTTAAAAGAGTAACTATCGAGTTTCTTGCCGGTTTCTTCTCGATAGATTCTACCTTCCGAACCGGTGGTAGTATTATTTGTTCTTTTTTGTTTTTTGTATATTGACTATTTATAAGGGCTTCCTTGAAGCCTATATAAATAAAGATATTTAAATTTGAATTCGAATTCAATTAAAATATGTAACTAAGTAATTATACAATTGGAAGTCTAGTCATATTGTATTTTAAATGACTATTTATTAAGGTGTGACTCCCTTAGATATACTTAATAGTGAACGAATTTAGGCTACTTAATATATGCCAATGAAACGTTGGCAACACCAAAAAGAGCTTAGTTAATATTCTCTATGGTACATTGAGTTCTGACGCGCCGTTATATTCGGCTGCCATGATGTAAAAGTAATTTGCATTGTGATTTTGCGGCCTTGCGGTCTACAAATTGTTTCTTAGATAAGTCGCATTACGCTTTCCGTGTCTACATCGTCTTTTTGGTTGATGACAATTTTATAGGGTTCCGTACTCAAAGGGCATAAACCCTATTACTAAGACTCGGCTGTCCGTCTGTCACCAGGCTGTAAATCATGAACTGTGATAGTTAGACAATTGAATTTTTACAGATGTGTATTTCTGTTGCCGCTATAACAACAAATACTAAAAAACAGATTAAAGTATAAATATTTAACCTATACAACAGACTTGATTTTTTTGCCATTTTTAGAGATAACTAGCGGCCCGGTACGTGCTTCGCTACGTATAAAGTGAAATATAAAAAATGTGATATGAAGAACCGCTCTACCGATTTTGTGCAAACTTCACATAAACCATCTACTAAATAGTCCGAACAAAGCCTAAACATTTAGTTTGGATAGGTAAGCCCGTTCTTGAGTTATGAAATTACAACGAAAAGTGGCATTGATTTTTATTTATATTGATGGTACGGAACCCTTCGTGTGCAAGTCCGACTCGCACTTGGCCGGTTTTTTTAGGTTATATTTGTCTATGTGGAGTGATTTATTGGTGAGTCTCATGTTGGTCTGGAACTTGAAAAGCATGTACTAACTTTGTTTCTTGCCTAGCATGCCGCAAAAGGCTACTAATGGTGGTCTGCAATTAGTTGGCGACGAGCTAACCACTTATCATTACTTTCTTACAATTTCCAGTTATGCAAACTCAATTAATTATGGCTAATTATGGCTATTATTATATCTAAAGAGCATTGATACTTATTATACAGAGACTATTTATTACTGCTACTTTTTAACCAGCAAACATTAATAAATCTCGCGCGACTTTACTGATTACAATAATTTCACGTAGGGGGCGGGGCAGCGGGCAAAAATTCGTAAACAATTTCGTTAGACTTCTCCAATTTCAAAATGGCGGCCTAACTAAGATGTCGAGCTGTCAAATATGCTAACCCAAATAACAAGTTGAGTTCACTGCCGTTATCCAGTCCCCATTTTCTGTACACCAAAAATGCAAAGCAGTCCATCATGAATAAGTTTGAAAGCGTCTTGGAATAAACGAGTCATTACTATAGATGGAGCCGGCAATAAAGTTAATTAGAAATTAAAAACTCAACTCGAACAAGGTCGCCGCTTGACCTTGCGGCTTCCACTCAGCTAGCATCTCACTCGAGGCGACTGGAGTGCTTTTACTTTTACGCTTCTTGAGCAAAATGCTCACTGAGGGAAACGATTCGTTCGCTGCCTTCGCACTTCTATGGGTATGTTGGTCATGGTAAAAAACTTCGTTTAGACATGTATATTTTAGAGCAATTGCGCCAATGAGGGTTTTAAAAAATTGCCAGATGGCACGAGGGAGTCTCGTGATCTTATCACTGTCACTATTGGCTCCTTGTTGACAGCATGTCAGACATGTCTGACAACTAACCAATGAGGAGGGTAACAAGACTGCAAGTCACAGTTACGCCATCTTTTGGATGTTCAAAAACCCTCATTCAGTTCGACGTGTGTATGGCGCACAGCGTACTGGGTTGGAACAGAAAAAATCGAAATTTGAAAAGCATTAAACTATGTACCTATTTATGGTATATTTTTCGAGAGCAACTGTTGTAAATATTGTTCAAACAGTCACAAAGTTGCAGGAAACTTTTCTGAATTCATATTTCCAAGAGAACTTAGCAACAAGTTGCTTCTTTGTTTGTTAACAAGAATTTACCATGAATACGTAGCTTAAGGAACCACGCGGCCTATTCGGTATGTTCCTGTTCCTTGCCTAGCTTGTCGTATAAGGTGACTAATCGTGTAAATAAGTGTTAATTGAGTATGTGATTGTGTAGGCGACAAGCTAACCACTTGTCACTACTTTTTCAAAATTTCCATCTAGCCCAAGTCACTTATATTATTCGATTTTGTGGTCCCCCTTCGGGGATTGCAGGCAGTATGGTGCATACATGTGTATGTGGTTAGTACACCATCTGGTAAAATTACCCCAAAGTCAAGGTTGCGATGTTCATCGCGTGCGGATCTGGGTTACCCTAACACATCCCCAGGTCGCTTACATAACCGCACGGCTAATTTTAGCCCTTCCCGATGCGCGAGCGCAAGATTGCGAGACGTTCGTCTGTTTATTAGCGGTTAGCTTTTTGCAACAACTTTTATAGTTATTACGAGTAAGTATCAAGATGTATTCGGTTTTTGGTACTTGATGAAAGATGTCTGGTAGTTTCGTAAATTACATTATTTTTGAGGTTGTATGTATTCTTGAAACAAACGATTCATGATATGAGAATGACATTTTAATTATTAGTTAAATCATACTAAGAGTCTAATATTTACATACATACACACTTTCACACGTTTTTCTGTAAATATATTTGTACTTATGTATGTGCGTCTAATAAATAAATAATAACAAATAAATATCTGGCAATATCACATACATTGATCTGACTCCGAGCTAAGTAGCTTATGCACTTGTGATACGGATATCAGAATCAACAGTGATATTACAAATATATACTTAAATATTATATATTAACACCCAGACACAGAACAAACACAAGTATTCATCACACGAATGTTTGTCCTGGGTGGGGGTCGAACGCACAACTCTTGGTTTATAAGACAGAGTCACTACCGAATGCGCCATCGAGCCAGTATGTTTCTGATATTTATTATTATTATATTTATGCGTCCAATAAATGTATCTTCCTTTACACACATACATACATACATAAAATCAAGTCCATAATCCCCGAAGGGGTAGGCAGAGTCATGGGGGCAGCAGATCCCTTTAACCACATTCAGCCAACAATAAAACTGGGCTGGGTTAGACGGAAAATTGTGAAAAAGTAGTGACAATTGGCTAGCTCGTTGCCTATACAATCACACAACCAAAATCCGAATACCATTAGTCGTATTTTACGACATGATAGGCAAGAACTACAGTTGGCACATTCTATTTAAATTCCAGACCAACATGGGACAATGGGCTGGGTTAGCTAGAAAATTGTGAAAAAGTAGTGTCAACTTTCTTCCTTTCTTCTTTCTATTTGTCCCGATGCGGAGACTCAATAATTTCCCTTGTCGATAATTGGATTGCGTCGTACCGGCGGCATGCCGGCATTTCTCTAAAGGAAATGCGACAAACCGCGGATTCCGTCACGTTCGCTCCGTACGGCACGAATGGTCCGATTACCGCGGAGAAGTGTTTACATTTGCATCCATATCGACTTGCATTTGATATCAAACGATACTGGGAACTAAGCATGCCGATCTGGAACTTAAAGAATGTGCCAACTATGGCCCTTGTCGCATGTCATAAAACGCGACTAATAGTGAGTAGGGTTTGTGATTAAGTCGTGGGTCCTGCGCCTGATCTCTCCGGGCATGCCGTCTCACCGGACTATAAGAGTGAAGGAACAGAGAGCGCACCCGCGCTTGCGCAGACTCTTGTGCACTATAATATCCCCTGCGTAGTTGGCTAATCCTCGTTAATATTATATTAATATTAGCCGCCATTATCGATATCGGTTAGGAGGAGGATATGGTTATGGGTCTGTGATTATACAGGGTGTCTTGGAATAGGTGTCTTGTTTTAAGAGAGTGAAAGTACATAGAAGCCCATTTAAAGCAAAAATATGTACAGAAATACTCGAAATTCACTAGTTTCGGAAATAATTGACAGTTAATTTCGAAAATTACCCAAATTTAATATAAGTACACTTCATGCATGACATTTTTATTTTTTTTACTGTTTACTGGTTAATTATCCTTAAAATTAAACGTCATAAGGTACTTAACATTTTAGAGTTATGAGTTCTAAAAGTCTGTCAACTACTTCCGAAACTAGTGAATTTTGACTAGGTGTTCTGTATAAATTTTTACGTCAAATGAGCTATATTTTCACTCTTTTAAAACAATAACACCTATCCCAAGACACCCTGTATAGGCGCCGAGATAACGTGCCATTTGTCCCTTTTTTTAATTTTTTTTTAATCCAAGTCAAATATTTGCCTAAAAGTGGTTATAGGCGCTTCTAGAACTCTCATCATCTTAATAGCGTTATGTCCCGTGCTTAGACGGGGTCCGCTTAGACCATGATCCAGGATTTAGCGAGTCTGGTAATTACATTGAAGCGACTGCCGATCTGACCTTCGTAACCCTAAGATAGGGGAACCAGACAATTTTTGGATCATGGTTACAAATCCAAAGTTGTTTGAATTTGCAGGTTTCATCACGATGTTTTCCCTCACCGTCGAGCTAGTGGTATAAATACGTACATAGATTTGAAAAACCCAGAGCATGCCCGGGCTTGAACCCGCACTCCTCGGTTAAGAGGCGCGTGTCCTTACCATTGAGCTACCACCGCTACACACGCGCTTCTAGAACTCTACCAGCGATAAAAACCGTTGATACTAGATATTTATCTTTATGTATGTATATGTATACGCACATATACATTTTTTTTACTAGCAGCGCCCCGCAGTTTCACCCGCGTAGTTCCCGTACCCGAAGGTATACGGGGATAAAATATAGCATATGTTACTCGCTGATAAAGTAGCTTACCATTGGTGAAAGAATTATTCTGGTCGGGTCATATTTTTATTTTTTCTTAGTAATTATGAATTTTTATTATCTTATTTCACACCAGGCTCACTTTGAAACATGGTTCACAGTTAAATATGATTCTTATAACTTTGTTAATACTGTTGTTGAAAAAAGTAACTACCGAGTTTCTTGCCGGATTCTTCTCGGTAGATGCAACATTCCGAACCGGTGGTAGAATCATATCTCTTTGAACTGTTTTTTGACGATTTATAAGTGTTTCTTTGAAACCTATATAAATAAAGAATATTTTGACTTTGACTTTGACTTTGATTCAAATCGGTTCAGTCGTTTCGGAGCCTATTCGATACAAACAAACATTCAAATAATAAAATCTTTTCCTCTTTACAATATTAGTAATAGTAAAGATTAGTCGAGGACACTGGATACTTATTATATGTGTATCTGTTTTGGTATCCAGGAAATGGGATTGATAGTTCTCATGCATTGTACATTTAGATTGGATATCAATTTCCTCTCGTGTTAGTTAATACTAACGATTATAACGAGTTATGAACTGGATTAATTATTACTATTGAAATGCTATAGCCACACATACCATCACGTCTGCAAACCTCAAAGGGGGAGTAATAAGAGTCCATGGGAAAATGAGCTCTTTAAACCCCTTGTTGGTGGTGGATCACTAATCTAATCTACCCAGGGTTCGACAGAAGATAGATAGAATAGAAACATACATTGATCTGACTTCGAGGTAAGTAGCTTAAGCACTTGTGTTACGGATATCAGAATCAACAATGGTATTACAAATATACACTTAAATATTGGATATTAACACCCAGACACAGAACAAACACAAGTATTCATCACACGAATGTGTCAGTAGATACAAAATTCCGAACCGGTGGTAGAATCATATAGCTTTGGCTTTACCTCTATTCGACGATCAATAAGTGTTTTCTTGAAACCTATATAAATAAAGAATATTTTAACTTTGACTTTGACTTTGAATGTTTGTCCTGGGTGGAGATCGAACCCACAACTCTTAGCGCATGGGGCAGGGTCACTACCGAATGCGCCATCGAGCCAGTCGAGGTATGATTCGGAAATATAACGTATGAATGGAACATATTCTAATTTGTTAGTGTTCTTTAATTTAGAAGCCTAAGATTAACAAAAGTTTGTTCTCTAATCTGAGTTAGAAGCCATGTCGTCAATACCCATTTGTTTTGTCGCCAGGGCAGTGACGCGCGACGCGGATGCGACGTCGCCTCGTGTTTACTTCACAGTTTTTACAGCTTCCATCTGTTTATTTTAGTTTGTTCAGTTGTAATCTTTGTACCCAGTATAGCTTTGATCAGTAATTCAATTGTGTCCAAACGTGTCAGGCATGCCTTGTAGCGGGGCAACGAATGTATTTTTTTTTAATAAAAAATAAAAATATATAGTACTTATTAAGATCCTCCTTCATTTTTAAATTCTGTTAAAAAAAGATCCTACTAATATTATAAATGCGAAAGTTTGTTTGGATGTAAAAAACATCCAAACAAACTTTCGCATTTATAATATTAGTAGGATCTTTTTTTAACAGAATTTCACGCAAAAACTACTAAATAGATTTTAATGAAATTTTAGTATAATCTAGCTTATACACCCGAATAAACTTTTAGGCTATGTTTTATTAACGTACCACGCGAGCATAGCCACGGGCAGAAGCTTGTAATTTCATAATTGCTTACTCATAAATTGGAGTTATTTTAAAAGTTAAGTTTTATGTCATTTATATATAGATTTCACGCAAAATTGCTTGGCACATTCAACTAAACTATTTCGAAATATGATTATGATTAGACGAAATATGAGTGATTTTCCCATCCAAATCATAAAAACGATTGTCATGAACTCATAGAATAAGCTTTTTTGGTGCGTGTGTGTGTAAATAACCATGTGATAATGATACATGGAAGGATGTGATTTCTGCCTACCCCCATGGGAAAAAGGCGTGACATTATGTACGTATATAATGATTAATTATACATACATACATAACTTCACGCCTCTAATGATACCTAATATACTCGTACTGTGACATCTTACTAATATAAACGCGAAAGTTTGTTAGTAATGGATGTCTGATACAATTTCATGCAAAAACTACTGAATGGATTTTAATAAAACTTTGTAATAATATAGTTCATACATCTAAATAACACATAGGCTATGTTTTAACGATGTATGTACCACGCGAGCAAAGCGGACAGGAGCTAGGTTGTTTTGACTGGCTCGATGGCGCATTCGGTAGTGACCCTGCCCCATGCCACAAGAGTTGTGGGTTCGATGCCCACCCAGGACAAACATTGGTCTGATGAATACTAGTGTTTGTTCTGTGTCTGGGTGTTAATATCTGATATTTAAGTATATATTTGTAATATCACTGTTGATTCTGATATCCGTAACACAAGTGTTTAAGCTACTTATCTCTCAGACCAATGTATGTGATGTTGTCGGATATTTATTTATTACTAGCTGTGCCAGCGGTGTCACCCGCGTTTATGGTTAATATTATAAAGACTATTTCCGTCATACATGATTTCTATGTAACTTTAACCATTAAGGCTGCACACGCGACGGAAGCTTAAAAAATGGAGTAACTTCTCCCGTTTTCCCAACATTTCCCTTCACTACTCTGCTCCTATTAATTGTAGCGTGATGAAAAGTATACTATAACCTGCCCAGGAGTATGAAGAATAATTGTACCAAGTTTCGTTAAAATCTGTCGAGTAGTTTTTGTTTCTATAACGAACATACAGACAGACAGACAAAAATTTTACTGATTGCATTTTTGGCATCGGTATCGAGCATCAATCACCCCCGGATAGTTATTTTGAAAATATATTTCATGTACAGAATTGACCTCTCTACAGATTTATTATAAGTATAGATTATATTACTGTTGTTAATGTGCCGTGTGGCGCACTCAAATGCGTTGTTTCCTCCACGCGTGATGGGGGCGGGCGGTCGCATGGACGATCAATTAGGTCCAGGGTTCGCTTCCCGCCCGAAATAGATGCACCGATATTGAGGCATTAACCCTATGGAACAACGATGGTGTTATGTCGTTGAATTTTGTAAACAACTGTTACCTGCCAGTATAAATATAAGTGAGTTATTTTTTAAAGGATTTTGTTATTTGACAACGTTTCTCTGATGTACCTATGCTTGTGCTATGAAAGCTAGGTATAGAAATAGAAAATTCTTTAAAAACATCCATTACATAAGTCAATGACCATCTTCTTTACACAAACCTTTGCCTCTATCGAAATTCGAATCTGCAATGCTTAATTTCGTAGCCAGGGTCTGTAACCACTTAACCAGCTGGTCTGTCAAACTACAAACTAAAATTAAATAAATACTGAAATAAATTTTCCAGACTGACACCAATTCCCTAGCTCCAAACTAAGCTTATGCTTGTGCTATGGATACTAGGTGAACGGATAGATATACGTTTATAAACATCCATGACTAGAGTACAATTAATGTCCATGTTCATCACACGAAACATTTGCCCCTAGCAGGATTTGAACCCGCGACCCTTGGTTTCGTAGCCAGGGTCTCTAACCACTCGACCAACGGCCAGTCAAACTGAATACTATAACGCTAGATATATTCAAATTTAAATCTTTTTTCCTATAAAAATATAGCTTTATTAACAACACGGGCTATTCGATTCTCAGATATCGGGTGTTTGGCTCGTACAATCATCTCTGTTCCATTCAAATACAAATAAGATTTTCAACAATTAATTAGACATTCTTAGATCTCAAAATTAAGAACGAAGCCAGAATGTAGATCTCAGTTTTCTTTTTGGTTGCTTCGGTCTGATTGCGGCTGCGCAGTTTTAATTTAATTACTAACACTATCTCGCTATTAGCATAACATGTAGGCTTGTTATGACATCTTGGCTACTCTCTAGACGAACTGGGGCGTATTTGAAAAAGGAAGAAATGTTTTACTTTTATAGCATCTTTTCTTTAGCTCCAAGCGAAGCTTAAATGCCTACACAACTTCATAATTTAAAAAATATCACCTTATTGGCCTTTGCGACATGCTACATAGTAGACAGTTGGTAATTTTTCGAATGCCAGACTAACATAAGGTGGTTTCTTTTCTTAGCTTATAATAAGAAATAATAAACTAACTAACTAAACTTCACGCCACTTCCCTAGCGGGGTAGGCAGAGGGAACCGAACGCCATATGGCACGATCCTTGCACACCTCACTCGTCTCTTCAACATTTTAAATAAATAGGGCTTTCCATCCGTGTATGATTCGGCAATTTTTATTAAAGTTTTAATTATTTTACTTTCCCTCCAGACGGTTGCATCACTAATATATAAACATGTTTTATGCACAATCTCACGACTACAGCTATAATGGATCTTATAATGTCCTCCTAACCGATTTCGGTTACGGCGACCAATCACAACGAGGATTAGCCATCTGCGTAGGAGATATAGTGCACAAGTGTGTGCGCAAACACCAGTGCACTCTTCCTTTACTCTCATAGTCCGGTGAGACGGCAATTCGACATGAGAGAGATTAGGTGCAGGACCAGCGGCTTAATGTGCTTTCAACGCACAGGGGTGATTAAACCGCCAATTTCCTGACTCCGGACTGTTACTGAGTAATTTCAATATTGAAATATCCAGCCACAAATTTTGGCCCGACTTGAACCCGGGACCTCTTGGTCCTTAGGCGGCCCATGATACCACTAGACCGACGAGGCAGTCCGTCCTGATGTATCTTATATTGCACATCTTGCACAAACGCATTATTCGAGATAATATCGAAGTGATAGCAAGGTCATCTTCCGTTACAGAATATTTGACAAAAAATACTTAATTGCGTCGGATACGCGAATAATTTTAACACTGCTTCTACTGTTCTAGATGTGAATACGTTGCTGAGATAGGGCTGTCGAAAGATATCGATACAATTTTGTTTCTTATCTTATCGGTACACACATGTGATTGTTGACGTAACGTTATAATTCATTGCTAAATACGCTGTTCATCACACGAACGTGTGTTATTTGAACCGTGTAGTTCGTTTTCATTGCTAGTGTATTATCTATATCTTATACTGGCGTAAAAAGTGTGCAAATATGTAGTTAACTATCTAATTATATATATATATTTTTTTTTCTAATAAAATGTCACCTAGTAACTATATTAACAACATATTCAATTTGACCATTTATACCTTAGTTCTGTATTTCGTATGAGGGATCGTTTGCTGCCAAGATTGAATACGTCAACCATAAGAGGGCCAAACACTCGAGAGTTTTGTAGCCTAATAATGATAATGATGATGATGAGGGATCAATATGGCTTAAGTTATAATTTGTTTATCTAATTTTAAATGATATTAACTGTGGTCTAAAAAAATATGTAATCGTTACATGACATACAATTTTAAATTAGATTTTCTTTAGACCACAGTTGATAACTGTGGTTTAAAAAAATATGTTACTACCTCTTTAATTGACTTTATTTGTCTTAAGTTTATATTTTTATTATGTCTTATATGAATATTTTCCAATTGACAATCTTTACTACAAAAAGCATCGATATCATATACATTAATCTCTTTAGAATTTCACATCCCTCGCTGTGATATTTCGGCGCGGAGGCCGCCGCTCACTTGATCTTTACAGCTCGTTTCGCCACCGATCTGCGTACGCGCAGGGCAAATGCACAGCAAAGATTTGAGGTGTTTTTTTTTAATTTCAGCTTTATAACAATTAATAAGATAATTATTTAGAGATCAATTTAATTGTTGAAAAATTTTATAGAGCGGTGGTAGCTCAATGGTAAGGACACGCGCCTCATAACTTAGAGGTGCAGGTTCGAAACCGAGAACGTACCTCTGGATTTTTCAAATTTATGTACGTATTTATACCACTAGCTCGGCAGTTAGGAAAATAATCGTGATGAAACCTGCGAATTCAAACAACTTTGGATTTGTAACCATGATCCAAAGTTGTCTGGTTCCCCTATTTTAGGGTTAAGAATGTCAGATCAAAGCAGATAATGTATTACCAGGCTCGTTAAATCCTAGCTCATGGTCTAAGCGGACCCCGACTAAGCACGGGACATAACGCAAGGAGTATGATGAATCAGATAGAGTCATGAGTGATTGATTACACTGAAAAATATACCATTCAGTCGATTATTGACTTATTTTCGGAGGTTATACTTTGTATACTAACTATATACATAATGCTATATAGCCTTAAATGATGATGAGTTACTGTTTATTAATTCTTTATAATTTTTTAAATAAAATTGGTTTCTTCTAATTAGGCAATTGGCTGGTTATAATTTAATCTTTCAGATATAATTTATACTTATATTGATTTGGTCGAGTTTTATATTTAGTAGGTTTTACATCCATTGTCCATACTATATTATATCATTATTCATTTTTTTTTATTATTCTTTTAAAGAGTTCATTATTTTGCAAGGATTAGAAGGAAGTTCTTTGTGTAAATCGAATGAATCAATAACTTTAGTCCTGAAAATAATAGATAAATAACTAAAATTATGAAAAAGAATAAAAAAAGATCATAAAAATATAAATGTAATAAAAAAAAAGTTGATTATTGAAATTTCCAATGCTTTTCATTAGTTTATATCATATCAGCAATGACAGACTTGTGTACAAACGTAAAATGGCTATTCGTATTATTTGTACGTAGTATATTATTATTACTCTGTGGTATTATACAATACTAATTACATCTATCTATGAGAAATGTTTACCTCCATCTCAGTATTACGATAATTACGTATCCTTAGGTAAGAAGCTGTAATACCATCTCAAAGTTACGTGAGTGTTCGTAACGACTCTTCTACATATATTTTGTATAGCAGCGCCCCGCGGTTTCACCCGCGTAGCTCCCGTTCCTGTGGGAATACGGGGATAATATATAACCTATGTTACTTGCTGATATAGTAGCTTACTATTGGTGAAAGATTTTTTTAAATCGGTCCAGTAGTTTCGGACCATATTTAATACAAACAAGCAATCAAATCTTTCCTCTTTTTAATAGTAGTATGATATACAACAAAATATATCTCGTTCGTATCGTAGTTTCAAACCTTTCACGTTATACATGAGACATCAATTAACGCGTTAATTAGTTGCAGAATTAATGTAAAATATAAGGAAGCGTCGTTAAACCGTTCCAGGTACGACGTGTAGTATGCTAATACGACAAATGTAGTCAGTAGTATTGTGATGATTTATTATATAATGGAGTAGTTTTGTGTCTTTATTTGTATACCTTTGGATTTGCTTATGTATTTACAAATTGGCTATGGAAATCTATACTTATAATAAATCTGTAGAGAGGTCAATTCTGTACATGAAATATATTTTCAAAATAACTATCAGGGGGTGATTAGTGATCGATACTGATGCCAAAAATGCAATCAGTAAAATTTTTGTCTGTCTGTCTGTATGCTCCTTACAGAAACCAAAACTACTCGACGGATTTTAACGAAACTTGGTACAATTATTCTTCATACTCCTGGGCAGGTTATAGTATACTTTTCATCACGCTACAATCAATAGGAGCAGAGTAGTGAAGGGAAATGTTGGGAAAACGGGAGAAGTTACTCCATTTTTAAGCTTTCGTCGCGTGTGCAGCCTTAATGGTTAAAGTTACATAGAAATCATGTATTACGGAAATAATCTTTATAATATTAACCATAAACGCGGGTGACACCGCTGGCACAGCTAGTATACAATACTTACATCGAAAAGCTATGTTGATTGCCTCCGTGTTGAATTAATTGCTCACACAAGGGGAATTTGTGGTAGCATCATATGATAGCAGTATATGATGTACATACATACATAACATCACGCTCATAATCCCCGAAGGAGTAGGTAGAGTCAAAGGGGCAGCCGGCCCCTTTAACCACATTCAGCCAAAAACAAAACTGGGCTGGGTTAGTTGGAAAATTGTGAAAAAGTATTGACATGTGCCTAGCTCGTGGCCTACACAATCACATACCCGCAACCCCATATATCATTAGTCGCCTTTTACGACATGCTAGGCAAGAAACAGTTGGCACATTATTTTGAAGTCCCAGACCAACATGGGACAATGGGCTAGGTTAAATGGAAAATTGTGAAAAAGTAGACAATATATATGATGTAATCCGATAAATAAATTCTTACCCATTTTTTATGTTTGACAACAAGGAAACCTCTTTGGAACTTTAATTGTGCTAATCAAGCGTAATAAAGGAGTTTGATCAATGAAATGGATTACAATTTCTTTATGTTATATCATTAAATAGTATATCAAAAATGCATCCACGTTATGATGTCATTTATTATCTCTGAATTAATTATTGTAGACTAAACCTTCTGCGGTCATGTTCATTATTGACAATGGACAAATTAATTAACACCACAATATGAAGTTCATATTTGAATACACTGATATGTTAATATTGCAGCACTAAGTATTACTGAAGTTTTAATATCTGAATTCAGTATTAAAAATTTAACATTTATAGTCCAAAATTAAAAATACTAAGTCTATATATCTCAATCATGTAAGTAAACTATTTTTCACGTTTTTACAGTATAATTTAACTAAATAATTAATACTCGTAACGTGGTAAAAATACGATTTCTTTAAGATTTTGCTGCTGAAGTTAAAAAAAGTAACTTATGCTATATATTACAAAAGTACTTAATTAGGGTTCCGTGCAAAAAAATAATCATTTTTTTTGTATAAGTAATTCAACGCACAAAAAGTCTTATACTCAATACTATAAAAAAATACTCGTAATATTTTCGCCCCAAAATCCGTGGCTGATAATAACCAAGTCTTAATATTGTAATCGCTATCGCAATAACTCTAATAATACTTCGGCGAATCGCATCCGCCACGGGTACGACTGTCCGTCTGTCCGTCGGCTTAGTCACGGGTCATCTTAAACCCTCGAGTCGCTTCAAGAAATACAATGTTATATTTAAAATAAACTATTTGGCTTACTCAGTCTGATTGTCCCACAGACCGATTAAAAGATACCTAAACTTCACGCCACTTCCTAGCGGGGTAGGCAGAGAGAACCGAACGGCATTAGTACGATCCTTACACACCTCACTTGCTTATTAAATAAATTCTTCAGGCTGACACACCAATTCCCTAGTCCCAAACTAAGCTTATAAGCTTGTGCTATGGATACTAGGTGAACGGATATACATACTTAAATACTTTTATAAACATCCATGACTCGAGTACAAATGTCCATGTTCATCACACGAAATATTTGCCTCTATAGGGATTCAAACCCGCGACCCTTGGTTTTGTGGCCAGTGTCTCTGACCACTCGACCAACGGGCCAGTCAAGTATTCAACATTCATATTTCTTTTCATACAAGCTCTACGGTTGTTATGACTCCTAACATCACCTTCTGTTAACACACGATCAATCTGGTCGTGGTAGGTGAGCCTGGGCTTTCCGCGGCTCCTACATCCTTCCACTTTCGCATTGTATATCTGTTTAGTCAATCTTTCGTCATCTATTCTTTCCACATGTCCGAACCACCGGAGCATGCCTCTTCTTACCTTGACTCCGATAAAATCAGATAGCAGTCGAATAGATTAATACGGACCATTTCAAAATGTCATCGAAGTGAAATACCGACGTTACGTTTTTTTTTCATAAACTATATTAACAATTGTAATTCAATGTAGTTTAACCAAAAGTTTGAAGTCTTAAAGACAACATAAGCTACATTGTATCCCGGAATCAAGTTTCATGTTTGTATCCTTTATACTTCGATTCGTAAATTAAAATAAAAAGTTACTTAAAGGAATACTTAATATTGCGAATATTCGCGCGAAATCAAACCATTTCAGTGTAGACAACGTCCGAAAAAACTCTTCAAGACATAAAATATTAAGTATTATTTTTGACGTAGACTCGAAATACCGACCTTACCGTAAATTAATAATAATAGCTCGGAAGCATTTGTTTCCCTGTCTCATTTTGAAGTAGCCGATATAGAAGCGGTGGTAGCTCAATGGTAAGGACACGCGCCTCTTAACCGAGGAGTGCGGGTTCAAACCCGGGCACGTACCTCTGGATTTTTCAAATCTACTTACAGATAGCGCGCGGGTTGAATGCAGAGCTCATGAATGTCTCGTCTCAGGCCCCGACTGCATTCAACTCGCGCGCTATCTGTACGTATTTATACCACTAGCTCGACGGTGAAGGAAAACATCTTGATGAAACTTGCAAATTCAAACAACTTTGTATTTGTCACCATGATCCAAAAATTGTCTGGTTCCCCTATCTTAGGGTTACGAAGTTCAGATCGGCAGTCGCTTCAATGTAATTACCAGACTCGCTAAATCCTGGATCATGGTCTAAGCGGACCCCGTCTAAGCACGGGACATAACGCTAGGAAGACGATGACTTTGAAGTAGCCGATATGTCTGTTTGCCTGTCTATCCGTCTGTCTGTGTTATTTACAAGCAGCTGACTCATTCCCCATTGGCTCGAACCAGCGACCCACTAACTAATGAAAGTAATTAGTGCGCACTAATTTGGATCTGGCGCTAGGCACCGTTACAACTAGCTTTATTTTCGTTCTTTGGTTAACAAAGGTGGCTGAATTTTCAACTTTTTCTTGTAAGGACATTCATCTATCTAGCGTTATGTGCCGTGTGCCGTCCTTAGTCAGGATCCGCTTATACCATGATTTTCTCGACTCTGGTCCCCAAAACTCTCGAAATTCCTTAATGAAGTATCTAAATCACGTATATTCTATTCTACAGTATGACAGTCCGATAAGATTTATTTAAATGGGCTGAGATTACGTTTCAGTAAATCACAAATAACAAAATACAAGATGGAATCATAAAATTACTTAATTTTGACGTTTAATTCAAAATGGCTGCCAACGGAAGTCGCCGCTATTATTGAGCGTGGAAAAGAAAATAATAACGTTTGTTTATGATAACACATCTCAGAAAGCAACTTCCATTGTTCAAATACACTTTGTGAGTAACTTTTGCACGAGGCATCATTGTTCAGGAGCTGATAAGAAAACTTTTTCATTTGCGTACTTTTTTATTTATTAATTATTTTTGCAGTCCATATATTTGTGTTTATTTTCTGAATTAAAGTCTTATTTATTAATTCAAATTAACTTTCCTAGACAACCATAAAGCAAAATTGACGGTTATGCTGTCAATAAAAATAAAATGCTACGAGTTTTAAGCCGTTTGTCACAATTTTTCTACAATTCAGTTAATTTTATTTTTGGCAAAATTTTATTTAGGGAACTTATCGATCCTTGGATGCTCTGTCTACCCCTTCGGGAACTGTAAGCGTATTGATATGTATGTTTACAATTCGATATTACTAGACATAACGATAGACAGAAAAAGATGCATCCAAAAAAGTATATACCTGTCCGGCATTATCAGGACGTCTGGTAAAACTACATGAAGGTCAAACAATGAACTATATTATATAAGCGACCAGTTCCTAATGACTACTCAACAATTAACGCCAAGGTTCGCCTGCAAGTACTTAGATAATTATCATTAGTGAAGTTGTTGAGAGGTTTGAATGCATTAACATAATTGTAGTTTTATGGAGCTGGTTTTCAAAAGCATTTCTTAGTAAAATGAAACGAATTTAACCTCACTTGGGATTAAATATAAAACACAAAAAATTTCTGGACATTATTTAAAATAAAACCTCATTAATTTATCGTATATATACCTACATAACATCACGACCATAATCCTAGAAGGGGTAGTCAGATTCAAAGGGGCTGCTAGCCCTTAACCAAATTCAGCCAATAATTTAAATTGGGCTGGGTTAGAAGGACAATTCTGAAAAAATAGTGACAAGTGGCTAGCTCGTCACCTACACAATCACTTACCCAAAAGTCGATATATACCATTAGTCGCCTTTTACAACAGGCAAGGAACACAGTTGACACATTATTCAAGTCCTGCTGTTTTCAATAAAATAATAAATTCTACTTCATACCAATTGCCTAGTTCTAAACTAAACAAGTATGTTTGTGCAGTTCGTATTCATAGTAACGGATAGACATACTTTAAATAGATTTTAACGTATATGACTCGAATACAAATGTTCGTCAAAGTTGTACGTAGTATATATTACTCCGTGGTCAAAGTAAACACTTGCTCCTAGCGGTATTCAAACCGGCGACCTTTGTTTTCGTGGGTTTCTGACTACTCGCCAACGGGCTTGTCTTGTAATGAGACATGCCACAAATATTTTAAATTTCTATTATTAACCTATTCATAATTACCTATGTTCGCATTAAGTGAGCATTTAAGCAACCAAGCATAACTGCTTAGTTTGGAGCTGCAGAATTTACTTAGAAAATATTATGTAGTAAAATGTATACGTCAGAGAAGCTGTCTTTTGTTATTAAGTTGATAACAAGTAATCTACCTCCACTACGTGCGAGATAAAATCATTTTCTCAAGTAATATATTCCAAGTTATATTTAGCTACAATATAACGGTGTCCCTACACCCTTACACGTCAGGGCTATTTTTAGCCTCTCCCTTTACCCCCAAACTGGTTGACCCTTAACCTTTACTCGAAGATAGATAGCTGCACAGTTCAGTAAGTGACAGTGGGGCAACACCCTTGTCGGGCTAATAAACAGAAAAGATTGGCACCTATGCGATAATAAAATATATACATACTGTCATAATAGTCTCCATACATGTCAACACGCTTGCAATCCTCGAAGGCGTCGGCAAGAAGCAATGAGCTGGTTCGAGGAATAGGAAATCGATTTCAATGAGCGACGAGCTAGTTCGAGAATCGAGAAGATTATAAAAGTGCGATGACAAGTGGCTCGCTCTCGCTCGTCGCTTACATAACCACGAACCCAATAGGTACACCAATAGTTACCCTTTGCGACATGCTAGGTAAGGAACCTTTATCTAGAATAGCATACCCAACTTGGGACAAATATGACTATGAATAAATTAATTCAATAAATAAATTCTCCAGACTGACACACCAATTCCCTAGTTCCAAACCAAACTTGTGCTATGGTCGCTAGATGAACGGATAGACATACTTAAATAAATACGTTAATAAACGTCCATGCCTCGAGTACAAATGTCCATGTTCATCACACGAAATATGTACCCCTAGCGGGATTCGAACCCGCAACCCTTGGTTTCGAGGCCCCTTGGCCACGAAACCAAGGGTCGCGGGTTCTCTTCTCTCTCTATGACCACTCGACCAACGGGCCTGTTAAATCCCTAATAATGTTGAAGGTCGTAACTTCATTGTTGTATTTTGCACTGTGGCAGTATGCGGGTATAAGGGGATGGGAGACCAGGCCGTGATTTGAGGGTGTATGAACGTTTAAGTATGATCATATCACAACTGATTTAAGCACTTGCTATGTTCCGCTTCTGATGTCTACAGATAACAGGTCATTGGCTGAGAAGCTTTAAGCTGGACCATCAACACAGGACCTTAGTTCCTGTGTTGATGGTACAACAGGCCACGAAACCAAAGGGTTCGAATCCCGCTAGAGGCAAATGTTTTGTGTGATGAACATGGACATTTGTACTCGAGTCATGGATGTTTACAAACGTATTTAAGTATGTCTATCCGTTCGCCTTTGGAATTAGGGAATTGGTGTCAGTATGGACAAAAAAAAGGTATACAATACTCACCTTCATAGTATTTTAATGAGTACTTGCGTATGTTACCGTAACGAAAGATAAGGAGGTTACACCCGCATTACAATAACTGATAGCTGTTTATGCCAGGAAATACTTAGCTTCCTCAAAATAACGTTAGCAACGTTTAACTTCCGAAGATTGACTTTTCTGTATGTTGGTGGCCTTTGAAAATATGTAGGATTAATTAAAATATCTTCCTACTTAGCGTTATATCTTTAAAATCTATAACAGGCTTACCAACTTAGGGGTTTTCCTCCTAAATTTAAGGGGCAAATAAGTGGGATGGGATTTTTTTAGGGGCGTCCTATTTTTAGAGATTTTTGCCTCCTTATATTTTTTTTCGTATTTTTCATATTTCTAATTTTTTTTTGATTAAAAGCAAAATTTGCACCATCTGGTACGGTTCCTCGATACTAAGACGGGTATAATGTATTATTATTTATTCTTGTTTGAATAATATTTTTTTAGGGGGATTTTCGAGTAATTGTGGGAATTTAGGGGCTTGTGTCATAAGCTTTAGGGAGAATTTTTTTTGGGAGTTGGTAACACTGATCCATAGGTAAGTTCTCTGATATGAAAAATGCGTTTCTTCCATTCGCACTGTTTTAGAAAAGTCAATCCAATGATGCTCTGTCCCACGCCATGGTATTAGGAAGAAAAAATCTACCCCACTTTACATAGGAGACCGTTACAACCCTTTTTGCGCCAGCGTGACATTAAGTCTGCTTCAGAGGCTCTATCGTAAACCCGGCAGGATATATCAGTGTTTTTATCGGGTTGAAAATTAGAAGAAGTCTACATTTCATCACTATCTGTTAAATAACTAAATTAAAAACAATAATGAAAAGTAACTTAAGCCTCAGCCAGACAGACTTACTTTCACATTAACATTTTACAAATATAAATTTACTCACTTGTACCAAAATTTCAGCTTTCTAATAACTACTACTAGTCTGAGCTAATCTACATATTCTCCGTTGACTAAGGAACCCTAAAATGAAATAGAACCTAACCTAACCTAAACCTTGATCAGCGGCAGTAGCGATTGTGAAGGTCGGACTAAACAGCTATTCAAAAGATATCAAGTTTATTAATAAAACTGCAAGTTTCCTCTTCAAGGTAAAGCCAGTTGCAATAATATCGACGATTAATTGCTGTGTTGAAAATATCCATAATATTTTCTGTCTATACCAATAACAAAAATTGTCTGGTTCCCCTATCTTAGGGTTACGAAGGTCAGATCGGCAGTCGCTTCAATGTAATTACCAGACTCGCTAAATCCTGGATCATGGTCTAAGCGGACCTCGTCTAAGCACGGGACATAACGCTAGGAAGATGATGACCAATAATAAAATTGAAAATTAAACCACAAAACCAAAAAAATAGTTGGGTTAGGTGAACAATTGTAAAAACTGGTGACAAGTAATTGGCTGGTTTGTCGCCTACACCATGATAAGCTGACCATTAGGATTTTTTTAAGACATGCCAGGCAAAGAACACAATTGGCACACTCTTTTAAATCCCAGACCACCATGGGATAAAACTCGCTCAATAATCAAAATTTAAAAAAAAAAACTTCCAAATGTATTTATCCTAAGATCTGTGTCGATAGACTGACTAAAACTGACTCACCAGTTCCCTAGTTCAAAACTAAGCATATATGCTTGTTCTATGGATACTAGGTGAACGGATAGAATACTTAAATACGTTTATAAACATCCATGACTCGAAACAAATGTCCACATTTATCACACGAAACATTAGCCCCTAGCGGGATTCGAACCTGCGACCCTCGATTTCGTGGACAGGGTCTTTGACCACACTACCAACGGGCCAGTCAAATATTATAGAATCAGTATAATTCAGTATGTTGAAGAGGCGAGTGAGGTGTGTAAGGATCGTGCTATATGGCGTTTGGTTCTCTCTGCCTACCCCGCTAGGGAAGTGGCGTGAAGTTTAGTTAGTTAGTTAGTATAATTCCCAAATGAAAGCCTTTATGCCGCTACCGAACGCTTACGGAACCCTTACGTAACAAGGTTACTGAGGTCACGGGCAGAACCTTGGGCCGGCTGCAGCATCCCCCCTCGGGAGGAAGGGGTAGGGGAGACAAATGGTATACTTACGACGTGGGCGGATTGGGAGACGAACTGCCTACGAATAAAAAGATGTAATAAATATAGGACAACATCACTTACATTGATCTAATTGCAAAATAATTGCTTTGAATGTAATGAACGTATCAATTATGAATTTTAGTGGATGAAGAGGAAGAGGAAGGCCAAATAAGAGATGGATGGATTGTGTGAAAGATGACATGATAGAAATGGGAGTGGATAGCTTGATGACGGCTGAAGAAGAAGACATGCTGCGCTGACCCCAGATGAACTGGGAGAAGGGCAAGAGGATGATGATGATGATTGAACGTATTAGACAAATTTCAGTTTCGCCAACTATTATTTGACCGATGGCTGATTAACAAATGGTTAGAAGATTGACTGTAGCTTAAAAATTTCGACCCATTTCGCAATGAAATCGCAAAATTTCATAAGCATAATTTATTAGAGACCTTCGTAAGTTGTTTTAATGTTAATCGGTTTGTTAATTTATCTCCAACTAATGAAAAATTAGGCTTCATATTTCAACAGTCAGAAAATATTGAAACTGTGTTCTCCTTCAGGAAAATATCGAGTGATATACAAACGATGGGTTAACACAGTATCGTGGTTTAATTTTTATATTTTTGAACAATCTATCCATTTATCATAATTTATTAAGCGGCGTGTGTTTCTTGCCTAGCATGTCGTAAAAGACGACTAATGGTATATGGGGTTTTGGGTATGTGATTGTGTAGGCGACGAGCAAGCTACTTGTCTTTTTGTGAACTTGTGTTCACAATTTTCCATCTAACCCAGCCCAGTTCTGTTTCTGGATGAATGTGGTTAAAGAGGCTTGCTGCCTCTTTGATTCTGCCTCCCCTTCGGGGATTATGGGCGCGAAAACGAAACATAAAGATACTGTTATGATTTTAAGGAAGTCTTTAGATAAAGCTTCTACCCTCATCGAGTACAAATTAATAAAAAGGGAGATTATGAAAAGAAGGTCATGTCCTTCTTTCGCATACCATCTGACAACTCTGTTTTGACGTCACAAAGGTCGCACAGGTCACGGGCTTGAGCTGGCTGCAGCATCTCTGGAGGGGGGAGCGTAATAAATGGCCTGCGTCGTTCGGGACTCGTATTGTTCCCGTTATTGCCAGATGGAAAATCCGGGAAGAATGAGGTTCTAGGGACAGAGTAGATAGATCTTAGATACTTCTTGTGCGGTAGCTTAGAGGGTAAAAAAGACTTATGCCTGAAAGTGAGAGGAGTGGATTCAAATCTGAACACGTGCTTTTCACACGATTTTCTAACATACGGATTTAAACCTCGATTGGCTCGATAGCACATTCGGTAGTGAGCCTGCCCCATGCGGCATTTTTATTATTTTTTTTTTTTTTGTCTTTCAGGTAAGTCCCTTCAAATTCTGCATGTGGACGTCGTCTGGCTACCAATGTGGTGAGATACTTATAATTAGTATATTTACTAAACAGCAAACAACTTATCATAAATCTTAGCGTCAAGCTATAACTTTCAGTATTCCTGTATAAACAATTATTTTTCCTTGACCTCTATTATGTGTTGTGTTGTACAATTATCAAAAACCACAATCATCTTCCTATCGTTATGTCCCGTGCGTAAATCGGGGTTCACTTAGACCAGTGGTTCTCAACCTATGGTCCGCGGACCATCAGTGGTTCGCTAGGCATAAATCCCTGTAGGGGTTGGCAGAGTCAAAGGAGCAGCAGGCTTCTTTAATTCAGCCAAAAACAAAACTGGGCTAGGTTAGATGGAAAATTGTGTGGCTAGCTTGTCGCCTATACAATCACATACCCAAAACCAGATATACCATTAGTCGTCTTTTACGATATGCTAGGCAAGAACCACAGTTGGCACATTATATTTTAGTCCCAGACCAACATGAGAAAATGGGCTGGGTTAGATGTAAAATTGAGAAAAAATTGTGACAAGTGGCTAGCTCGTCGCCTACACAATCATATACCTAACACCCCATAAACCATAAGTCGACTTTTACATGTTAGGCATGAAACGAGACTTAAAAATTATATTCATTTGTAAATTGGAAAGGGTTATTTTAAATGGTGACTGTTTATTTTAAGCCATGTGGTCGCCCTTGCTAACAATAATGAAATCAAAGGGGTCCGCACTCACAAATAGGTTGTAAACCCCTGACTTAGACTATGCTCCAAGTTTTAGTGTGTCTGGTTATAAATTGATTAAATTATATAGTAGCAACCCCGAATTCGCTCGGTTTGCACACAATAATATGAAATTCATATAAACCTCCTTCTTGAATCACTCTATTGGTAAAACCGCATTAACATCCCTTAAAAAACTAAGCGAACAGACAGAAGCAATAACCTTGTTAAATACCATGATTTTATGATTACATCTATACTTATAATAAATCTGTAGAGAGGTCAATTCTGTACATGAAATATATTTTCAAAATAACTATCAGGGGGTGATTAGTGATCGATACTGATGCCAAAAATGCAATCAGTAAAATTTTTGTCTGTTTGTCTGTCTGTATGTTCCTTATAGAAACAAAAACTACTCGACGGATTTTAACGAAACTTGGTACAATTATTCTTCATACTCCTGGGCAGGTTATAGTATACTTTTCATCACGCTAAAATCAATAGGAGCAGAGTAGTGAAGGGAAATGTTGGGAAAACGGGAGAAGTTACTCCATTTTTTAAGCTTCCGTCGCGTGTGCAACCTTAATGGTTAAAGTTAAATAGAAATCATGTATGACGGAAATAGTCTTTATAATATTAACCATAAACGCGGGTGACACCGCTGGAACAGCTAGTAATAAAATAAGAATACAAATCCTACTAATATTATAAATGCCAAAGTTTGTATGTATGGATTTTTGTTACTCTTTCATAAAAAAACTACTGAATGGATATTAATAAAACTTTATAATAATATAGCTCATACACCCGAATAACATATAGGCTATGTTTCATCAATGTACCACGCGAGGGAAGCCGCGGGCAGAAGCTAGTTATTATATGGCAAATTTTATTATGTTTAATAGGCTCTTCGTACAGAGGCAAAGGTATTATTAATGTAAGTTCGAATCCTGGTCTGACGGAAGTAACGCATTTGACCACTTAAGATAAGTCCGTGTCAATGTGCGCTCAAACTACAAACAATCGCGTTTACTGCACCTTTCACCGCCCGATCAACTGATTAACCCACTAACCCCGCTCAATTAAGTGCTATCAGTGTGAATATGACTCGGCGAAATAGTACAACTCGGTCAGCAAGGATGATTTAGGCATTGGACGCCAAATGTTGCTCTCAATCTACATTTGCCACTTTCGAGTTTCCAGCTAGTTAAGGTACATACATACATACATAACATCACGCCTACAATCAGTCAAAGGGGCAGCAGGCCCATTTAAACACATTCAGCCAAAGACAAAACTGGGCTGGGTTAGATGGAAAATTGTGAAAAAGTAGTGACAAGTGGCTACCTTGTCGCCTACACAATAACAAACCGAAAACTCGATATACCATTAGTGGTCTTTTACAACATGCTAGGCAAGAACAGTTGGCACATTATTTTTAAGTCCCAGACCAACATGGGACATAAATGTTTGTCGCGTACATGGTATAAAAAACCTTCTATGGCATTTCAACAGTTACACATACGTGTACGCATTTACGGTTACACTGCCTAATCCGTCTCGCTATATTTGGAAGTACATATATAACCATATATAAGTATATAACGCTTACCTGCCTATTCGGTTTTGTTGGGCGTAGGTGGCGAATCTTGAACGAAAAGGTCAAAGTGAAAGTTGTTAAATGTTCGACCTGATTTTGGCTCGATCGTTTGATCGCGTTCAATTTGCAACTTTCAATGGGTTTGAAAGATGAACACGCGAAAAAGTTTAAGGTACGGTATAATGGAGAGGTTATTAATAACTAAATTCACTGGCCCGTTGGTCGAGTGGTCAGGGACCCTGGCCACGAAACCAAGGGTCGCGGGTTCGAATCCCGCTAGGGACAAATGTTTTGTGTGATGAACATGGACATTTGTACTCGAGTCATGGATGTTTATAAACGTATTTAAGTATGTCTATCCGTTCACCCAGTATCCATAGTACAAGCTTATAAGCTCAGTTTGGAACTAGGGAATTGGTGTGTCAGTCTGGAGAATTTATTTATTTATGTATGTGTGTCAAAGACCACAGAGATGTGTGTAAACAGACTTGTGTAGCAGTAGAGCGAGATATGTGGCATCGACCACTCTACTTGGTGTCAAGCAACAGTCATGACTCTCAGCCATTTATATGCAACTTGCGTTATATCATCATCAATTGTGAACAGATTTTAATGACTATTTTACGACCAAGAAACGCATTAACATAACACCGATGCACGTGGTTATGTAAATTCACAACATCACGATTACAGTCACAATTTAAAAGAGGTATATTAGCCGTGACAGATAACTGTCTTGTAGGATATAGTGCCTTGTACGAGCATAGGTATCACTAGCTGTGCCAGCGGTGTCACCCGCGTTTGTGGTTAATATTATAAAGACTATTTCCGTCATACATGATTTCTATGTAACTTTAACCATTAAGGTTGCACACGCGACGGAAGCTTAAAAAATGGAGTAACTTCTCCCGTTTTCCCAACATTTCCCTTCGCTACTCTGCTCCTATTGATTGTAGCGTGATGAAAAGTATACTATAACCTGCACAGGAGTATGAAGAATAATTGTACCAAGTTTCGTTAAAATCCGTCGAGTAGTTTTTGTTTCTATAAGGAACATACAGACAGACAGACAGACAGACAAAAATTTTACTGATTGCATTTTTGGCATCAGTATCGATCACTAATCACCCCCTGATATTTAGTTTGAAAATATATTTCATGTACAGAATTGACCTCTCTACAGATTTATTATAAGTATAGATAAGCTCACTTAAAAAAAATGTTAACACTATATTAACTTTGCAGTTGCACTAGTAAGTAAATAACTAACATTACCACCATTGTAACATTATGTCCTACGTCGATAAAACATAGCCTATATGTTATTCGGGTGTATAAGCACATTCTAAAGTTTCATTAAAATCCATTCAGTGGTTTTTGCGTGAAAGAGTAACAAACATCCACACATCCAAAGATACTTTCGCATTTATAATATTAATAGGATAGGGTCAGGAAGATAATAATAATTAATAATAAATAAATATCAGACTACATCACATACTTTGATCTGACTCCGAGATAAGTAGCTTAAGCACTTGTATTACGGATATCAGAATCAACAGTGGTATTACAAATATATACTTAAATATTGGATATTAACACCCAGACACAGAACAAACACAAGTATTCATCATACGAATATTTGTACTGGGTGGGGATCGAACCCACAACTCTTGGCGCATGTGGCAGGGTCACTACCGAATGCGCCATCGAGCTTGTCAAGATATATTTTAAATATACTTTACTTCCTTCAATGCAAACATGTTTATGGAAGAAACCACAAAAAGCAAATCCCATCGTTATTTTCAAATAAAAATGCAATAGTACTTATTGAGTGCACAATGCAATTTGTGTCCGGCTAACGGGCGGAGTCGAACCTGTTTCGTTGCGCTGCATCGGTGCAGGTGACACTTTGTATGCACCGACTTTAAGCGTTTGTGGGACACGGAGATATGTAGGAGGATGTATTTGTTTTGTTTTGTTCAGAAATACATCGGTTCTTTCTGCCTACCCCGCTAGGGAAGTGAAGTTTAGTTAGTTAATTACATCGAATTCATGTACAAAATGACTTTATGCAAGCTATTAGAAAGATCTTAATTAATGTATAAACAAACAAGGTCACAAGATCCTTGAATCAATTATGTACCTCTTATTAAGGATCTCCAAACTATTTTACACGGAAACATTTACCTCTAGCGGGGTTTTAACCCACGACCCTCGGTTTGGTGGCCAGGATCTATCACTCGACAAAAGGAATTACAATGCTGGATTCAGCAATCTAGCTGAACACAGCACAATCTTAGCTGCGCTAGATCCAGCAAAAATGCCACTGATCTGCAATCCCTAACTGGGATGCTATTAATCATCTTAGTTGACTTAATAGTAACAAGTCATTCCATTGGTAAGGTCACGGCGACAAGTCGCCGGTCACCGCGACAAGTCGCCGGTCGGCCTCTGCCCTGTTACCGTTATTGCCGCTTTCGATTCGTTCCAGTTTAATTGGAAGAGTCGAAGGTTGACTGCTAAGAAGTCCGCTGGAAGGAAGATATGAGTAAACATGTTGTACAAAATTGTCGAATCAATCCCTGGATTGCTACGTTAGTGCAATGGTTCAGAACTTGCGTTGAATACAAGGATCTAAATATCGGGACAAACAGTTGCTGGAACAAGAAATTGTCTTGGGACATGCCTCTTACTTTCGTTTTAACGGAACCCGACTAAGCACGAGACATATCGCTAGAAGGATGACCCTGGATTAAGATGACTAAGCCTGAACCAATGTCTCTCAGTAAGGCCCATTTCTTTACCATTAAGATATTATTATTTGGCTGAATGTGGTTGAAGGGGCTTGCTGCCCCTTTGACTCTGCCTACCCCTTCGGGGATTATGGGCGTGATGTTATGTATGTATGTAAAATACTGCTCCGAATCTGCAAAAAAAATTGTGCAAAAATCTGGCTAACTTATCGCCTGGCTAACTTATAACTGGCCAAAAGCCAAAACACCATTAGTCGCCTTTAAGACATGCTAGGCAAGGAACACAGCTGATAGATACTCTGATAGATACCCTTTGTCTTAGACCAACATAGGACCCTCAACTGTGTCTACAAAGAAAGCCACTTTCAGGTCTCCTAATGATGGATCGGGAGCCATCGATCACACGTCAGTGACATTTGACCCAACTTTCCATTCTATTTCAAACAGCAGCGGCAAACATTTGGTACGGCGCCAAACCGTCTGGCCCAAATTCGAGAAGTTTATTTTGATTTTAACTGGACAGTAAATAAACCAAATTGAACCTTATGTTGTGAGCAATACCGAGATGCAGAAATCGCAAACCTGGTAGTTTTAGTAGAAATATTGGGGCGGTTGCAGTGGTTAGTATATTGGAATGCGAAAAATTTCACGCAAGAGGAAATTGGTGTGTTAAGAATATTTGTAGAAAAGTTAAATAGAAAAAAAAATGTCTTCAGAGTTCCGTTTAAAATAGTCGATGAACATATGTAGGCTGATGATGTTTTCATGTTTTCTCTTGTAACTACTTCAAAAATCAACATATGAGTTAGCCTATTCCATTTACCACATCACTCAATATGTTCATACGTTATTTTATCAATATTAGTCCAGACGTTAAGATGTACATAGAGAACAAACCCACAAAACAATTACGCAAAGTGACCTTCAAACTTCAGATTCGGTTTAAACCCATCTATAAAAATCTTTTAATAAAAGCCATACATTGTCAGAAATGAATCTCACTCATAGAAATTTAAACCAAAAAAAAAAAAACATAATTACTCAAGGTATAAATAAACCCATTTAAAAATAAACCATAATTTGAAAATAGTTGTCACGATGTTTTTTAAAACGACGACGAGCTTGCCACTTGTCATTACTTTTCTATCTAACCCAGCCCAGTTTTTTTTTTGGCTGAATGTGGTTAAAAGGGCCTGTTGTCCCTTTGACTCTGTCTTACCCTTCGGGGATTACGGGCGTGAAGTTATGTATGTATAATTTTTATTGGTTTTACGGTGACTACATTCAAATTTTAATGTTGGTCTGGCATGGAACTTAAAAAGAATGTGCCAACTGTGTGCCTTGCCTAGCATGTTGTAAAAGGCGACTAATGGTATATCGGGTTTTGGGTATGTGATTAGGCAACGAGCTAGCTACATGTCACTACTTTTTATTTTTGTCTGAATGTGGTTGAAGGGCATTTGCTGCCAATTTGACTCTGCCTACCTCTTCGGGGACTGCCTTGTTCACGCAAATTATTCTTTACCCTAAATTTAATTGAACCAAGTACTCAAAAGTTTGCACACTAAATATGTCCAGCAGTGTTTCAGTTAGTAAGAACGAGTATTCGTAAGCATTACCAGAACAAACCCGGCTTGCAAATGCGACGGTTAAAACAAGCCGTTATATACGAACGTCAACCGTCAACCGCCCGTATCAATTGTCTGGCAACCCAGTTCCCACTGCTCTGTCGGCAACCGTGGGCCAGTGTCGGATTGCTTATGTACAGCACTACGTGTGTAAAGTTGAATAAACAGCGGTAGAACCGTCGGGGTAGAGCTGGTTGTGAAGTCGCTTTAGGCGCCTTCAAAATGCCTATGCGACGATGTGATTATTTCAACCGACTCGATGGCGTGTTCGATAGTGACCCTGACCTATGCGCCAAGAGTTGGGGGTTTGATCCCCACCCAGGACAAACATTCGTGTGATGAATGCTTGTGTTTGTTCTGTGTCTGGGTGTTAATATATGATATTTAAGTATATATTTGTTATACCATATGTTTCATCAATGTACCACGCGCGGGAAGCCGCGGGCAGAAGCTAGTTATATAGATAAACCTTCCTCTTGAATCACTATCTATTGGTGAAAACCGAATTAACCTTGCGTAGTGAGTTTCTTGCGGCACCTCTTCTCATCAGGCCATTCACGTCGAGGTGCTGGTAGGGTAAAAAAGTGTGACTTGCAAAAGAATTTGTTACAAATCTACTTGCAGAAATAAATAATTTCATTCCAATTTCATTTCATTTCATTTCGTAGTGTAAAAGATCTAAGCGAACAGACAGAAACGGCGACTTTGTTTGAAACAATGTACAGACGATTACCACTAGCACAACTTTAAAACTACTTTATTATGTACCTAGCGTCTAGGGTTGCCAACCGTACTTTATTATAAAGTATTGTACGTTATTTAGGGCAATTGTACTCTATTCTTTATAAGAAAAATAAAGTACACAAAAAAATACTTTATTTCGCACGATTTGATTTCTCAGGGATTAATTTTGCGTATATCCAATATACAAAAGAAAGTAGTTGTAAAAAAAATTGTGTAAAATAAAACGACAGTTATTAAGGTTGATTAGAAGTAATGATAACTTCTTAAAAGTTGCTGAAAGCAATGCCTAAATATGCAAATTAAAAAACCCTGTCGATTAAAAAAAAAATTTTGGAAATCGGTTAACAATTCTCAGAGATATCGAGTAACATACATACAAAAAAAAACATTCAGTCGAATTGAGAACCTCCTCCTTTTTTTTTTGAAGTCGGTTAAAAAGTAAAATACATCGTACTTTATTTAGATATAATGTACTTTTTTTCTTACCTTTAAAAACCAATATACTTTATTTATCCCAAAAAAAGGTAGCAACCCTACAGCGTCATACTTTTTTTTCATAACAGAGTTTAATTTGAAGTACCAAAAGGTTAGAGTTTAGTTTTCGGTTGTAAACTTGATAAAGTGCTTTAATTTAGGCTAAGGTGTTTTGAGTCCTGTTACTCGATACAGGAGGAATTTATTTGATGTTAAAATTTTAAGATAGAACATAAACCAAACCTAGTTTATGTTTTTTAATTTATTTACAATTGGCACACCATTTTGAGAAATTCGTTGGTGGCCTAGAACGTCACACTTTCGTCTTGTTAGGCGAAGGCAAAAGTCTTAAAAGCAGCAAGCTCCCTTAACCATTTTAACCAAATATAAAATTCAGGTGAATTACATAAAAAATTGTGAAAAAGTAGCGACAAGTGGCTAACTCGTCACCTACATGGTCACCCATCAAATACTCAATACACCATTAGTAGCTTTTTACGACATTCTATACAAGGAGTTCTTTATATCATCTGTGCTATAATTTATTTATTTATTTATTATTTATTATAAGCACAGACTAACACATTCGCTATTTATAAATAATAACTTGTAAGTTTTTATGGCTTCATGTTAACATTATATGATTTTTGTGTCTAGAAATATAGTAATTTTTATTATTTATAAATAGCGAATGTGTTAGTTGTAGTAGTTCATGTCCGATGTCCGATGATTATTTATGTATTAGTTACTACTAATACATAAATAATCGTCGGACTAAGTACATCACATACATTAAAACAAAGTTACTATTTTCATTATGTTCCGAGTACTGTGCTATTCCACCCAATTCATTGTTACATCGGACCCATAGCGTACAGGCTGACTTAATTCAATTAATTTATACATTGTGCAACAATAACAAACTTGTACAGTCATACACCGTGACGTGTCTATCGTAATCCAAAGTAAACTTTAATCTGCAATGTTTAAAATATCTTTTAGATCAGCAAAGATTTTTTTTTATAATCCAGAATTATTAGACCTGTAACTAGGAACATTTAGTATGGGTGCAAGGGTCGAGTCATTTTCGTCGGTGTTTTGATTGGATGATGCCTGTCTTTGACCTACCAAGGTCAGGAATTATCTGTTTAGAAAGGATAGCGTGGGTTTGAGGTTGTGGAAAGTTGTGTTTGATTAGTTAGATCTGTGGGCCGATGAATAGGGTTACCTAGAATTTGGTGCCTAAGTCTAGATAAAACTTAGTTTGACCTTAAAACGTAGGGTAACGCAATTTAGCACTATAAAAGATAGTTATTTACACATAATTAATTCAGTTTGCCCCTGATTTAGTAACAAATATCCATACAAACAAATCGTAACTACTGGCCCGATGGCGTATTCGGTAATGACGCCAAGAGTTGTGGGTTCGATCCCCACCCAGGACAAACATTCGTATGATGAATTAAGTAAGTATTTATTTGTAATACCACTGTTGATTCTAATGTCCGTAACACAAGTGCTTGAGCTACTTGGGAGTCAGATCAATGTACCTATGTGAAGTCATTGGATATTTATTTATTTATAATATTTTCAGTAATATTACTGAAAATATTATTGTACAATTTTTTTTTTTGCTCAACAATCAAAGAAATACTAAGATACAGCGCATTACAATTTCGTGGACGTCAAATTCGTAGAACTTTAAAGCGTTATATCTTCGTAAATTTTCTTGTATTTAATAAAGAAAAAAATACCTATATGAGGGATGTTTTTTGTTGATAAATCTAACTGACGATCCTAATATACTTCCTAATTTTCTTTTACCTAAGAAACGTTCCTTTACATTAAAAAGTGAAGTGTGATAGGTTTACAATTTATCATAATTGAATTAAACAAAGAGGTTTAACATCAATATATAATGTATGAAGGTTGTCGAACTCGCCAAGTTTCATATATGGCACAAAGTGTGGACCGACCGCAGCTGAACGACGCCATTTTTACATTATAACTTTATGGCAGGCAATTTGTCTATGCTTTGCTTCTATGTAAAGTTTATTTTGTGGTCAAGAAAGTATTGATGCACATTACAAGTAGATTCTATAAAGGTCAGATCAGAGCTTGAGTTTCCTCTACCGAATTCTTAGAAATTCAAAACCTCATGGGCCTCAGATTCTACTAAACGCCATATAGCACACCTCACTCGCCTCTTCAACATTCATGATCCTTTTCATTCAAGCTCTACGGTTTTTATGACTCCTAACATCACCTTCTGTTAATACACGACCAATCTGGTCGTGGTAAGTGAGCCTGAGCCTTCGGCTCCTACATCATTCCACTTTCGCATTGTATATCTGTTTAGTCAATCTTTTATCATCCATTCTTTCAACATGCCCGAACCACCGGAGCATGCCTCTTCTTACCTTGACTCCGACGCTGTCTTTCAGACCGACTCTCTTTCTTTCATCATCATTCAGAAAAAATTCTTTTTATAATATCAGTATGATAATAGATCTACTTCTAATGTATACTTACAGACACACAATCACAGTTAATACTACGTAACCATATAAGAGTCAGGTTTTTTGCTGTTTCACTTGTTTTTGTATTCCTCGTCATGGCGTAACGACCATAGGAGCTGGGTATGTTATGATAATGATATGTATAGCATGTTCGTAGACTTTGAAGTGCCGTACTTCCAACTACAGAAGAAGGAAAAATGCAGCGACTTCATTTGGTTTTATATTTTTTGTAAAATGATTTTTTTTCATCATAAGCTTCATATGATGAAAAAAAAATCGTTCGAATTAAGAACCTCCTTTTTTTGAAGTCGGTGATAAATTTTTTTTTTTTTTTTTTCATATTCGTTAAAAATTATTTTAATTAGGAACTTTAATTGGATTGCGAATAGACCCTTACTAATAATCAGAATACGAATGTGCGTAACTGCCTGTCTATCTGTTTGGCTCTATTACGCCACTACATGAATTGAAAAGCAATTTGTCCTTTGTTCAATCTTTCGTGAGTGCTTGTAACAGACTAAACGTCACCAGAAACTTTTAAACTTTCGGATTTTTATAAGGTGTCAATTAAAACCGGATTCCTAAAATATAAGATTATTTTTTTATTGAATGATTTACGTTTCATATTTGCATTGTGTATCATATCTACCATGTTCTATTTTGTGAGATACCTACAAGTAGATTGCAATTTAATAGAAGAGTATTAATGACACAAAAGATAAAGAAGAAAGTAGGTATGTAGTGTTTATTTATATTATGCACTCTAGTAATAATAATATTTATTAACCAAAAATAAGAAAATATTTAAAAAATGTAACAAGAGATGATAGTGGAAAGTCCAGCAGCCATCTAGTGGTGCTATATAAAACTAGAACGCGGTTGTCTAACGCCAGAAAGCATGCTTGAAGTTGAATTGTATGTGGTGTTGTAGTTAACAAAAATATCGCTAGATGGCAGCACTCATACAAATTGTAATGAGGAAAAATACAATAGCTGCTTTGTTTTAATTATTGTAGGGAAAATGATTACATTTCGATGAATAACATAGTATCGTTCGATTATTATGTCGTCGAACTTATTACTTAAAATGTAGCCTACACAGAAATATTAACTTATTATTTGAAAATATTAATTAAACTCAAGATAAATGGGAACTACCAGCACAAAGACTACGTAATTTAAATATCTATTATAATTTAATGTTATTTTGTATAATGATTGAAAACAGTAAAGCTAAGGAGCGTCTATTGCTCATCCAATCCATCCATAGCTAATAGTATTAATTCTTTGTTATTAGTATACAATGTTCTGTCGGAAATATATTATGTGTCTTTTGGTCCCAATTTTAAAAATCTTAGGAAAACAAAAACCTAAAGAATAATAAGCAAACATCGTCTGTCATATGCAGTGACTTACTAGGTGTATTTAATTTGTATTTTACCGTGTTTTATTACATTATTTGTCTGAATTTAAAATGACTTATCCCCTTTTCAGTTATTATATTTTTGCTTCAATAGGCTAGCTAGTTAATAAAAAAAAATACAGTCCATTAATAATTATTATTCAATATAAATAATACGGCATACCTCGACTAAAAATATATTCACTGATGCAGTGGCAACATTTATTTATTTATTCTGCTATTTTTCCGTCGTTCTTTTACTAGTTAAAAAGTAAGTCTACCGTTTTTTTTTTCGTAGTAAGCTGAATGAGTTTGAGTAGAGTTTATCGATACATTAAAATCGATTTATATCCAAGTTGTAAAGTTAACGGCCGGTTGAAAATAAACTTAGTGCCGTGTGTTAATATAATTAACGTGTATCTTATTATTGGGCCTGACCTAAAGCAGGATGTGGCTACGATGATTACCTACCTCGAAGTTATATGGGTGGTCTAAATAACTATAGATTGAGATGTAATCAATAACTATGTTGTTATTACTAACAAATATGATTTGTCTAGTGATGTCCCGCTCTCAATCGGGATCTGCTTGATTCATCGTTATGGCGGGGGGAATATATAACAGCTGACAACATGTCACAACATACATAATATCACGCCCATAATCCCCGAAGGGGTAGACAGAGTCAAAGGGGCAGCAGGCCCCTTTAACCACATTCAACCAAAAATAAAACTGTGAATAAGTAGTGACAAGTGGCTAACCTGTCGCCTACACAATCACATACCCAAAACCCGATATACCACTAGTCGCCTTTTACGACATGCTAGGCAAGTACTACAGTTGGCACATTCTTTTTAGGTCCCAGACCAACATGGGACAATGGGCTGGGTTTGATGGAAAATTGTAGTAGTGAAAAATTTCACTTGTCACTACTTTTTTACAATTTTCCATCTAATCCAACCCAGTTTTTGCTTTTTGGCTGAATGTGGTTAATGGGGCCTGCTGCCCCTTTTGCTCTGCCTATCCCTTCGGGGATTACGGACATGATGATTTTATGATTATTGATATAGTTAAATAGTAAGTTAGTTTGGACAATTAATTTATTGTATTTTTTTATTTGTTTCAGGTAAGAGTTGGTCTATTTACGAGCTAGTCTCCAGTGTGCATCCTCCAGCCGATTGTTGCATTAGCAACATTGTATTGTCTTAAGCATAATCGATTCATAGTTTAACTATGTTTCAAATTTAGTAAGAATTTAGAAAATGTTTAATCAAGATGAAATCATTACCATAATACTTTTTTTCTTCTTAGTTTGATATTTAAAATCATTGTAAAATATCTGAAATTCATAGATTCTTTGAAATCGGTATACAAATCTATTTAATTTCAATATTAAAATTTTAGATTACTTAAATTCAATAATTTATAAATTATTTAAATAGTTTGATAAAGATTTAAATCAATCATGCTTACATTAATAAATTTACTCGCGTGAATAACTAAATAATTAAAATTTTATTTTCTATAGTAGCAATCAACTGTTATTATAATGCACGCTTCTCTCATTTAGGCGAGCCCGTATTATTGCGTTAATTGCTAATAACGACTTAATTCACGCGAACCTAACTATTGGCACAGTGTATAATAACAACACAGTAAAACATTCAAGCAGCATCTATTGGAGACTGGCTCGATGGCGCATTCGGTAGTGACCCTGCCCCATGCGCCAAGAGTTGTGGGTTCGATCCCACCCAGGATCAAACATTCCTATGATGAATACTTGTGTTTGTTCTGTGTCGGTCATGTAATGTATGTGATGTCGTCGGATATTTATTTATTATTATATATTCATCATATTCGGTCAAAGTATCTGTATAAATGGCTCTTGAAATAAAACATTTAAATTTATTAAATACTTAGAGATATTTGAAGAAATATACGTAATACTTTCTAAAATAATCTTAATCGGTTCTCTCTCTGCCTACCCTGTTTGGGGAATATCGTGAGTTTAATAGTAATTGTTATTTTAATAGTATTCTACTTGTAGTAAGGAGAATGTAAAATGATATAAATTGTAGCTAAGAACCATCTCGACTGCGTCAGCTTTCAAACAAAAAAACCGCATCAAAATCGGTCCATTTTTTTTTAAAGCTACGATGCCACAGACAGTCTTACGCACACAGAGACACGTCAAACTTATAACACCCCGTCGTTTTTGCGTCGGGGGCACAGACCACAGAAATACTAGTCGGGGGTTAGAAATCTTTGCAAAAACCGACCATAGTTCTCTTTCTTGCTAGCGACTACCGTTATGTAGCATTTATTAAGGGGCTGCTTGGAACATGAACCTGTATTCAGCACTATTTTCTAGTTATTATAGGACTTGTCATTCTTGGACTTGAGATCATACGCCGAGGTAACGATTCAAATACGTTCTTAGGTATCAACAATTTTAAAAGGATTTTTGAAATGTATGTATAGCGTGTCTCCTTACCATTTCCATTGCTACAAATTGTATTACATGGCCATTGCTACCATTGCTTACTGTGTTTTTCTGTTACATGAACACATTGTAAATAAAGATGAGATATCTCACTGTTGCTTCTTCCACTGTGCCGCGTGGGGTGCATTGATAATTCCGAATATTGATAATCGCACCTCCATCGCATATGATGCATCGTTTGACAGCCATACGGGCTGCATACATCTGTGCGTTGCTAACCCTTTTTATTTTAATTAAAATGTAGGGACGTGACATTTTTTATTGATGTTCATTTGATTCAAATATGAGGTCTTCGTAGTATAAAACTGATTTATAAACAAAATGAAGGGAACTCTTGAGTTTTTAATACTAAAGTATTTTTTTTTACAAAATGCACATGAAAGTATATGATGCATAATAAAGAAAAACAAATTATTTTGTCTTTTGTTGTATTTGACTGGCTCGATGGCTCATTCGGTAGTGACCTTGCCCCATGGGCCAAGAGTTGTGGGTTCGATCCACACCCAGGACAAACATTCGTATGATTAATTGTGTTTGTTCTGTGTCTGGGTGTTAATATTGAATATTTAAGTATATGTATATTCGTAATACCACTGTTGATTCTGATATCCGTATCACAAGTGCATAAGCTACTTAGCTCGGAGTCAGATCAATGTATGTGATATTGCCAGATATTTATTTGTTATTATTTATTTATTAGACGCACATACATAAGTACAAATATATTTACAGAAAAACGTGTGAAAGTGTGTAGGTATGTAAATATTAGACTCTTAGTATGATTTAACTAATAATTAAAATCTCATTCTCATATCATGAATCGTTTGTCTAGATATCACATTTAGATATCTGTAACACAAGTGCTTAAGCTACTTACCTCGGAGTCAGATTAATGTACCTATGTAATGTAGTGTGATATTTATTATTTATTTTTTTGTTCCGTCTAATCCGCAAAACGTCTGAAACTATTTTGACGGAACATTCACTGGTGTAACTTAGACGATTTTTTATTTTAGAAAAATAATTGCAATAACAAAAAAAAATATAACTATTTTGTTAAATTATGGACAACAGCAGGTCTTTGACATACAGAATTATTGTAAAGAGAGAACAGTGTTATAATGAATATTACTATTGACGTGTACCTAAACGATACCATCATTCCGTACGACACGCCTTCATACAAATTACATTGATTAAAATGAGATTGCGTTCAATTCCAACCAAGTACGGTTAACAAAACAAAATTAATAACCATATTTATCATAGACCAGCGGTAATAAAAATTTAAATAAAAAAAATCGCGCACGAATCCGAAAAACTTTGGTTCAAACCCGGGCACGTCTCCGATTTTGCTGGAATAGGTATCGATCGTTATTCTGGTCGTTTTTGTAAATTGGGTACATTTCAACGGCCTTAAAAAGAATGTGCCTATTGTGTTCAGGCGACTGATTATGTTCATAATCCCCGAAGAGGTAGACAGAGTCAAATGGGTAGCAGGCCATTTAAACCACATTCAGCTTAAAATAAAACTGGGCTGGGTTAGATGAAAAACTGTGAAAAAGTAATGACAAGTGGCTAGCTTGTCGCCTACACAATCACATACCCAAAACCCTATATAGGTCACCATACCATTAGTCGCCTATTACGACATGCTAGGCAAGAACCACAGTTGGCACATTCTTATTTAAGTCCCAGACCAACATAGGACAAAAAAAAGATAACCTATCAAATGGTAGAATTTAAATTTTTTATAGTAGATTTCTCCAAATCATTTCGTCTGTTATCTTTGCTATCCATACCACGCATGGTGCATACATCTGCGCACGCGTCACTTGTCTCCTCGCTCTGATACTCGCAAGGTAGGAAAATGGCGATATTGTGCGTGCGATACGGTGGCAGAGAGTGCCTTTGTGCCGCCATATTGTCGTCGGATAATGCAATGTTTCTGTGTGCAAACGATTTGAAGTGGCCAATTTTGATATGCAGAGATGCGTGGAGTTAGGATGAAAGCCGTAAAGATATCTGATTAAGATGGTGCCCTTTCTTACTAATATTGTGAAGGCGAAAGTAACTGTCTGTCTGTTATGTCTTTACGCCCAAACTACAGATTATTCCGGTTAAATCCGGTTCGTCCCCCCAGGCTTTGTCTAGCTTTTGCTTTAATATATTATATTTTATTTCCGTTAGTCCCAATCTACTTATCAGATTGCAATGAATAAGAAAAATCCCGCAAGTACAATTTATTTTTTCAGAAAATTGCTAAATAAAAAATAAAAAAATGTAGATCCAATTATTATCTATCGCATCGCAGTAGACTAAAATAATAAAAAAAAATTATTTCAATTTATCGCCGCGCATCAGACGGAAGTATTGTTTTTATGGGTTTCTATTAAAGTGCGTCCAACGTATCGGTAAATCCGTGAGTAGCTGACGTTCCGTACGATGCGTACGAGTGTATTTCTAGGCACAGATAATTATCTGTGATTCCTAGGAAACGGACGCAAAAAGAAGGCAGAAAAATGTTGGTATACTTCTATGAAAGCACATTTAGTGCAATATTATCTGCTTAATTTTACACCCAGCTACAATTTATTGAAGTGTTTTTGAAATACCAAAAAGATTTTTAAGTTTTTTTTGCAAGGATAAGTAAATTTTACATATTTTTATTCTTACAAATACAAAAAAAAAACATAAATTTATGATTATTCAAAAAACTGAACCATATTTTTAATTTGGAACACTGACTTTTTAACGAACTAGCGTTTACTATTTGCTTTGTTTGACGGCTGTTTTGAATGTACATGTTCCGCATTGTAAAGAATAAAAAAAATAGTTACGTGTCTGTATCCTGTATCAACATTTTGTTTCCATTTTTTTTTTTTAATTTTCATACTACTCGTATTTCGTAATAAATAATAATTCTTGTCTGGTAGTTTGTCGTATTTACACAAATAACGACGCATTTATGAGACTTATGACGTCAAAATTATGGATAATATTCACTCTCGATTCCTCTTATTATTTAAGCCTTTGAGTAAATCCAGGTGAAACCAATCGATATGCCAATAATGAATCTTCTATTCATAGTTTTCATTTTAAACAGTAGCGTAGTGTTTTAATGGTGCAGTAGCAATGGTGCATTCCGTAGTGACCCTGCCTCATGCGCCAAGAGTTGTGGGTTCGATTCCCACCCAGGACAAATATTCGTATAATGAATACTTGTGTTTGTTCTGTGTCTGGGTGTTAATATCCAATATTTAAGTATATATTTGTAATACCACTGTTGATTCTGATATCCGTAACACAAGTGCTTAAGCTACCTACACGGAGTCAGATCAATGTATGTGATGTAGTCTGATATTTAACCTTCTGACTTCAACTAAAAGTGTATTAAAACTTTTCACCATAAGTATATCTATGAATAATCTTTATGGTAATGTAAGATTCATATTATGGAAGTATTTGTAACTATGAATAGAGCGCGTTTAAATTTTTATTAGCAGCGCAGGGAACCAATCGCGTTTACGACCTATCCATTGATATATTAATGCGTCGAGAATAAAACTGTCGGTAAGGGTACTATATTGGTGTTGCCAGGCTCACTGTGTTGAATTTCTTGACTGGCTTTCGTCGTTTGTTCCGGCTTATCTGCTATTTTGACAGAACTTGTGTTAACCAGATTATTATTTCGGAAATGAAATACCTAGGTATCCCGCGTAAATAAACTGTTTTGTTTTGTTAAGTCTATTTATGTTGTATATTCGTACAAATGTACGAACAAATGATTTGTATTTGTAAAGAACAGAATATTTTATAGTCAACGGGAGTTTGGGTTTCAAGTCGGGTTAGCAGTAATGACTGAATGAACCTCATCCTTTTTTTTAAGTCGGTTAAAAATAAACAACAGCCTTTTCTGTTCCTGCTAAACTATCGTACGACTAAGGAGGTTTAATACACACTAAGGAGGTACCTAAGTGAGATATTGCGACAGTTGGTGTCTCAAACGATGGAAAAACGATACGCGTTACCATTTTCCTAAAACCCCTTAGCCTATAACTATATTGAGTGGAAAGCATACAAAATTTCTCACTTATAATCTACTAGCAGCGCCCCGCGGTTTCACCCGCGTAGTTCCCGTTCCCGTAGGAATATGGGGATAAAATATAGCCTATGTTACTTACGGATAATGTAGCTTTCCAATGGTGAAAGAATTTTTGAAACCAGCATGGTAGTTTTTGAGTTTATTCATTACAAACATACACACACACAAAAATACAAATCTTTTCTCTTTATAATATTAGTATAGTATAGATAAAGATATATTAATACGTGAAACAAACACTTTGTACCACTTTTTACGAAACATACAGGGGCGGAGGAGTATTCGATTTTGCACAGTTGAAGTTTGTATGAGAAAGAGTGCCGAAAGCTGATATTCTAACGAATACATAATCCATTAGAAATACATTAAATTATTAAAATCATTAAGCGAATTATGGTCAGATTTCGGTCAGTGGGCGACCAGAGGTTTTAGTTAATACAATATTACGTAGTAAGTATGTGGACTACGTTTGACTATGTTATCGTGATCCTTCAATTCGGATCCATGCGGGTCTCTAACCTGCGCAAGAGTTTTATAGCAGGGGTCAGTAAACTATGACAGAATAGATCGATATCATACTATTGTCCTTATTTACTTACATATATACATATTTACATACTAACACGCCCGCTATCCCCAAAGTGGTAGGCAGAGGAAGGAACACTGTTATTACGTCTCCTTGCCTAAACTACTAAGTCGATTGGGATGAAATTTGGCATGCATAGAGTTTGAACCAAAGAAAGGACATATGCTACTTTTTATCCCGTAAAAACTGATAGATCCCACATAACAGGCGATAGAGTTATTGTAACAGATCAAATGTATCTACATTCGGTAGAGTTTCTGCAATAGACCGAATGTGAATACAATCTAGTGTCCTATGCAGTCACTGAAGACTGGCTCGATGGCGCATTTAGTAGTGACCCTGCCCTATGCGCCAAGAGTTGTGGGTCCGATCCCCACTTAGGACAAACATTCGTGTGATGAATACTTGTATTTGTTCTGTGTCTGGGTGTTAATATCTAATATTTAAGTATATATTTGTAATACCACTGTCATTTCTGATATCCGTAACACAAGTGCTTAAGCTACTTACCTCGGAGGCAGATCAATGTATGTGATATTGTCGAATATTTATTTATTTATTATTTATTGTAAACCAAAGCTAGTCTATACTTACTAATATTATAAAGAGGAAAGATTTTATTATTTGTTTGTTTGCATCGAATAGGCTCCGAAACTACTAGACCGATTTAGGTATTTCTTTCACCAATGGAAAGCTACTTTATCAGCGAGTAACATAGGCTATGTTTCATCCCTTTATTCCCACGGGAAAGGGAAATACTAATAGTGAAACTGCAGGGCGCTGCTATATTTTATACGAAAGTATATCCATTTTCATTCCTCGTTGGATAAAAGAGAATCTCCCACGCCTCTAAACATAAACAACAGTCCAGTTTCCACCAGCTCCAGCAGCAGCTGGCCGGACGTCGCCATATAGAGGCTCGGCTTTCCAATTCATTCTGTTGACAGGAGCCGTCGCTTGCGCACATAATTACCAGTTTTAATTGCAGAACAGGCTCAGGGTATACGCGGTGCCAACTTTCTACATTTGGATCTGCGGACGGTGGGAATACCTTATTTTTCGATTTCGTTGTGGCGGGTTGTTGATGACTCGAAGTCTTTAGCACTTGAAATATTACTTAGCTAATAATCGAAAATGTTTAAAAATAGCGCATTTAAATTGATTATTAATGCTGTATCTTCTTTCTCGGATTCTTCTCGGTAGATACAACATTCCGAACCGGTGGTAGAATCATATAGCTGTGGCTTTACCTGTATTTGACGATTTATGAATGTTTCCTTAAAACCTATATAAATAAAGAATATTTTGCCTTTCATTATTGGTTTGCTGAAAAAAATACATTTATGTACAATATTTTTTTTGGAACTGATTGATAGTCTAAATAAATTTGTAATCGAGTAGCTTACTGCCACAACACAGTATTAAACATCAGTGCACTCGAAATGACATGTTGAAATTCTCGTGTCGTGGTGTCAGCTGTTCGCACTGTGACATAATACTGAATTGAAGAATTTTGAGCACATTTTAGAACTAACTAACTAAACTTCACGCCACTTCCCTAGCGGGTTAGGCAGAGAGAGCCGAACGCCATATGGCATGATCCTTACACACCTCACTCGCCTCTTCAACATTCATGGTCCTTTTCATACAAGCTCTACGGTTTTTATGACTCCTAACACATTTTAGATTTATCATTATTTTATTTCTGGGTCTATAATATTTTTCTTTCTTTTTCACTGAACACAGTAAAGGAAGGAAGAGACAGATGTACGACAGATGTACATACTGACGCGCATATACATATATAGTAAATAGAGTGACGGACAGACGGCCAGTCACCCATCGTCCAATTCAGGCAATTTACAGCGGGCAATGATCACTAATTACACGAATGTGGCTCAATTAGCTGCGCCCGCGCAGATGCGGCCATGAGAACTTTTATTTTATGTAACGTTTTATATTTGGACGTTATATTGATGCATTAAAATGGACAGAGTTGATGATCATGATTGGAACCAATGGTTAGTGAAAAGATGTAAAAAATCATGTGCCTATAGGGCCTACATCTAGAAAGTCTTATTATAAGCATTTTCTCCGAAATTCGCTATGCAGTGGATTGCTTGTGATATTTCTAAACATGCATTTAAAAACATAATGCAATTGTTGAACCAAAGGTCTCCATTGCGGAACCATAAGCTAGATTATCTGGTTTGTTTACTTCCGGTTTAGATAAAGTGGTTGGAAGTACTTAATGTTAGGAATTTCCAATAACCCACTTGTCCAATTTGGAAATCGTGTTGATTAATTAGTAATTAATGTCTGTTAATAAGTTTGCACAATGAGTTTAATAAGTATAAGTGGTTTTTTTTTACTTTATTTAATAATCCCATGTTGGTTAGGACTTGGCCCATGTTGATCTGGGACAAAAAAAAAGAATGTGCCAGCTATGGTTCTTGCCTAGCATGTCGTAGAAGGCGATTAATGGTATATCGGGTTTTGGGTGTGTGATTGTGTAGGCGACAAGTTAGCCGCTTGTCACTGCTTTATTTTTGGCTGAATGTGGTTGAAGGGGCATGCTGCCCTTTTGACTCTGCCCAACCCTTCGGGGATTATGGGCGTCATGTTATGTATGTATGTATTATTTAATAATTAATCTGCTTGGCTGGTATTCGGTCTATTACTTACAGATACATACTTATTTGTTATAAATAATAAATAAATATATTTTTTGGGATAACAAATGGTCTGCTTAGACAGACTACTTTCGCATTTATATAATATGTAGTATCTATGTATAAATTAGAATGTAAATACGGAGATACAAATCATAGGATAAGTGCTTGATGTTTCTAACACACACTTAAATGAAATAAATTATTAACCTTTTATGTAAATTGTATGGCGTTTCATAGCGCATTTTTTATTCTTATAACCACTCAAAATCATAATTTATCGAAATCATATTTCTTAAAAAATATTGCTTATTTTAATTTATCATCGACTGAGCTAAAAGCCTTTAACATTAAATGCAACAGAAAGTAAGTACAGGAACTATATTTAGCAAGTTACTCTTCATTAACCAAACGCACATGCGAAATACTTTGAACAAAGCCCTTTGACGACTAGCCACAATGCACTACATCAAAACGCAATCCATTATCGTCTTTATTATATCCGAATAGAGTTTAGTTTAAACTTTCACCAAGAGATTTAATTTTCTCATGAATGGTGCGTAGAACTGGCAGTTTGCTTTATTCATTCATTGCATGCGTTAGAAACTTTTTAAAAATAGTGCTGGACTTTGTCTACGGATTGGGGAATGCGTGTTTTAGTTGCGGAATGATATAAAACCTGCTTTCTTTATTTGTAACTTTATTTTTTTATTTGTTTTTTTTTTTTGTCATAATGTTGTTACAATGCAAAAAATTTGAATAGCCTCTTTTTTAGCAATATTTGTCTGATAAGAGATTAAATAAAATAAAAATTAAATCGTGAATATAATTATTTGTTTTTAATTTGATTTAAATGTAAAAGCTTACGCACTTGTATTGTCATAATCAACATTGATACCACAAGACCTCCAAAATGTATCATTAATCTCTAAAAACAGGATTGAATTCGTATTCCATACGTATGGCGACCTGAAGACAAACCAATGCTCCAATGGATAAAGGTAGATTTTGCGCAACAGTCAAATATATTGATTTATTTTCCTTTTGGCGTATTAATAACATTAATTAGGAATAAAATGTGTACACATGTCAATTACACTTAATTATTTAGTAATCTCATACCTACTTAAATCTATAAATAAATACAAGAACATAGTTAAGTATGTGTGTTTGTTAATAATTACTTATATGGAACCGATATCTTACTTCAATATATTTACTTACCAGCCCTACTTATGCCACACAAACTATCAAATAAGTAGAAGTGCTTAAACTTAATATATACATAGTAAAGTAAATAATTTTAGGAAGCAACGGAATACTGAATGTTAGCAGATAAAGGCTATTTTTGATTGCCCTTTTGACATTATATACTGATTACTGATAAAAAAGTAAAACTGTTTTTGCACAATACAGTACGCACACACATACTTGCTTAAAATGTATTTTTTTACATTCGTAAATTTTGAAATAATTTTATAGAAAGGAGGTTTCATTAAAATGATGTTTTTTTTACTAAACAGGCCGTAGATATTTTAGTTTCATTTGTTCGAAATTCGAAATGTTCAATATTCCGATCTAACAGGCCCTTATTGCAAAGCTGATATTTTTTTATTATTATGTAATAGGTCACTTATCATTGATATTAGTTATTTTTTATTACTAAATTGCGAGCGTGATTATATGTATGTATGTATAATTAAGTATTATGTATTTTGACTGCGCTCGATGGCGCATTCGATAGTGACCCTGCCCCATGCGCCAAGAGTTGTGGATTCGATCCCCACCCAGGACCTAAAACATTCGTGTGATGAATACTTGTGTTTATTCCGTGGCTGGGTGTTAATATCTAATATTTAAGTATATATTTGTAATACCACTGTTGATTCTGATATCCGTAACACAAGTGATTTAGCTACTTACCACGGAGTCAGATATTTGTTAATTATTTATTATGTATACACTGTTGTGAATGAATCAAAATACCTAACAAGGAAAACAATCCAAATTACTAAAATTTAAATAGAAATCAAATGTAGGTTTCATTCTGACTAATTATATAATTATTCTCTTCACTATGTAATGTTTGCTATGAATACTTTCTTTAAAACACTACCGTGGGCTTACTAAAAAAACTATAACCGATTATTGAAATTACAAAAAAAATATTGCTTACGTATTTTTTACTTTTGTTTAGCAAACCAAAAATGATGAAGATACAGCGCGCTAAAGCGCCGCGTGACGTCCTTTGGTCCGTAAAATTTTACCGTTCAAGTGACGTAAAGCGCCACATTTAAGATTTTTTAAGCGCTGTATCTCTGTAATTTTTCGAATATTAGATTAGATAAAGCAAAAAATGCGTAAGTATTCAATACTTTTTGATAATCTAACTAACGGAATAAAAAATATTAGTTAACTAGCCTATTAACAGAGACGATCGCAAAACAAAAGAGCTTCTTGCTTATTTCTCAGAAGGAAGAGAAAATCCAAGAAAATTATAATGTCACCAGTGTAAACGGCCTAAATGTGGTAAATATTATTCAGTTGAAATAAGAAAAATAAAGGATATCCGTACTGCATCAACGTTCATAAATTTAACACTCTGTTTATTTAAATCTTGTTAAAATGCTTACATATAAAGATATTACCAGTGGCAGATGTATTGTCTAATGGAATTCTCTACCAGCCATCAAAATAGGAAAGTATAAAAACTATTGATGGTAGGAGCGAACCATCCACGTAATATGCAATTACGCATGTTATTTGTACTCTAACTAATGTTATGGAAGATAAGAGATAGCATATAACAATGCTAAATATATTAAAATGCTACTAAACAGATAATATAACATATGGCGTTCGGTTCTCTCTGCCTACTCCGCTAGGGAAGTGGCGTGAAATTTAGTTAGTTAGTTAAACAGATAATAAAAAAAGCTAATTACAGGTATTTAAATTAAGAATAACCGTAGTTCCAAATTCAAAATAACTCGTAGAACATAAAAAAACATCTGACTGCCGGTCCACCGCGTCAGAAATCAGCGTACAATATGAACGCGACCCAATTCGCCGATGTACTCCCTCTGTCGATCTGCTTCATTTATCTAATGCACTGTGCATTGCTTTTAGTGTGGTTACGCCACGCGCCGCCGCTCCGCCACAGAAATAACGTAGAATATCGGTCACACAGACTCCGAGGAGCGAATGAGCGATCCACGGTCGAATTAATTGCCCGGTGCAGCACTAGCGGAGCGGCCGGCCCGCGGGCGGACGTTCCTCCATTTTTAAAATCGGGGGAAAAGCGCGCGAACGAACTTTACTCGGTTGCGGGAATTCCGATTTTGAATGTTTATTTGTTTTTTATTCCGGCCAGTTTAACGAGTCAATATAAATGTTGAATATTAGTTTGGTATTTATTAGTTGTTTTTTTTTTAATAATACGTGTCTGTAAAGTTAACACTGAGATGTTTTGAAGACGTCGTGATAACCAATCGCGGGAGAGTGCAAATGTCGCTGATATCGGACGGCGGTCTAGAGTGCTCTAATGGGTTTTAGAACGGAGCGGCTTACTATGGTCGCGTCAAGCCTTGTCCCTTCGAGGAATCCAGTGAATCATACACCGGTTATCGTGTTTTGAACGAACGACACGATGTGCGAAGTGTCAAGTTGGATTCCGAACGCCGTGGCGGCCACACTACGCGAGGAGCGATCCGCTCAGCCTGTAATCGCGTGGCTGGGTGTTATTAGAGCCTCCATCGAGGAGTACGACCCTCTTGTGACCGTCAGACCGCCCTCCCCGTGTCCCGGAGACTCAGACAAGTCTAGTACGTCCCCGGACAGCGCGTTCGACGAGATCCTATCCCAATTGGGAAAAGAAATTTTCAAGTTAGATGAATACCAAAAGAATCTAGTCCCCGCCGATAAGGAAGTTTCTTTAAGCATTTTGAATATATTCGACGAGTGTCTCGAAGGCATGGCCGACGTGAAATCTGAAATAAGTGTTGTGAAAACGGAAGCAGTGAACGACTTAGTGAACGGTGACAGAGAATGCAGTGACGGTGAATCTACGTTATCTGACGTTTCGTTTGTGACCAGTACGCCCGTTAAAACGGAAGAAAGCGCTGATGTGAAAGTTAAAGAAGTAACGGAACGCGTGTGTCCCCCAGTGCCTCCCAGACGGATGAGACCAAAGACACCTTCAAGCTCATCGTCCACATACGACAATCTCGAGTATAAAGTGTCAAAATCGGCCACGGATTCCGACTCGGAAAGCACCTGCTGGAGCTATAAAGAGTGCAGCACTGATACGGAGAATGACGGCAAAGCCACGTACGCGGCTATGTGGTGCCAGTCGAGCGGCTTCCACAACTCCGAGGCGATTCTTCGTCGCGTCTTGTCGCAGCACCACGCGACTATTTCGCGGGTGTCGTTCCACACGGCGGCGGAGCTGACGCCGAACCAGTACACAGTGTACGCGCTGCCAGAGGTGGGAGACGACAGGTGCGACGCCGCGCCAGTTGCCGCCATGACCGCGGACCGGCCGACCGACGACGGCTACGAGCCCGTCCGAGACGCGATCACTGACGAGAATATCTACGAAGAAATCGAATATGGATACAATTACACAGACGAGGGCTTCTCCTGCGGCGGCAGTGTCGAAGTCGAAAGTTGTTCTATGAGTGCCAGTTCCGATGGTGTGGGGCGGGAGAGCCCTCTGTACGCGAACATGAGGGACCACGATGCGTACGCGGTGCCTCCAAATGTGATTTTTTGGAAGAATCTGCTCCTGGATCCGTTTTATAACGACGATGAGGAAGACGAGGTTAGTGTACCGCTATTGATGTTTGTTTTCCTGTAAGTTGTTACGGTCTCGAATATAGTATGCCGGTTCTGTAATCGTATATACCTAAATTAGTTTTCTACTTATTACAACATACATTTATATTTATATACAAAATAAACTAAATAGTCATTTATAATTCCCATTAGGCCCTATATTTGAAAGAAAGAATCTCAGAAGATTTTATATTACGCTTAAATATATTTTTTTAAATAACCGTTCCATAAAAACTCTTATTTCAAATAAGTAAAAAACAAAGTTGATGTCGAAACAGACTGGAATGCGCGAAAAAAAATACCACAGATGACATCGAAACAAAAAGTTTTCGCGCCAATCTCCATTTGTTTGACACTTTGACAGTTCATTTATGAATGTTGATTACATTATTGCGTTGCATTTTGCATGTATTCTAATTCTTCGAGGATGCGATGATGTCACTCAGCTTCAGTTTAGCATAAGGTTTCCTGTTGGGAGCGATGGCGTCTCTATTTACGAACAGACAGACAATAACACAGCGCCATGCGTCATTTATTATTAATTAATAATACGCGTGAGCGGATTTAATGAGTAACGATTTGGCAGAAGAGTTTGAAGTTCGCGGTATTAAGTTATTCTACATGTTACAACTTGTATTCTGGCTTATAAAATTAGGTAATGTCGGTTTCTATTAATCATTTGTAAGTAATTAATTACTTAGAAATCGTAACTATATTTTATTATTTTACTAATTAAATACGAAAATGTGCGTCGGTGCTTCTTTGTAAAGACGAGTAAAAGTATTTTTTTTTTATCTACGTATATACACGAAGATCGCGTATTATAGAGTTGGTATTTCAGCCTTGTAATAAAGAAGTGAAGATTTAGTTTGTTGACCCAGTTAAAGTATTTAATAATAGATAATTGCTATTATTTAAAATTAATTTAAACTTGATCGTATTAGGGCAGTTTTTGTAGATAATTCAGGCAGAGAAACTCGCAGCAAAATTAAAAAATAATTAACAAGTTGTTTTTGTTTATCGCTTCCTAAAGTAGTGTCTATTGTTCTCACAAAAATAAAAGATCCGCGATAACATTTTATCTGTGGCAGACAAAATCTATGCAAACAAATGATCATAATGTAATCTTGTTGGCAAAACTATGTTAATGACTATTTAGACCATTTTAATCATCGTGACTAGGAAACCAAAGGCCTTGGTTCAAATATGAATAAATATGATATTTGTACGCGAGTCAAGAATGTTTTTTTTTAAGGTAATTTATATTAAGTAGGTCTGTGTATCTGTTACCGTAATTTTTAATTTTTTTTACACTTATTTCATTTTAAAATTGACATAAATACATACATAACACGCCCGTAATCCCCGAAGGAGTACGCATAGCCAGTGGCAGCTGGGCCCTTAACCACATTCAGCCAAAAAAAAAACTGAGCTATGGTAGGTACCATAGATTTAGGATGTACAAAAATTCTAAATCTATGGTAGGTACCATAAAAAATTGCAACTTTTTTTATTATCAAAAATTGTTTATACCTTTAATACAAACAAAACCCATTTTAATTTATAACGTGACGTCTTAAAAACTGTTATAAACAAAATTATAAGCGAATCGTAAATCACAGCTCTCAGTCACTTTCTATGTCTATTGCACGATTAAGTCTATACTAAACGCAGACTTAAATAGTCATTAGCTAATTAGTCTAATATTGGACTAATTACTCTAACGTGAGGTCTTCGCCTCTTTCTTTTTTAGTAATCACGCTATGTAAAGATCAATGCTAAGAGTACCTTCGATGATTACTTCATCGGATAGAGCAAAATGTACGTTACAAAGTTAACTAGAACCATTGACAATCAATTGATACTTTTTTGGACGTCAAAATCTAGTACGTTCGTAGTTTTTGTATAGCGATAATAATTTGTGATGTCATAGTTACGGAACTTAATCAAGTAATTATTTACTTAACATTTCCAAAAGTAATTACAACGAACACAAATTAAAACCTACGTACACGATTGTCTTAAATAAGTATTTATTTGAGAGAAACCATTTGCTTTGTTAATATATGTAATTATGTACATAAGTATAGTGTAATATAAGACAGGTTTTAATCGCCTTATGTACATCTGCCGTATTTAGTCTTTCGAGAAAAATCGACGCAAATTTCGATAGGTATCATTATTTGCGATTACATTATCCAAAACACGCTAGGTATTTATGTTATCTGTGACGACCACAATGACCATGTTTACCAAATAAGTTTTACCAACTATTTAGAAAATGAGGAAAGATATTGGAAATACCCATTAACATCAGTCATTTGCCATAAATAAATGGAGATCGTGAGTTTTTGCTAAAAAATCAACATAAAACCAGATGAGTAACAAAGAGTTACGGGTTTTTACGGTAACTGAACTGTTGCATTTTAGGTTTTTTTCTGTAGCTACGTCATTAAGCATTTAACTAATAGAGATGTAATGTGATATTTGATGTTAAATACTCGGTACTTCGGTAGTGACCTTGTCCTATGCGCCAAGAGTTGTGAGTTCGATCCGCACCTAGGACAAACATTAGTGTGATGATTACTTGTGTTTGTTCTGTGTCTGGCTGTTAATATCTTATATTTAGGTTTACATTTGTAATACCTCTGTTGATTCTGATATCCGCAACGCAAGTGCTTAAGCTACTTACTTCGGAATCAGATCAGTGTATGTGATGTCGTTTAATACGTATTTATTTTATTTAAACACGCTAAAATGGTATTGAAATCGCTGCGTTCTGACTGGCTCAAACCATTTGCTGCATTTGCAAGCTGTACACAGCTTGATGCTGATTGGTCCAGACCCATGGGATTTTGACACCATCTACATATATTTAACTTTGAAATATCAATGCCGTAAAAGAAAATACCGTAGTAGTAAAAAACCATATTGATTTAGGATTATATTGAGTCTACTATTTAAAATATTACAAAAACTGCTTAATATTTAGTCAGTTGACTATACTAACAAGTCATAAACTCACAAGCCCATACAACATTTATAAAGAGATTGCGTTTTGACAACTTTTAAAAAGTATCTTAATTGAGTTATTGAATTATTGGGATTCAATTGACATTTTGTCAGTGCAAAATCTATAGTTTTTTTTTTACTAAGTAAGTCCAACTTTTTTCTTTAGCTGGCACATACTCATATGTAGTTACATTTGTCTTTTTAGTTGGCAAATCTGATTGTGTACCAGCTCTTGTCTATTCAATAAACTCTTAAAATTGTTAACACAACATTAGAAACATGTTTTATGTAAACTTATATTTCCCCATGAGAGTAATAAAACCGATAATAACCAGTTAATTCCAGACAAACGCGTCTTAAAATAGATTACGACGGCTGCGTGTATTTGATAATGCGGAATAAGGTTACTTACCGTTATCACTGTTTTGAGTCAATACACCAGTGTGGATACTGTACTAATACTTATATTAGCTTCCAAGTATATTCATACCAAGTAATGTTATCAAGTTTGTCGTAATACGTTCTTAAGTTGTGAATGTGTATTCTACGTGACGCCATATGTTTTTTATATATTAAATAAATAAATAAATAAATTCTTCAGACTGACACACCAATTCCCTAGTCCCAAACTAAGCTTATAAGCTTGTGCTATGGATACTAGGTGAACGGATAGAAATACTTAAATACGTTTATAAACATCCATGACTCGAGTTCAAATATCCATGTTCATCACACGAAATATTTGCCCCTAGCGGGATTCGAACCCGCGACCCTTGGTTTCGTGGCCAGGGTCTCTGACCACTCGACCAACGGGTCAGTCAAAATTGTTGTAGTTGTATTGAATATTTATTGTTATCTGAAGCTACGCACGATTTAATCAAATAAAATAATTATTTTCATAAGATTCCGTGTATCGTGTAGGTATGTTATTTTTCTAGTCCCCTACACTAGACTAAGCCTGCTCTGTGGGGAATAATAAATAATTATCACACTACATTACATACTGATCTGACTCCGAGGTAAGCTTAAGTACTTGTGTTACGGATATCAGAATGTATACTTAAATATTGGATATTAACACCAGGACACAGAATAAAAACAAGTATTCATCACACGAATGTTTGTCCTGGGTGGGGATTCAACCCACAACTCTTGGCGCATGGGGCGGGTCACTACCGAATGAGCCATCGAGTCTGTCAAAAGGGATTAATGTCGATTTTTCTATTTCTTGGGAAAAGTACCTACTATTTTTGGATAACAGCTATTCTATATCATTTTCTGTATCTACAACAATGTGTATGCAAAATTTCATGATGATCGGTTGAATATTTAAGACGTGAATAAGAAAAAAAAACTCAAGTTACAGTGATTATGCCATTATAGCGTTGCAATTTTCATTTCACGCGATCCTAATCAGACAACTTCGGTCTAAATATAAAAACAACCAGTTAAACAAAACAAGAATTTTGCTTCTAATTGCTAAAACGTTCGTGTTTTTTCTTCTCATTACGGCCTTATCTAATTCTTGAAGTGAATAGAAAGAAAACTTCGTGTGGATTGTAAGATACCACTTAACCTCACTTCAGTTACGACATGATTCAATACACTTTAACTAGTTTTGGTTAGACTCCTTTTTGCAAAATAGGGATGACGAACCGAAGCAAGTAATTTCGATTTTGTAATTCATACAAAATAAGTAGCACTTTACGGCTGTTTTTAGCAAATTGCTAATTTGACACATATCTAACCTAACTAACTAAACTTTAAGCCTCTTCCCTAGCGGGGTAGGCAGAAAGAAACGAACGCCATATGGCACGATCCCTACACACCTCACTCGCCTCTTAAACATGATAGGATTTATTGATTTTTATACCACTTTTGTGTGACTATGGGATAATATTATCCTTAGGGCTGAAATATAAAGTCGACGCAAAGAATATCACAACCAGTTTTTTATATTTTTTTTTTAAACCAACCTCCAGATTTGCAAATTATGATCACGTTGAAATATTCTTTACGTTCCTATACATATATTTAATAAAAAAATTGCCTTCTAATTGCTATTAAAATACTTATTAGGACTTATAATCAACTAGCAACCCGTCCCGGCTTCGCACGGTAGCATAAAATAATATGGAATTATACATAAAAACCTTCCTTTTGAACCACTTAAGCTATTGGTGAAACCCGCATCAACATCATTTGTGCAGTTTAAAAGTTCTAAGCGAACAAACAGAAGCGGCGACTTTGCTTTATAGTATGTTAAGAAAAAGTATTTCACTAATTTATCTATCAGGTAATCGGTTAAAACTTAACATAACATAACATCACGCCCATAATCACCGAGTAAGGGTAGGCAGAGTCAAAGAGGCAGCAGGCCATTAACCATATTCAGCCAAGAAAAAAAAAGGGAAAATTGTGAAAAGGTAGTGTCTAGCTCGTCGCCACAGTCACGTACCCAAAACCCCATATACCATTAGTCGCCTTTTACGACTTTGTTTCAAAACTATTTATTTAAATTCCAGGTCACTTGAGTCCTTAAATTTGTATTAGTCAGCACCCCTACAAGCCGTACTATTAGCTAATTACAGTTTTTGCGGGATTACTTAAATATCGAGCACAATCGTTGTTAAGTTGCAATCATGTTGCATTGTCGGTCAGCACGCGAAGACCGGTGTCGACACTAGCCTACATAGTGATATTGCACTAATGCATACTATGCGCGTATTGTGAAGGTTAGCTAATATATTGGCTGTTTGCAAGCGTTTACAAAAAGGTTAAACGTTGATTTTTTTTTGTATTTCTGTTGCGAAGGAAAGGCTTGGAGCAGCACTCCAAGCAAGTAATACGTTCGACGACAGACACGAATGTTCAGAAAATCGGGTTTGTAACAGACCACGTCGCGTGATTTTTGCGATTTAATTATTATTTTTTTAAATATAAATACGTATTAAAATGGGTTGAAACAAGCGGGTAGGGATAGAATACGGGAATATAACACCTGATAAGCGTTTATTCAGACTAAAGCGGTGGTAGCTCAATGGTAAGGACACGCGCCTCTTAACCGAGGAGTGCGGGTTCAATCCCGGGCACGCACCTCTGGATTTTTCAAATCTATGTACGTATTTATACCACTAGCTCGACAATGTGGGAAAACATCGTGATGAAACCTGCAAATTCAAACAACTTTGGATTTGTAACCATGATCCAAAAATTGTCTGGTTTCCCTATCTTAGGGTTTCGAAGGTCAGATCGGCAGTCGCTTCAATGTAATTACCAGACTCGCTAAATCCTGGATCATGGTCTAAGCGGACCCCGTCCAAGCACGGGACATAACGCTAGGAAGATGATGATGAAGCGTTTATTTAGACGTTAGACGTTTACTCATAGAAAAAATGGTATGAGGTAGTAACAGTTTGCATTTGTAAATGAAAATGACCCTTGTGCGTAATTAATTGCGATGATCCATTGGTTATCTAAAACTAGGGGGTCCTCTAGGTGGTGGAAGCCCTGGGCACGTGGCCAAAGTGCCCAGTGGAAAAGAGGGGACAGTGCCTAATTTCGAAACTGCTTTTACTTACTTAGTTGGTTCTTCTAGTGTTCTGACACGTGCTTAGTCGGGGTCCGCTTAGACAGCTTATTTAAATATCTATACCTAGTCTTACCATTCATTTTTAACCGACTTCAAAAAAAAGGAGGAGGTTCTCAATTCGACTGAATTTTTTTTTTTTTTTTATGTATGTATGTTATATATGAACCATTCCTCAAATACCATTCTAACGAAGTACCCAATGATATGCTCGTCGGCTGCCCCGTATCATTCGTTCTCACCCCCATAAGGCATGGCATCCACAGCCGGAATCTATTCCATATTTCCGGATTCCAATCTTGGAAGTTTGCAAGGCAACGCAGCCATCTTTGATAAGATTGTTATCTAATTGTTGTCCAAAGAGAATATAGACTTACACACTTAAAGACCAGTTAGAGTTATTTATAATAGTAGCGCCCTGCGGTTTCACTCGCGTTGTTCCAGTTCCCGTGGGAATACAGGGATAAAATATAGCCTATGTTATTCGCTAATAAAGTAGCTTTACATTGCTGAAAGATTTTTTCAAATCGGTCCAGTAGTTTCGGAGCCTATTGAATGCAAATAAACAATTAAATCTTTCCTCTTAAAAATATTAGTGTAGATTTAAAACAAACATTATGTAGCTTCAAATTGAGCATATTATATTAATCATCATCATCATTATTCTTAAGCTATGTGTATAAGATAAGGGATAGACCCTACTTAATACCAATCTATCTATACTAATATTATAAAGAGGAAAGATTTGTATTTTTGTGTATGTTTGTAATGAATAAACTCAAAAACTACTGTGCCGATTTAAACGATTCTTTCACCATTATAAAGCTACGTTATCCGGAAGTAACATAGGCTATATTTTATCCCCATATTCCTACGGGAACGGGAACTATGCGGGTGAGACCGCGGGACACTGCTTGTTATACATAGTTACGAACTTAATTGAGTCCGCACACCTTGTGAACTTGCTTTATTTCTGATTCTTAGTTTAGTGGTTAGAAATCATGACTACGAAATAAAAGGCAACTTTCGTTCGAACATAAATTCGTATTAAGATTTTTTAATATTTCCATTAATATATAGATGTCAAGTATATGTATATGTCTGTTTTTTTTTCATTGAACCTATTTTAATCAGTAGACTTTGTCAGAAAAGATCCAGAATTTTCTTAGAATATTTATTGTTTTAACCAAAAAGAAAAATAAACCAAGAACCACACAGTCATCATAAGCTTTATTTTCAAGTGTGGCAACACTAGTAAACGGGCAACGGAATAGGTCACAAAGCCCGAGTACTACGGCGCATTGACACCACTTATCTTGCATTTAGGTCGCAGCAAGCCATATGCTCTTAGATCGCTCTGCACCAGGGGTCGGCAACCTGCGGCTTTACAATGTAAAGTTACGACACTCGCTGTAGAGCTCCATGCGCAAAAATAAGTTAATATGTTAACTAAGTCGTTCAAATCGTGCTATCAATTATCAATGTTTGACGCAAAAAAATATTTGTTATTAAGAGCCTTAAAAATGCAATCGGTGCGTAAAAGTATCTATTTATATACAGTCTATCTTTTGTCTAAATTTGACTTCAAAAACCTTTACAATTTTATAAATGCAACTTTTAGCTCTTCCGTCTCAAAAGGTTGCCGACCCCTGCTCTATACCGAGCTGGTATGCTTGTAGGGCGAGCCATTACTTCTGGCCTTTGCAATGAAGTGATTCAGCCTCCTTGTAAATATGCACATAGACAATAAAAAAACAGATGTTAATTGGCATATGAGTAGTGATAATTACATATTTTATAGAGCAGCTGCTACAATAGATATATCGCTTTTAATGTCGTGTAAAGTTTATTCATACGGTTATATGTAATTTTAAACGTAACTATATTATTACTGTATCAATTATTATCGGTAAATATGTGTAAATTGACACGTTGGACAACGCACGTGCTCGTTGCGAAAGATAAATAGTACTTTGGCTTAATGCAATTTAAAATGCTGTAAATTTTGCTTATGTGAATGAACGAACATGATGAATTTATGCAGTTATAGTCACTAGTGATCGCCCACTGGTCGAAATTTTGCACTCCTTCTCCATATAAACTTTAACTGTGCCAAATCATCATCATCAATCATCCGCGTAATTGTCATAAAAAGGTGTACAACGTTTTTGGTTCACATATTAATATATAGATTTATATAATAGGTACATTTTGTTCTTTATGACACTTCTCTGCCAATATCGAATTTATTTAGACTTAATTCTAGAAAAACGATTTAGAAAAAATCGAGTGTACGTAAATCATATTCCAGATCATTATTATTTTAGTGTCTATTCAAAAAGTTGTCCCGCCGCAAGCTTTTAGAAAAAAAAACATGTCACTAATTAAGATACTCTAAGAAAAAAAAAAGGTAAAACGTTCTTATTTCAAAACGTCAAAATCAAAGTCGCGGAATCGCCAGCCAGCATTCACGCGCGTTTTTTCTTTTTGTTTACAATGCGTGTGTAATTTTTTTCTTTTGTCCATCGCACCACTATTATGCAGGCCGACGGAGCATGACTTTGTTTTCTACCCAATCTCCATTGTAAATGACTTCAAATTGATTGTTTATGGCATTATAATCAGCTGTTTGATTTGTAACGGCGGCATTGCACTCGCCTTTTTTGTTATCAACTATAAGGATTAATTAGACTTTTTACGGTTAAACTTGATTTAATGAGGCTTGTGACCGGCGATTGTTTTTAAACGGCTCATCACTAGGTGTCGTTGACATCGCCATTTTCTGATGTCAGAGGAATATGGATTCTTTAGGTCAAAGGAATAATACATTATAAACAGCTTCTTTATGTGAAATGAAAACATATTTAAATTGAAATTTGAAATTGAAATTCTCTTTATTTACGTAGGCTGCAAAATAGCACTTATAAATGGTCAAAATGAGATCAATATCTATATCTAAAAAGTAGATTCTACCGATACTAGAAAATAATATACACAATCTATACTTATAATAAATCTGTAGAGAGGTCAATTCTGTACATGAAATATATTTTCAAAATAACTATCCGGGGGTGATTGATGCTCGATACCGATGCCAAAAATGCAATCAGTAAAATTTTTGTCTGTCTGTCTGTCTGTCTGTCTGTCTGTCTGTCTGTCTGTATGTTCCTTATAGAAACAAAAACTACTCGACGGATTTTAACGAAACTTGGTACAATTATTCTTCATACTCCTGGGCAGGTTATAGTATACTTTTCATCACGCTACAATCAATAGGAGCAGAGTAGTGAAGGGAAATGTTAGGAAAACGGGAGAAGTACTCCATTTTTTAAGCTTCCGTCGCGTGTGCAGCCTTAATGGTTAAAGTTACATAGAAATCATGTATGACGGAAATAGTCTTTATAATATTAACCATAAACGCGGGTGACACCGCTGGCACAGATAGTATATATAAATAAATAAGCAATATACTGATGCGAAGTCAAATTCATGAAACTCCTAGCATAACATAAGAGGTCTATTGTCTATCTATAACCCACACATTCCGATAATTACATAATATTGATTTAAAATCAACAAAAAGGAGCTCATGTTCCTGAATAAAATTATAATAATGAATCGATGGTCACATACATACATAACATCACGCCCATAATTCCCGAAGGGGTAGGCAGAGTCAAAGGAGCAGCAGGCCCCTTTAACCACATCCAGCTAAAAACAAAACTGAGCTGGGTTAGATGGGAAATTGTGAAAAAGTAGTGACAAGTGGCTAAATACATACATGCACTGCTAAAACCATAACCATTCTTTTATCTAGCTGTAGTCGGATAAAAACGAAACCTACTAAGGCCCAACCCATCAATCATAAACATTTTCGTCCTAACTCATTACCTTCAAAGTAACATCATTAGTATTCAAGGCGCGCATCGCCGCGTATTACCTAGGCATCGTCTGAGCCCTTATTAGGCGCCCTAAGAGTCCTGTTAGCAGACTGCCGGTCTAACCGACGGTGTACGTGACTGACGGTCACTTTGTGTTTGTCGGACCTTACAAGGTGACCGACGATGTAACGAATATATTTGCAATGTATGCTTACGTTAGAATCGATTTGAAGGATTAGTTGTGCGCAATCGAATAGTTGATAATGATTTAATGATTAGATGAAGCATCTATAGGTTAATTTACTAGCGGATTTCAAGATAAAATATACCACCAGTTATTTGACATACGTTTTATACGCTGACAGGCCCGTTGGTCGAAAGGTCAGAGACCCTGGCCACGAAACCAAGGGTCGCGGGTTCGAATCCCGCTAGGGGCAAATGTTTCGTGTGATGAACGTGGACATTTGTACTCGAGTCATGGATATTTATAAACGTATATAAGTATGTCTATCTGTTCATCTAGTATCCATAGCACAAGCATAAGCTTAGTTTGGATCTAGAGAATTGGTGTGTCAGTCTAGAGAATTAATTAATTAACGCTTCCATATATTATTAATTGAATATGATTGCTTAGTCTATAGAAATAGATTTAGTATAAACGTAAGAAAGTGAGGTTTAACTATAAACTATTAAATAAAGTTTCTTTATTAGTCTGTGGGTTTAACGTACCTATTAAAATTTTAAAGCAACAAAAACGAAATGTGCTAATAATTTAAATTGATAAACGATTTAAAATAATTTTTTTTTTTTTTTTTTTATAGAGTAGGTAGATATTAGTACTATAGTAGTTTATGTATGGTAACTAAATAAATAACTTCACGCCACTGCCCTAGCGGGGTAGGCAGAGAGAACTGAACGCCATATGGCACGATCCTTACACACCTCACTCGCCTCTTCAACATTCATGATCGTAATTTTTTTTTTATTTTTCTCCCGGGGGAAATCATCATGGATAAGCCTTCTAGTTTATCTATGGTATGGTAATTAAATAAAAATATTAGTTAGAAACAAAATTTACAATGAGGAAAGTATGCTTTCCTATGATGTCCTCTGTCCAGTACGCTTGCAGTCTAAATATATATGAACACAAGTCCGTTTCTTAGAAAGGAAGACGAGACTTCATAAAAGAAAAAGAGCTCTTGTCTTGAGCTGACAATCAGCAACATGTGTTGTGCAAATGTCAGCAACGCATTATGCATTCATTGCAATCACAACGCATGTAATCGCGGATCTTGGACTAACTTATATGTAGTGGAATAGTATATAAATTATATGTAGTAGGTAGCAAATTACAGTTAATAAAGTATTGTATTCGTATTCGTATTCGTATTCGTATTCGTATTCGTATTCGTATTCGTATTCGTATTCGTATTTGTATTCGTATTCGTATTCGTATTTGTATTCGTATTCGTATTCGTATTTCGTACACATCTATACTTATAATAAATCTGTAGAGAGGTCAATTCTGTACATGAAATATATTTTCAAAATAACTATCAGGGGGTGATTGGTGATCGATACTGATGCCAAAAATGCAATCAGTAAAATTTTTGTCTGTCTGTCTGTATGTTCCTTATAGAAACAAAAACTACTCGACGGATTTTAACGAAACTTGGTACAATTATTCTTCATACTCCTGGGCAGGTTATAGTATACTTTTCATCACGCTACAATCAATAGGAGCAGAGTAGTGAAGGGAAATGTTGGGAAAACGGGAGAAGTTACTCCATTTTTTAAGCTTCCGTCGCTTGTGCAGCCTTAATGGTTAAAGTTACATAGAAATCATGTATGACGGAAATAGTCTTTATAATATTAACCATAAACGCGTGACACCGCTGGCACTGCTAGTTATTAATATTTTTTACAAAGCTCTATCCTAAAAATAATGATTCTTCCTAAAAATTTAAGAAAATCTTACCATTTCCCTAGTGGGGTAGCCAGATATAACTGAGCATACCTATTCATATTTACATATATTTTCAGGAAAGTTACTGAAAAGTCTGAAATGTTGATAGTGCAAGTATTTTTTTGACCTAACTAGGACCTTAACCCTAGCGTCAATTGGTAACCTAGGGCCCTGGAATAGATATGTAAAAGTGTACATTGACCCTTGAATATATATGCATAATTATACCATATGTATGAATTAACTACTTAATAGTTACTCTAGAAATGGGTACGAAAAACAGAACACCATAGTTCCGTAGCTAAAAACCAATGAACTAACTGAATTCCTTTGACAGCCGGAGGTTTATAATAGCCCAGCAGATTTACGAGCGAATAAAAATGAAGCTCGTTAGCCAATCCCTTTGAATGGACTGAAAAATGGCGGTTTCGTAAGAGGCCAGTCTATAAAACTGTAGTTACTATGCTTTTATGAACATCCTATAGTTTCGTAAACGGAATTATTTTGAATGCAACAAGAAAACTAACTTCTGTAAAAAGTATCAAGTGAAACAAGAAAGAGATTTTTTTTAATCTATGGAATTTCTTATAGTTTATTAAATAAATTACTAACCCAGCCCAGTTTTGTTTTTGGCTGAATGGTTAAGGGGGCCTGCTGCCCCTTTGACTCTGCCTACCCCTCCAGGGATTATGGGCGTGTTGTTATGTATGTATGTATGTAAATAAATTACTGTATAGGTATATGAGTCAAGGTCCTGCTTAAATGCAATTTTTTTGCCCCTAAAGTTTGCAAACTACTGTGTTTCTTTCCTAGCATGTCGTATAAACCTAAAAAGCGACTAATGTTGTTTCGGGTGTAGAATAGTGATTGTGTAGGCGACGAGGTAGCCACTTGTTACTTCTTTTTCGCAATTTTCCATCTAACCCAGTTTTTATTATTATTTTTTATTTATTTATTAAGGACAACCAACAAATCTTACACTAATTACATTGTATTAACTTATGTACTATATTTAAGACTAGCTGTGCCAGCGGTGTCACCCGCGTTTATGGTTAATATTATAAAGACTATTTCCGTCATACATGATTTCTATGCAACTTTAACCATTAAGGCTGCACACGCGACGGAAGCTTAAAAAATGGAGTAACTTCTCCCAACATTTCCCTTCACTACTCTGCTTCTATTGATTGTAGCGTGATGAAAGTATACTATAACCTGCCCAGGAGTATGAAGAATAATTGTACCAAGTTTCGTTAAAATCCGTCGAGTAGTTTTTGTTTCTATAAGGAACATACCGACAGACAGACAGACAGACAGACAGACAGACAAAAATTTTACTGATTGCATTTTTGGCATCAGTATCGATCACTAATCACCCCCTGATATTTAGTTTGAAAATATATTTCATGTACAGAATTGACCTCTCTACAGATTTATTATAAGTATAGATAAGTGCAGATTCACTTACAGGCTGCCACGACAAGCAAATGTGAGCAACACATACAGAAAAAATAAAAATTTAACAAAATTACGCCAGAGAGCTACAACTTGAACGAATCAAGTATAGTCCTCTTAAATTTATGATTGCTACAAGTCAAAATATCAACATCATCAGACCTCTTCATCAGTCCGTTGTATTGACGTTGAAGTCTGTTTATTAGTGAGTGATGACCGAGATTGCTTTTAGACCCATTGGACACAAACGGAACGAATTTACCTTCTCTTGCCAACTTGAGACTTTTATTTTTTTGAAGTTAGTTAATTATTAGGTAGTATTGGTAGGTATATTATAAGTTAAAGCGTCTTTTGTGTCTTTGAGAAAGGTGACGTCATCTTCTGGGAATCAATAAAAAAAATGTTGTAGAATGACCACAATTATTGAATAATAATATACAAAGTAAATTAAACGTAAACAATAACTTATCTTTCATTCACAATGATTCAAACTTCTAATTAAGTAGGTAAGTACTATTTTATTAGTCATTCAAAACATTAGTATTTGTGTAAAAGTATTACATATTCTCGGTAGATGCAACATTACGAACCGGTGGTAGAATCATATCTCTTTCAACTGTTTTTGACGATTTGTAAGTGTTTCTTTGAAACTTATATAAATAAAGAAGAGCGGTGGTAGCTCAATGGTAAGGACACGCGCCTCTTAACCGAGGAGTGCGGGTTCAAACCCGGGCATGTACCTCTAGATTTTAAAAAATCTATGTACATATTTATACCACAAGCTCGACGGTGAGGGAAAACATCGTGATGAAACCTGCAAATTCAAACAACTTTGAATTTGTAACCATGATCCAAAAATTGGTTGGGTCCCCCTATCTTAGGGTTACGAAGGTCAGATCGGCAGTCGCTTCAATGTAATTACCAGACTCGCTAAATCCTGGATCATGGTCTAAGCGGACCCCGTCTAAGTACGGGACATAACGCTAAGAAGATGATGATGATGATGATGATAAATAAAGAATATTTTGACTTTGACTTTGACTTTGACAGTTTACGGAATATGTAACAACAAGACGCGAGATTATTGTGACGAATAGGATATTATTTTATTGACTTTGTCAGGGCGACAATCTTTATAGACATTTTAGTAGCTTTATTAGAAAGAAAGAAAGAAAAATGTTTATTAGGTAACACACATATACACATAACAAATATTTAAAATGACAACCTGACATCATTTCAAATAGTGAAATATGTTGAACCTAAAATGTCTCCGCTCAGCATATGTCGCGGTGGTGCTATGCTCGCCGCGACGCTGGTTTTCAGCGGATGCCTTGAGATCGGGGCGTTTAGTGCTGCCCAAATAAATAATAAATAAATATCCGACGACATCACATACATTGATCTGATTTCGAGGTAAGTAGCTTAAGCACTTGTGTTACGGATATCAGAATCAACAGTGGTATAACAAATATACATATACTTAAATATTGGATATTAACACCCAGACACAGAACAAACACAAGTATTCATCATACGAATATTTGTCCTGGGTGGGGATCGAACCCACAACTCTTGGCGCATGGGGCAGGGTCACTACCGAATGCGCCATCGAGCTTGTCAAACACACCTTACATTAACACTTAACATTACTAAACTATTGATTTGCTTTTAAATCATTTTCATGTTGGTGATGTTAGACTGTTAATGTCTTAATTGCATTAGACAAAACAAGGCCGTTTATTTTGTTGCGTCAATTCAGCAAGTCATGTTCATGAGCTGGATCTTTAAGTTGAAAACAAATTGAGTTATGGCCCAATTAAATATCACGTTGAGTTACCTGTGAGGTGCTTACTACGGTACTTCATTGTAGCACTTTGAAGAATTGAGTTGACACGCCCAAGTCAAATTCAAATTTAAAACCAAATTCAACATTTTTCAATTTATATAGGTTTAAAAAATCACTTATGTCAATAAGTACAGAAAAGATAATATTATCACCGGTTCAGAAGGCAGACTCTATCGAGAAGAAACCGGCAAGAAACTCGATAGTAGTCGATAGAATAAATGGTAAAACGCATTGATGCAATCGTGTTACAAATATGTAATACTGCGCCATACTCTTGCGCCAACTATTTACTTTCAAATCTTATCACCGTTGCCTCTGAAACTAACGTAAATCCAGTTGCCTACCTTTCAACGAATTCTGCTGTTTAACAAGTTACGACCATTTTGCGTCTATTGGTTAAAACATCCACTGTAGTATTATTCCGAATATCGTGTACGTTTCTGTTTTGCGGTAAAACAATACGAGAGGTCGACAAACAGACATCGACACGCGATATCTTAACAATGGCTGGAAAATGTCACTGGGAATGGATTCGATTTCTTTTATTGTCATCTGTTTTAATTTTAACTGCATTAATAGTGGTCCTGTTGTTGCGTTGTGGATCATCAAGTTTCACTTCGATATAGTCCATAGTTTCTCAACCTTTGGTGACCCCTAGGGGTCCGCGGACCACAGATTTAAATCCCGGGGAAACATTTTAAGGTGTCGTAGCATATTGCCAAACGAATATATTTCATGAAAACGTATGTAGAGATATTTTACTTCACTTACACACATAACATCACGCCCACAATCCCCGAAGGGGTAGGCAGAGTCAAGGGGGCAATAGGCCCTTTAACCACATTCAGCCAAAAATAGAACTGGGCTGGGTTAAATGGAATTTTTTTAAAAAGTAGTGACAAGTGGCCAGCTTGTCGCCTACACAATCACATACCCAAAACCCGATATACCATTAGTGGCCTTTTACGACATTCTATGCTCCTGACCTCTCTCCGGTCATGTCGGATTGCCGTCTCACCGGACTATGAGAATGAAGGAATAGAGAGTGCACCTGTGTTAGCGCACACACTTGTGCACTATAATATCTCCTGCGCAGATGGCTAATGCTCGTTGAGATTGGCCGCCGTGACCGATATCGGTTAGGAGGACATTATTATTTATTACGACATTCTAGGCAAGAAACAAGTTGGTCTTTTTAAGTTCCAGACCAACAGCAACAAGTTGTCCAATTTTAACTTTTTCTTTACTTATTAGCTAATATAATCTACTCCAGCTCGGTTTTTGGCTAAAGGCTTAAGGAGCATATTGCCCCATACTCACTTTGACTGGCCCGTTGGTCGAGTGGTCAGAGACCCTGGCCACGAAACCAAGGGTCGCGGATTCGAATCCCGCTAGGGGCAAATATTTCGTGTGATGAACATGGATATTTGTACTCGAGTCATGGATGTTTATAAACGTATTTAAGTATGTCTATCCGTTCACCTAGTATCCATAGCACAAGCTTAAGCTTAGTTTGGGACTAGGGAATTGGTGTGCCAGTCTGAAGAATTTATATTATTATATATTATTTACTTTGCCTACCCCTCTCGGGACTCGCTAGCCTCATTTTTTACGATTTTTCATCTAACAGCTCAATTTTATTTTAGGCTAATTGTGGTTATAGGAGCTTACTGACAAGCTCGATGGCACATTCGGTAGTGACCCTGCCCCATGCGCCAAGAGTTGTGGGTTCGATCCCCACCCAGGACAAATATTCGTATGATGAATACTTATGTTTGTTCTGTGTCTGGGCGTTAATATACAATATTTAAGTATATATTTGTAATACCACTGTTGTTTCTGATATCCGTAACACAAGTGCTTGAGCTACTTACCTCGGAGTCAGATCAATGTATGTGATGTCGTCGGATATTTATTTATTTTATTTTTACTTATTATAGCTCTTTGGTCTCTGGGTCCCCCTTCGGGGATTGCGGGCGTGATAACACGCATGTTGCTACTCTATGATGACTCACAGTTGTTTGCAAGTTTCTCAACAATAAAGCGTCACTGTCATCAACTACTAGAGCTCATTACTAATGCACAGACATGCTGTGGTTTATGTTAGCTAGGCCAGTGGTTCTCAAACTGTATGAGTATAAACAAATCTTACTTTCGATATGTGTTGTTATGGAGAATAAGCAGGTATACAACAGCTTTTTCTGTACTTTCCACAGGGATGTGACATTATTTTATTAGGCGTTACAGTTTACTAATAAATAAGTCGCATTATAGTTATGTTATTGATATTATAATAACGGTAAATAACCGTTTTAAATATTAAAAAAGATATAAATGCCACAAACACAATATGGTGACCTATTTATTAAACTAAACTGTCTTGTCATTATATTTTTTATTACACTTCAGTTGTTTTGCGATACCGATCGAAACACATTGTTTTATCACAACACAAACTATTAATATTAACAGGCAGTTAAAGTTTGGGGATCGTAGACATAGTAAAAACAATGTGCGTACGTCGTTCCTGCGTGCGTTAAAAACGGTAGCTTCCGGCTGCGCAAGACAAATAAATGCGCGGGCGCATGCGCGCTACTACCGGATCTCGATCAAAGTCGAGTTTGGTCCGAGAATATGATTAACATCTGTTTAGCATCGCGTTTTTATCTATTCATATTTGCGTCTCATTTTTTTTGTAAAATTTTTATAACGAACCTAATACCCTATATTTGTATTATAATATTTGCCTTTATTATTAACCTAATATTTGCCGATATAAATAAATATCCGATGACATCACATACATTGATCTGACTCCGAGGTAAGCTTAAGCACTTGTGTTACGGATATCAGAATCAACAGTGGTATTACAAATATATACTTAAATATTGGATATCAACACCCAGACATAAAACAAACATAAGTATTCATCACACGAATGTTTGTCCTGGGTGGAAATCGAACCCATACTCTTGGCGCATGGGGCAGGGTCACTATTGAACGCCCCATCGAGCCAGTCAAATACAAACTTACAAATTTAGATTGTTATACACATAATCTATGCTTAAAGTGACTGTTTACGAATCAATGGTAGTGGCAAAGGTCAGTTATGTACAGTATTTGGGGTACTGCGCCTGCGCATGGCACGTGTAAATCACGCGTGTTGATCTAAAAAGTTACTCAGTAACGAGTAACGGTTCTTTTGGTAACGTGAAAAGAGCTATTCGGAGGACGTGATAATTAACTATTGTGAAGTTGCACAACTGATGATTAGTAACAGTTTTTACCCGACTACGGCGAAGTCAAAAAGCGAGGTTATGATTTTGTATGCCTTTACTTTTTGTCCTAGAAATGTCAGTCAATATCAACAACGACAACAACATCAACAACAGCAGTAACATACATATCATCTCCTTAGCGTAATGTCCCGTGCTTCAACGGGGTCCGCTTAGACCATGATCCAGGATTTAGCGAGTCTGGTAATTACACTGAAGCGTCTGCCGATCTGACCTTCGTAACCCTAAGATAGGGGAACTAGACAATTTTTGGATCATGGTTACAAATCCTAAGTTGTTTGAATTTGCAGGTTTCATCACGATGTTTTCCCTCACCGTCGAGCTAGTGGTATAAATACGTGCATAGATTTGAAAAATCCAGAGGTACGTGGCTGGGTTTTAACCCGCACTCCTCGGTTAAGAGGCGCGTGTCCTTATCATTGAGCTACCACCGCTCAACTGTAACAAACATATACATAATATAATTCCTAAGGAGGTAGACAGAGTTCACGTATCAGTAAGACCATTCAACCACATTCAGCCAAAACAAATAAAACCGCCTAAGTGCGAGACGGTCTCGCGCACGAAGCCGCCGCATTATCAATAAAAACGGCAAAAAACCATGTCTGTTGCATAGGAGTCCCCTTAAATATTTATTTTATTTTGTTGCTATAGCGACAACAGAAATACATCATTTGTGAAAACTTCTACCTAAACTGTCTAACTATCACGGTTCATGTTGTACAGCCTGGTGACAGACGGGCAGACTTACAGACGGACGGACAGCCAGAGTCTTGGTAATAAGGTCCCGTTTTACCCTTTGGGTACGGAACTCTAAAAATGTAGTTAAGTTAGATGAAACATTGGGACAAGGGGTCATCTTGTTAGTATTAACTTAATACTTTTTTTTTTGTCGAGGGGGAAATCTTCAAAAGATATCCGGCTTCTTATAAGGGGGAGAAGACGGGTTATGTAAAATTTTTATTCACTAAAACCCACCCGGTGGTCGTCCTTTACACCTACCAGGAAGTGCCGGGTCCTCTGTTGACTTGCGCCGGCGTTCCTGGGATGTGTCTGCGCCTTGTTGACTCATCCAGTTCTTTTTCTTGGCTGGCAACATTTGACCACGACATGCTGTCGCCTCTCTTGTTCCAGTCTATAATCATTTAGCCATTAAAGCCCCCATTCCAATGTATTGCGGACCTTGTACTGACACATATTATGTTTATGAGCAGTAGCATGCGTCAAAACCTTATAGACTAACTCAATACCTATTACACCATAAGTTGCTTTTTACGACATGCTAAGCAAGGAAAATAATTTTCAGTTTACTGTTAGTACATAATTTTCGAGTACTTGACCAGTGTGGGACATCAGGAGTAAATAGATACCAGAAATATAACTAACTAACTAAACTTCACGCCACTTCCCTAGCGGGGTAGGCAGAGAGAACCGAACGCCATATGGCACGGTCCTTACACACCTCACTCGTCTCTTCAACATTAAGATTCTTCCAGAAATATATCATCACCATATATAATTCCGTGATTCGTAAGTCATGCACTTATTTTAGTGAATCATTTGAAGGATTTCGAAGGATTTCTACGTCATAGTAGATATCATTGGCGCCTGATAAGCTTAAATAAACATCCTATGTGTAATTCAGCAGTTGGGGGCATTATGTGACGTTAATTGAGCACGTTTTAATAGCATTCGTCTTTTTTATTTATGGATTAGGGGCCATCCACACGTCACACGTGAAGGGGGACGGAGGGGGTCTACGATGTGTGACATGGTGTGACAAGGGGTGGGAGGGGTCCTAAGTTTCGTGACATCACATTTCAAAATCTAATAATATCATAATAATTTGCAATTTTTGGATGTAAAATTGCAAAACATGTGATGTCACACTAGGGAGGGGGGAGTCCCACAAATGTGACCAGCTGTGACAAGGACGGGGGGGGGGATAAAAAAAATCGTGAAATTCGTGTGACGTACTTTATGAATGGCCCCTTATCCACTGCGTTAAAACAGTTAAATAAAAATACACACAGACATATCTTTACGTCTGCTATCCTCGAATGGGTAGGCAGAGTCCAAGTGAGAAGGTTCGTGAACCAATTGAGTCGAAGATAAAGTTGAGAGTTGGGTTAGATGGAAAATTGTGAAAAAGTAGTGACAAGAGGCTAGCTCGTCGCCGGGTAGGGTGACGGTGCGTAAAGTTTTTTTTCAGGATACAAAAAAAAGGGTTTGTGATTGTATAGGTGTCGAGCTAACTCTCACAATTTACCTTCTTAGTCAACTGAATTGTTTTTGGCTAAAAATGGTTGAAAGAGCTTGCTGTTCCTTGGCCTCTGCCTGTCCCTTCGGGGACTACTGATGGGATGGTTTGTGTGTATATAACTATGTAGTTATAGCAGAACAAACGTCTACTTTGTAACAATTGGTATAACGAACGTTCAAAATAGTTTTACATTGATAACGTCCACAACGCACTTATTAATTAATTTCTTTATAATATAACAAAGTCATAATCACAACAAAAATGTCCTACAGATATCCTTTACACTAAAACGTTTAAAAATAGTCCGGATTCCCTCACCGCCGGAAATCCTTACGATATCAGCTTATTTTAACTGCCAACAAACAAATACATCTCTCGATGAAGTTTTTATTGTCTTAGGCAAAGTTTAGTTTTAGTTTTTATTGTTAAATGTATGCGATGGTACAGATATAATATTAATAGGTATAGTAACTGAAATTTTATAGGAAAGCAATGAAACATGCCTGTTAATATTAATAATTAAACTAGATTAAGTTATTGGAATAATTTTTTTTTTCATTTTTCAAAAAAAAAAGAATCGTTTAAAATCCTAAATTTCATTAAATCTTTAATTTAACGCCAGTTAACTCTTTTTAGTTGTTTATATAAAATATACACATTACAGATGCAGTAGATATTAATTGCATTAATATACCGCTTATGAATGTGTAAACATATACCAACGTACAAATATTCGCATTTATAATATTATTAGTAGGAATTAGCAGAAGTAAGGTCATCCATAATACAATTGCAATCCAGCGGTTTATTTTTTTGGTGGATCCACATGTCGCTGTATCTATCCCAGCTAAAATTGAACTAAGCCTTGTATCTCCTAATTCACTTGTATTTATTTTTCTACTAGGTTCTGCTCGCAGCTTCGTACGCGTAGTACATCGATAAAACATAGCTAATATATGTTATTCGGGTATATGAGCTATATTATTCCAAAGTTTCATTAAAATCCATTCAGTAGTTTTTTTTGCGAAATACTAACAAACATCCATCCATACATAAAAAATTTCGCATTAATATATTAGTAGGATATGGATAACTTCAATTTGATTACAATAATATCGTGATATTTTACTAATTTAAAATAATTTATCAATGGTTTAGTGATTAACGACGTTCAGATAACCTTTGACGTCCCATTAGAAGGAATAAATCACATTTTGTTCCTTGTGTCGAGTAATAAAATGAGCATTAAAACAGTATCTGACATTTTAAACTAAACATAAATTAATGGTCCAAAAACCGACCCTTGCATCAACCTGAGGGAAAGTGGTAAAAACATTTGAAAGACAAATTTTGTATTGAAATTTTCCATTGAATTTTACAGCTTATTTTTTTTTCTTAGTCTTCTAGTATTAAAATACATGAGATTTAATACAATGATTTAATCGAAAGCCTTATCCGAATCCAAATATTCATCATTCAATGAAGAAAAGTCTGAGTATTTCTTTGTCGCTTATCTAAGGCATTAATACCATTTTTATTACGATGCACAGCACATTATCAGACACAGATGTCATTGAGAAACTGGTATCAAAATTACCGAGCCCAATTTAAACTCGTTGCTTGTTAATTGCATCTTATTGGCATTGTTTCCGGGGTACTGTTGTCTCTCTCGCTCTTACTAGCATTGGGTGTGCTAGAGTAAGACAGAGCCAGTGAATGGGAGAGCCCATTCATACTGACACCGAGGTCAGCAGTTGATTCAACTTGTAATGATAAATTAAAGACTTGCGAGTTGACTCGAGATTCACTGAAGATAACAAATGTTTAAATCATTACTTCGGAAGAGAGAGGCACTTAGACGAATGAATGCCGTTATTGTTTTAAAGAGCAGTGGTAGCTCAGGGCTCAAGAATATAGAAATGTATAGACAATCCTGAATATGTAATCATTATGATACATATAACATAACGCCCGTAATCCTTGAAGGCGTAGGCAGAGTCAAAGGGACAGCAAGCCCCTTTAACCATACCCTGCAGGCAAAAATAAAACTGGACTGAAGTAAATATTATCATGGTCATCCTATGTGTTTGGTTCCTCTGTTTGCAAAGGACAGACGCTATATCTTTATAAACAGACTCGCTAATTCTAGGATCATGGTCATAGTGACTAAAGACTGAATGAAACTGAAAAAGCATCAACAGTGGCACGTGCCTTCACCAATTTTGGTCACAATTGCGGTGAAAGTTACTCAACTTCAACAATTGACACAAACCATTGTGAGTAATTAAGAAAAACACATGAGTAACGTTAAAATAGGACCTAATATTTCAATAACTACACACTAAATGTTTCACCTTATTACATTAAAAAGCGTGTTTAAACACTAAAAAGAAATTATTTATTTCTGCAAATGGATCGTATCAAATTATTTTGTCATATTTTTTATTCTACCAGCAGTTAGGAACAGATACCGCAAGAAACTCAGCAGATACCCTTTTTTAAATAACTGTTGCAATATACAATTATTATCTTTGCGTTAATTACGCAAATTAAAATGATTATTTCCATAAATAAGTGGTTGAAAGAGATGAAACCAGAACGGATACAAGGATAACGGTTGACGATGTAGTGCTGGAACAGGTGAATGAAATTGTATATCTAGGATCTGCATTTAGTAGAGATGGAAGGTACTCCGCTGATATAGAAAGAAGAGTGAATGCAGGGAATAGGGTGAATGGAGCGTTAGGAAAACTTTTAGGCAGCAAAATCTTAAGCCAGAAGGCCCAGCTCGCCATACACAATGCGGTGCTGATTCCTACGCTAACATATGGAAGCGAGAGTTGGGTATGGCAGAAAGAGCATGAAAGTAGAATAAACGCGGTCGAGATGCGTGCGCTGCGGAAAATCTGCGGTGTATCGCTCACAGACTGCGTTCGGAATGATGATGTAAGAAAGAGAGTTGGTCTGAAGGACAGCGTCGGAGTCAAGGTAAGAAGAGGCATGCTCCGGTGGTTCGGACATGTGGAAAGAATGGATGACGAAAGATTGACTAAACAGATATACAATGCGAATGTGGAAGGATGTAGGAGCCGCGGAAGGCCCAGGCTCACCTACCACGACCAGATTGGTCGTGTATTAAAAGAAGGTGATGTTAGGAGTCATAAAAATCGTAGAGCTTGTATGAAAAGGATTATGAATGTTGAAGAGGCGAGTGAGGTGTGTAAGGATCGTGCCATATGGCGTTCGGTTCTCTCTGCCTACCCCGCTAGGGAAGTGGCGTGAAGTTTAGTTAGTTAGTTAGTTAGTTAGTTAATAAGTGGTCATGTCAGACTAAGATATCAATATCTTGACTTTTTTTTAAATGGAGAATGATAAGTTGAGGTTATTTTGCATCAGGATTTATTATATTATTCACATATAAATGATGATTTTCCTTACTGCCGAATTAGAGGTATCTTCTATTCGGACAGAGATCTTTTAAACCTAAAATCACGCTCACTCCACTACTATCTTTTAAAATAATCGGCTTTCAAAAAATAAGATTCCAAAGCATCGACATCGTTAAAAAATGGGCGTATCCTACAACAATGGATAACAAAACGCCGGTTCAGATACAATTGTAAGATTTGAAAATGAGCCTACTATTTTGTGCAACTACAATTTCTCTAAACAATGTCCAGTCATAACGCATACAAGTCGTAATTATGATACAAGCAACATTGAACGTTGAGAGTTTGATTACAATATGATGCAATACATCTCTCGGGGAAAAGCCGTAAACAACGCATTATCTCAATAAATTTAAAGGTCCCATTCGTCAAAATTGTTTAATACCTAATGCGGTAGTCTCACTGTTACTTGGTTAGCAAAAGGAATCTTTACACAATACAAATGCGAAGAATGAGTTTGTTTGTACTTCTTTCACGCTGCAACGATGCAACGGACCAATGTGTTTATTTATATAAACAATAGTTGGAAGATCGGTGAGCGACATAGGCTATTATTTAATCCGAAAGAATATCTCATTCCCATAGGAAATTTAAAAAACTTTTACCACGCGCAGGTATCGAGCAGTCTTCGTTAACACATGCAGCTTATCATATTTCCTGACTTGTCTCTTCTGAGTCCTAATCTGTCATTCGTAATCCTGGATTTAGCGAATATGCTAATTATTGAATAACGCCTTATGTCCTTATCTATGGATTTGAAGAGTCAGGCAGTGAACTTTCTATTCCACAGATAAGGCAACAAGATATATGAAAGCATTGTAATCACACTAAGGCGAAAGTTTGTGAGTGTGTTTGTGTGTGTAAGTTTGTTACTTTTTCACGCAAAAACTGCTGAACGGATATTGATGAAATTTGGCACAGAGATAGATTATAGTTTGGAATAACATATAGGCTAATTTTTATCCCAAAAAAATGTACATTATAGGTATAGAAGTATTAGTCTACGCAGGTGTAGTCGCGGGAAACAGTATTATCTATTTATTTAAAGGCTTTCCACATTATTTTCGCTCAACGCCGAGTTAAGAGTAGTAAATCTATATTATTTGGTTTTTGTTCCAAGTTAGTCTGGGACTCTGGGTCTTAAAAATAAATTGCCAACTGTGTTCTTTGCCTAGCATGTCGTAAAAAGCGACTAATGGTATATCGGGTTTTGGGTATGCGATTGTGTAGGCGAGGAGCTGGGCTCTTGTCACTACTTTTCACACTTTTCCATCTAACCCAGCCTAATTTTATTCTTGGCTGAACGTGGCCCCTTTGACTCTGCCTACCCCTTCGGGTATTACGGGCGTGATGTTATGTAATGTTGTTTTTGAAAAATTTCTGGCGCTTTTATACTACAGTAACCGCTTACCATAAAGCTAGCCGCTTGTTAACCTTTATGGCATAACAAAATAGGCAAATACCATCACATCGTCATTATAGAAGCAAATATTACGCAACACCAAATACTGGTTTACCATAAAACCTGTCTCAGTTCATTCTGCCTACGTAGACGACCATGGAGTGGGTCAAGGCAAGGCGTTTACCGAGGAACGGTACAGCTTCTCATTCATCAGGACTGACGTCACGGTACATGAGTCAGCTCATTGACAACGGCATTTTAAATGACCTTACATATTCGTGTGGGTAATAAACATTTTTTATCGTGTTCTTTTTTTGAATGAATGTGGTTATGGGGGCTATCTGCCCTATCCGGGGATTGCGCGCGTGATTTAAAGTATATTCTTTTTTCAAAACACAGACCATAGATACCTATTAGGACGTTATCTTTTCTCTTACCACAGAGTAGGTCATAAAGCATGTGTTATAAACCTAGTTGTACATTGTGCAATTGACGTATGACACACTTAGGCATACATAATGCTTTTTTTCCAACTTATTTGGTCTCAAACTACGTTTTTTATTATTATACAGGTACTGTAGGTACATTGGATGACATTCCGACCGGCTATCGAACCCGGAACCATGCCTCGGTAGTCCGTGAACTAATCTGTAAGCTAGTTAGTTATAAACGTTTGTAATACCTAAGTGATTAGCAACAAGGGTGCACTTGTATCTTTTACTAGCTGTGCCCCCGGTTTCACCCGCATTTATGATAATGTTATATCGCCTATAGCCTTCCTCGATAATTGGGCTATCTAACACTGAAATATTTTTTTTAAATCGGACCAGTAGTTCTTGAGATTAGCGCGTTCAAGCAAACAAACAACTCTTCAGCTTTATAATATTAGTAAGTATAGATTTCTAAGAGAGTTATGCTAGATGGAAAGTGACAAGCAGTGATAGGTAAAACCCAATACACTATTAGTCACTTTTTACGACATGCTAGGTAACGTTACGTTCTCTTCGAGTCCTAAACCAACCTAGGGCAAGAGTATATTCATTAGTTAATATTTCTTAAGGATGTTAGAATAAATATGTTAAGCCACTTCCGTTGCTGACTGTACCAGTAATAATTTCAAGCTGGTAGCAGCTCATGCAATCAACACTTCCTATTTCATCTTCCTTTTTAATGGAGCTAATTTCCTACATCCTACGGCCCTTCCTACGCTTTTTCCTTTTTTAGAATCCATTTCATTCAATACCTTTGTCGGAGATACGCCTACGATTAGTAACTATGAGTATTTTCAAAAGATTGGAATTTTATTACAAAAATTCAGTCGAATTGAAAACCTCCTCCTTTTTTTTGAAGTCGGTTAAAAAGTGCAACTACGAACATAATTCAAACTCGATCGAGATGGCTGGTTCAAATCGCAACAAAACAGTTTTTTGATATAATAAATTCGACGCATTTTTTTTTATATTTTTGTTTATTCTTATAAAATTCCGTGATTCATCTACGGGTGAACTTTATCAGCAAATTTATAGAAATTAAAAATTAGTGGAATGAAACGATATTTATATTTATATTTGCAGATAGATTTTGAACAAACTTTTTGCACGACCAACTTTTTTTATGTTACCAGCACATAGACTGCTGAAAAGATATGCCGCAACCAACTTTTTTTTTTAGTTTTTTATGTTATGTTGTTGATATTAAAAACTTTTTTGGTGCAATGACTTTGTGTTAACTCAAGTTGCGCGGATCAAGTCAATTTAAATGATGTTAGCTGACATTAAAAAAACTCTTACTCCTTGCGCCCATAATAAATAATTTGAATGAATGAAGAATTCCTCAATATCTCAATAGGTTAATGTTAAGAAAAAGATCAATTTTTCTCTTAAGATTTATACAGAACCTCTCAGATTCCTTCTTGTTTGAAAACTCATTGACTGTTTCTGCCTATATCTTCACTGACGTCACCGACCTGAGTCAGACATAACCAACATGGGAGTGACGTCTTACGTCAAATGTGTCACAGATAATGAGAGAAAAATAAATAACACTATGACCAGGATGTGGTCAGACTGTGTTTTATCTTCGGGCGGTAGCTGGCTTTGTTGGTCATAGACAATTGGTATGTTTGTTGCAAACAGTAATTAATAATGAAACTAAATAATAAATAAATAATAAAAATAAAAAATTAGAAATCGGTTAACAATTCTCAGAGATATCGAGTAACATACATACAAAAAAAATCTGTGGAATTGAGAACCTCCTCCTTTTTTTTGAAGTCGGTTAATGAAAACAGTTATGAATGTCAAAGAAGCGAGGGATGTTTCTCAGGACCGTGTAATACGACGCTCGGTCCTCTCTGCCTGCCCCGTTAGAGAATTGGTGTGAAATTAGTTTAGTTTAGTTTTTATATAAGTATAACTATGTCCTCCAGACTGACACCAATTCCCAGTTTCCAAACTAAGCGTGTGTATACTTATGCTATAACTAGGTAACGGATAGACGTACTTAAGTACGATTATAAACATCAATAACTCGAGTACAAAATAAGTCTATGTTCATCGCACGAAACATTTTCCCCCTAGGCTCCGAACCCACGACTTTTGGGAGAGACATATTCGCATGTCAACTCGCTAGGAGGCGCAGTAATCCTTTTCGATAAGAACACATCCGTCGTTGGTCTTTGAAAGTATTCGATTTTGTTTTTATTTTCCGATAAAATTTTAATGTGTGATATTTTTCATTCGGATATATTGCATAATTTATATAGCGCGCTATGTAAATAAGGGATAGGTGCAAGTTTTCAATCCCCTTTCTTAAAAAAACCTATATAATAATAATAAATAACAGACTACATCACACACATTGATCTGACTTCGAAGTAGTAGCTTAAGCACTTGTATTATGGATATCAGAAACAACAGTGGTATTACAAATATATACTTAAATATTGGATATTAACACCCAGACACAGAAAAATCACAAGTATATATCATACGAATATTTGTCCTGGGTGAGAATCGAACCCACAACTCTTGGTTCATTGGTCAGGGTCACTAACGAATGAGCTTAAAGTATATATTTGTAATAATACCACTGTTGATTTTTATATCCGTAACACAAGTGCTTAAGCTACTTACCTTGGAGTCAGATCAATGTATATGATGTAGTCTAATATTTATTTATTGAAGTTTTACAAAATAAAATCGCAATATTTGCTTACAAGTGGCTAATTGATTCTAACATATCAAACATGTGTTTGTCTTTAAATAAATGAAACATCGTAGCGACTTGCCAATCGCCAGCCGTTGACCCAGGGTATCGCGTTTCGGCCACAGTGGCTGCGAGAGCGGCGCCGGCGCAGGATGCAGGCAACTCGACCCAACAGCTGCCGCAATCTGTCAGGCGTGCATACCGGTGTTTTGGGTACCAGTATTAATGATACCAGTACCAGAAAATATCCGGTACTTCAAGGCCAGCCTTAGTGACTATACGTCTTACTACAAAGTATTGTCTTGGTATCGGTGGACTTGTGCTGCCGGTACTAAATGTCATATTTATACTATTGGTATCAATATTTATTTATTTTTATTTATTTATTTATTTTTAAGGTTCTACAACAATTGTTACACTGTACATTAATGTTAACAAAATATAGAAAAGTTACATAATCTTAGTGCACAATAATTTACAGAGAACACAACATGCAACATTTTGAACAGTTAAAGTATTTGTTGGCAACAAAGTAGGTACATAAATTAAATTAGAAAACAAAAAACAAAACAAAAAGAGATACCCAGTTGACATAACAGCGAAATAGAAAAGTAAAAAATAATTAACAGCTATAAGAGATGACGGTAACAATTTCATTAATATTATGTATGTATGTATATATCACAATGAGACAAAGCAGTTGTTTATTTTAAGTAATATCTTTAGTTTGTAAACAAAATCACACTGATATCAAACAGTAAGGCCTTAAAAATGTAATGTACAAATACATTTTTATTTGCTTGTGACAAACGATGACAAAAACCTGTATAATAATAATGTCCTCCTAACCGATATCGGTCACGGCGGCCAATGTCAATGAGGATAAACTGCGCAGGAGATATTATAGTGCACAATTTTGTGCGCAAACACAAGTTCACTTTATTCCTTCATTCTCATAGTCCGGTAAGACGGCAATTCGACATGACCGAAGAGAGGTCAGGCGCAGGACTAACGGTTTAACGTGCTTTTCAAGGCACAGGGGGTGATTAAACCGCCAACTTCCTGACTCCGGGCTGTTACTGAGTCAAAGTCAAAGTCAAAGTCAAAATACTCTTTATTTATATAGGTTTGAAACAAACACTTATTAATCGTCAATTGAACAGGAAAACCAATAAATAATATGAATCTACCACCGGTTCGGAATGTTGCTTCTACCGAGAAGAAACCGGCAGGAAATCCGGTAGTTACTCCTTTCAACAACATTTTTTACAAGGGTGTATAGATCATATTTGCATCTGAACCATGTCATGAAGTCGGCTTGTCAGACACCAAAATATAAAATAACTAACTAACTAAACTTCACGCCACTTAATAATGATCTTTACAAAATTTAAGCTTAAATTAACCAGACCAGAGCAGACCAGTCCCCCAAGGAATTTCAATATTGAAATACCTAGCCACAAATTTTATTGGTCCGACCTTGGGTTTGTACCTGGGACCTCTTGGTCCTTAGGCGGCCCATGCTACCACTAGACCAACGAGACAGACAGGTATACCGGAACTGTTCCTGATGTCAGTACATGTTTACAATCGGTACGCGTATCTGTCTAAAACTGTGACTTATAAATACCGATATCTAGGTATCGAGACCATGTACCGATTGCACCAAACCTGAACTTTTGGTACCGGTTAAGTTAAGTCCCAAGTGGCATGCGTGTGCGCAGCAGTAGCAGCAAGCGACGCGTGAAATTGGGCAAATTCATGTGGAAACAGGCGTTTCTATTTATGCTTTGTTAAATTTGCTTGTACTATAATGTTTGAGTACAATGAGTTTTAGTTGATGCCTACGGCTTCGCTCATTTTGAGTTAAGTCTGCTAAATGGAACTTTACGCAAGCTCCTCAAGATTAATTCCCTATTTCAAAAATCTTTTGCTTTTAATTATGTTAGTATTTGAAAATGCGCACACTAAAATGCCTCATTTTGATTTCTGTATCTTCACCTAAGTTATCAAAAAATATAGACGTTTGGGGTATACCACGTCATGACGTCACCATTTGCCAATATTTTGCCTCACAAAAGTGTGACATTGCGCCACGCCGCGTAATAGAGATGTTGACTGGCTAGTCAATTGAGATACTTTTTAAGAGCTGTCAAAACGAAATCACTTCATAGATTTTGTATGGGCTTGTCAACGTGTGACGTCACTAGTTTGTATAGTCAACTGACTTAATATTAAGCAGTTTTTGTAAAATTATAAATCTTAGACTCAATATGATTCAAAATCAATAAGGCTTAACAGCATACTACGATAATTTCTTTTTCAGAATTGATATTTCAAAATTAAAATATAAATGGTGTCAACATCCCAATTGCGATAACTCGGTACATTGCGCTGGATGTGTCAACTTACTTACGATAATCCCTAGTATTGAGTTATCTCAAGTGCGCTATGTTGGGGTAATGTGTTAATGCAAACATAAAGATAATTTTTTGCACATACAACGCCACGGAGCCTCTTTCCCACCTCAACACATTTGGCACGTTTTGTTTAGGGGGGAGTCACACTAGTAAAAAAGAGGGACTCCGCGTTGTCATACTACAGCGTGTAGCCACCCTTAAGTAATTGTAGTGATACTTACGGATACCAAATATTGGAAATTTGGAGCGCTTATGTCAATGTGTGATGTATATTGCGTGTTAACTTGGAGCTCCGCAGATGCCTAAACGACTGGTTAGTGGCGCGGAATCCTTCTATTTTTACTAGTCCATGACTCCCCTTTAGCGTTTGACGTAGTTTATGGTTGGTTTTACTAAAACCTCAAGATATATTGGTTACTTTATTTATGCTGCGAAACTAGGTAATTCATCTTCCTAGCGTTATGTCCCGTGCTTAGACGGGGTCCGCTTAGACCATGATCCAGGATTTAGCGAGTCTGGTAATTATATTGAAGCGACTGCCGATCTGACCTTCGTTACTCTAAGATAGGGATACCAGACAAATTTTGGATCATGGTTACAAATCCAAAGTTGTTTGAATTTGCAGGTTTCATCACGATGTTTTCCGTCACCGTCGAGCTAGTGGTATAAATACGTACATAGATTTGAAAACTCCAGAGGTACGTGCCCGGGTTTGAACCCGCACTCCTCGGTTAAGAGGCGCGTGTCCTTACCATTGAGCTACCACCGCTCTGCGAAACTAGGTGATTGGTATTAACAAATATATTAGTGAGTCACGAATGTCCGCGTTTCTAAAGACAGCTTCCAAGGTAAGCCAGTGTGGACGGAATAGACTTCGATTTGATACGAAACGCGCTTGATTAGAGATATTTTGTTTGTTACTTAAGACATACATGTCTAGTATAAATAAATAAATAATAATATAAATATCCGACTACATCACATACATTGATCTGACTCCGAGATAAGTAGCTTAAGCACTTGTGTTACGGATACCATTGAAGCGACTGCTGATCTGAGCTTCGTAACCCTTAGATAGGGGAACCAGACAATTTAGATTTGACAGGCACGTTAGTCAGTGGTCAGAGACCCTGGCCACGAAACCAAGGGTCGCGGGTTCGAATCCTGCTAGGGGCAAATGTTTCGTGTGATGACCATGGTCATTTGTACTCGAGTCATGGATGTTTATAAACGTATAAGTTAAACTAAACTAAACTTTACGCCGCTTCCCATAGCGAGGTGGGCAAAGAGAACTGAACGCCATATGGCACCCTTACACACCTTACTCGCTTCTTTAACATTCATGATCCTTTTCATACAAGCTCTACAGTTTTATAGTTTCTAAGTTAAATAAGTTTAGTGTAACAGAGCCTGTCTCTCATACTAGCTAATGACATCATGATCATTCCCCGGTGAGATCAGAATGCACTAACGAGTGTTTAACTTACTTTTAAGTCGCGCGCCGTTGTAATGCACAAATTGGCATTTAATAGCATAGGAAATCGGTTTGCACTCAAACGTTTTTGTTGCTGTTGAATGTTAGATTGTTTATAAGTGCAGCTATTTTTGTAATATCTTTATACAACTTGCCCCAACTAACTATACCAGAGACGGTCAGTGATTATAAGTTTTCTAGACCAATTCCCTAGTTCCAGACTAAGCTTATGCTTGTGCTTTGGATACTAGGTCAATGGATACATACTTAAATACGTTTATAAACATCCATGACTCGAGTACAAATGTCCATGGTCGTCACACGAAACATTGCTACTAGCGGGATTCGAACCCGCGACTCTTAGTTTTGTGGCCAGGGTCTCTGACCATTTGGCCAACGGGCCAGTCGGTAGCGGACACCAATACCTATCCGTTGAACCCCCTGTGTGTGTATGTGCTATGATATATATTAATAACATACCTACCATGTAGTTTATTATGTATTTTTGCTCTATTTATTTATCTAATATATAACTACTCGAAAATTTACGAAGAAACAGACATTTTGATGCCATAGTGACATTACGCGGAATGAGGGTTTTTTTGTATTAAAACATTCAAAAGATGGCGTAACTGTGGCGTAACTTGCGGTCTCGTCACCCTCCTCATTGGTTAGTTGTCAGACCAAACTGACATGCTGTCAACAAGGAGCCAATAGTGACAGTGATAAGACCACGAGACTCCCTCGTGCCATCTGGCCGTTTTTGTATTTTTTTAAAACCCTCATTTTTACACGCCTGTATCTTCGTAATTTCTAGTTTGCTGGACAAAAGAAAAAATACGTATACAATTTCATTTGAAAGTCACTGACGAACTAAAATATTTTTGTAGCCAAGTAGCCATTTATGCAGTGTCATTAACAGTCTAGGCCCCATAATATAAATAACAGACGTGCTAGTCATAACATTACTATGTATTAGGTGATCGCCATTATGAGCACTATAACAGCTATTTGCAAATAAGTACTTCCATGTGATGTTATTCAAGTAACTGTATTAATTTGGCATCGGTAGAGTTTTCGTCGCCATTAGATATTTCGATTTATGAGTGACGTCATAATATTACACTACCTACTTAGTTTTTTTTAATGAAATATTGTGAACTGTACCTTTAGATATCTCTAAAGTGACAGTTTTAAATTTTTCTCAAAAAGTGTTCTTTTAAAATATAAATATTGGGATGTCAATAGAGCGATTTTATGATGTATTATTTAATGATACTTTTAAATTATAGTTGCTTTTGCTAGCGATATCTTTACAAATAAAAGTCGTATTTCAGAATTAAGGTAGCTGTATGCTTACAAGCAAAAAAATTCAGCTAACTCCGTTCCGTCGTAACATAGAAATTTCATATCACGACTGGCCCATTGGTCGTTGTTTCGTGATTTCGTGTTTGTTTCTTGTAATGAACATCGACATTTGTACTCGAGTCATGGATGTTTATAAACGTATTAAGTATATCTATCCGTTCACATAGAATCTAAAGTACAAGCATAAGCTTAGTCTGGTACTAAGGAATTGGTGTGTCAGTCTGGAGTCTGGAGAATATATTATTCTTACATATATTACCTACTATCAACTTTCCGATTGAACAGAGCAAAAATTTAAATTTTTATTTCACAATCCTTATTAATTCAGTAAACTTAAGTTACAATGTGTTTAGTATCCGCTTATTCGGCCATCTTTAGACTTTTGACCTGCGCAGTGATACAGGAAATGACATTAGCCCATAATCACGGCATCACTCTCGCAACCTGACCCCTGACGCAACTTCTGACCTTTGCAGGTAGATCTCGATTAAAATGTCAGATAATGTGCATAGCAGTCTACTGCCCACAATGCTGAAAAAAATGAGGTTATGTTATACAATTATACTTAAACGTAATCTGTATATATATAGATAACTGTGGCTGCGGTTTCACTTGCGTTTATGGTTAATGTTAAATGTTATGTAGTCTATAGCCATGACTCGAGTACAAATGTCCATGTTCATCACACGAAACATTTGCATCTAGCGGGATTCGAACCCGCGACCCTTATTTTCGTGGCCAGGGTCTCTGACCACTCGACCAACGGGCCAGTCAATAAAAATAAATCTTGTCCCATGCGGGCCCAGAACTTAAAAAGAATATCCCAACTGTGTTCTGTTTCTGTCGAACTGGTATAAATAACTAAATAAATAATAAATATCCGACGTCATCACATACATTGATATGACTCCGAGGTAAGTAGCTTATGCAGTTGTGTTACGGATATCAGAATCAACAGTGGTATTACAAATATATACTTGAATGTTCAATATTAACACCCAGACACAGTATTTAAGTATTCATCACACGAATGTTTGTCGTGGGTGGGGATCGAACCCACAACTCTTGGCGCATGGGGCAGGGTCACTACCGAATGCGCCATCGAGCCAGTAAGTATGTACTGCGATTATGCAGGCGCCGAGGTAACCACTTGGCAATGCTTTTTTAACCGACTTCAAAAAATGGAGGAAGTTCTCAATTCAACTGATTTTTTTTGTATATATGTTACTCGATATCTCTAAGAATTGTTAACCGATTTTAAATTTTTTTTTATTCAAAGGGGTTTCTCCCGCGATGGTCCCATTGCCATCAAGTCCGGCACCGACCCCAAAACTAACTGATTATTGTAAATATTTAAATACGTGTTAAAGATTAATACTTTCAACGAAGCAGTCGGAGGAATTTATTTTATACTTTTTAGTGTTTAGATATTTAAATAGCTATTTAGGCAGGTTCTTATTTGTGTTTTATTTCATAAACATTTTTTACGGGGTTTTTTGAAATCGGTATTTATTTTTGTTAATCTCAGTTTTCTATCTAACCCAACCAAGTATTTATTTTGGCCAAAGGTTATTTTTGGACATAAAGCGTCCGTGTGACTGCCTACCCTTTCGGGTAATGATATTATGAAACGTGTATAAGTATATTATATTTATATATATACATATTTCAATCAAACCCAGCCCGGCTTTATTTTTGGCTGAATGTGATTGAAGGGGCATGCTACCTCTTTGACTCTGCCTACCCCTTCGGGGATTAAGGGCGTGATGTTATGTATATATGTTATGTATGTCCAAGTATCACTTTGTAACGATATTGTAGTTAGTATTACGGTTTAATTTCCGCGTCAGCAAGCGTATCACTTGTACTGAACGTTGTGATAACGATTTAAATTATTTCAAGGCAACTGACTAGACTAGACCGCTGCGCGCTCAGTGGGAACAGGAAAATGCTATGTTGTATTTTACAACTATGCTACATATATTTAGTTTTTGTTATATTCATTAACTTATAAATAACGACTGTCTCGTTGGTTTCGTGGTAGCATGCGCCGCTTAAGGACCAAATTAAGGACCGATCGGGCCAAAAAAATTTGTCTGATTATTTCAATATTGAAATTACTCAGTAACTAAAGCTCAAGTCTTATGAAGTGTCTTATACATTTATAGTAGGTAAGTACCTAACTAAATTAAAACTGTTGTAGCTGACTATACATTAAAACGTCAAATTTCATGATCCAGCGAGTTGACGACAAAAAAAGTAGGTAAAATCAAAAAGTGCCAACTCGCGCGCGCTCGCGAGTTTCTCGCTCGCTAGTTGACGACCAAGTCACAGTCCGGAGTCAGGAAATTGGCGGTTTTATCACCCCCGTGCCGTAAAGCACGTTAAGCCGTTGGTCCTGCGACTGACCTCTCTCCGGTCATGTCGAATTGCCGTCTTACCGGACTATGAGAGTGAAGGAATAGAGAGTGCATCTGTGTTTGCACACACACTTGTGCACTATAAAATCTCCTGCGCAGGTGGCTAATCCTCGTTGAGATTGCCGTAACCGATATCTGTTAGAAAGACATTATTATATAACGCTATTTGGTTAACTATTTTCTGTTCTCACACAATCCAAATTGTCTGATTCCGCTATCTAAGAGCTACGACCATCGCGATACGATGTATCTAATTACTATACCCGCTAAATCCTAGATCATGGTCTAAGCGGACCCCGACTAAACACGGGAGATAACTTAAGGAAGATGATGACTAACCCATTTGGGAAGTAGCTTTCGAATCGGCCATTTATTTCATAGCCAAGTCTCTATCTAAAACAATAAAACGTTTTCAATCATCTTCCTAGCGTTATGTCCCGTGTTTAGACGGGGTCCGCTTAGACTATGATCCAGGATTTAGCGAGTCTGGTAATTACATTGAAGCGACTGCCGATCTGACCTTCGTAACCCTAAGATAAAGGAACTAGACAATTTTTGAATCATGGTTTCAAATCCAAAGTTGTTTGAATTTGCAGGTTTCACCACGATGTTTTCCCTCACCGTCGAGCTAGTGGTATAAATACGTACATAGACTTGAAAAATCCAGAGGTACGTGCCCGGATTTGAACTCGCACTCCTCAGTTAAGAGGCGCTTGTCCTTACCATTGAGCTACCACCGCTCAATTTTTTTTTAACACATTAAACACATTAAAACGTTTTCAATGTTGCCAATAAATTAACCAAATTTGGTGTTCATTAAATCTAATGTCGAATGAGACAATTAAATTAAATTGCCAATGAACTCTGTTGGCGGTTTCTTTATTTGTATAAAGTCTGATTAAGTATTCAACGCATTTTTTTTTATCTATGATGCTATTGTACATTATTAAGTTCTGAAAGTGTACAAACGCCATCTATAACCTTTTGTTTGAACTACTTGCAGCACCGATTAATCTAGCATAGCATAATAAATATACAATACATATTGTATCCTTATTATGTATTAAAATGATTCAGCTTGTATAGTGAATAATAATACTGTTTCTGTATCTAAATTCCAATGATTTATACATATATGTCCCATGTTGGTCGGGGACTAACAAATAATGTGCCAACTGTGTTTCTTGCGTTGCATGTCGTAAAAGGCGACTAATTGTATATGGGGTTTTGGGGTATGTGATTGTGTGGGCGACAAGCTAGCCACTTGTCACTACTTTCACAATTTTCCATCTAACCCAGTCCAGCCCAGTTTTGTTTTTGGTTAAATGTGGTTAAAGGGCTTGCTGCCCCTTTGACTCTGCCTACTCCTTCGGGGATTATGGGCGTGATGTTATGTATGTATCTATACATATAAAATGCTTTGTCCTGCATGACTGACTGACGAGTCAACGCACAGCCTAAACCGCTGATCGTAGAGTCCTGAAACATGGAGGATGTGTTCTTTGTATGACGTTGGCATCCAATATTAGGCAAAATTTGTATGAGATAACCACGGACTAGTAAAAAGATACTCTGCGCCACTAACTAGACAATGAAGCTCCTCAAGTGATCCAACTTTACACGTCACTCACGTTACAGATACACCAAATGACAGATATCCTATAGCTGGTATTCTTGAGTATCTCACTTACATATGCATAAACGTGGCTTCACGCCATAGTATGACGGCGTCTAGTCCGTGGGGACAACGTGATTCCTTGGTTTGTAGATTTACTTAAAATATTGAATAAAAATCTTCTAACAGAATTGACTTCTACGCAGACGAAATCGCGGGAAAAATCTAGTTTATACATAGATAAGTATGTTAAGTATGTGTTGTTCGTCTTTGGCACCAAAGAGAATCTACCGACTGTGTTCCTCGCGTGGCATGTCGTTAAAGATGACGAAGGGAGTATTGTTTATGGAATTTGTGATTATGTAGGCGACGATTTTGCCACTTGTCACTTTATTGTCATTCTTGTAATGTTTAACTCGAAAATATTTTTTAACTCTAAAGTTGATGCGTCAATATTAAGATGTACCGTTTGTGATCCTAGATTGATTGCACCTGGTTCTTCCTTTAAAGCGACTGCTAACTTAACTAGTAAAGTTGCTAGTTTTAGCTTTCTTCTCCTTAGCCGAAAGCAAGTTACCTAAGTCAAAGTCAAAATATTCTTTATTAAGGTATAATAAAGAATATGTTGACTTAGGTTTGAAACAAACATATTTAACATCTTTATACTTTGTGCTACAGGAGAGCGGTGGTAGCTCAATGGTAAGGACACGCGCCTCTTAAACGAGAAGTGCGGGTTCAAACCCGGGCATGTACCTCTGGATTTTTCAATGCAATGTATTTATACCACTAGCTCAACGGTGAGGGAAAACATCGTGATGAAACCTGCAAATTCGAGCAACTTTGGATTTGTAATCATGATCAAAAATTGTCTGGTTCCCCTATCTTAGGGTTACGGAGGTCAGATCGGCAGTCGCTTCAATGTAATTACCAGACTCGCTACATCCTGGATCATGGTCTAAGCGGACCCCGTCTAAACACGGGACATAACGCTAGGAAGATGATGATACTTTGTGCATCATATAAATTAATAATTTTACTTCGACTTGGAACAGCTGGCCCTTTCTCTTTTTCTAGTGTTGTAGCTATGAGTATCAGTTTTTTTTAAGAATCCATGTTTTTAAATACTTACATGAAACAGGAATGTATTGTGAAGCCACAGTAAGAACGTTAAACTCCTTAAAAAACTTACTGAGTCAGAAATATACGGAGTACCTAATTAACCTATTAAAGTATAATGGCATCTAGCTAATAAAGAACCGTTTGCTTGTTCCAGTGGATCACCCCCGAGGAGTGCGCAGCTTACAGCCGGGAGCAGAGGCCGCCCCTCGTCATCCCCCGGATTACCCAGTACCGCACCCCGCGCAGGGAGCCGAAGGGACACCACGTGAACCCTTATCAAGAGGTAAAACTTATCTTTTATGGCGTAGCTTTTTGGGTTTGTTAGTTATATAAATAATAAATAAATTCTCCGGACTGACACACCAATTCCCTAGTTCCAAAGTAAGCTATAAGCTTGTCCTATGGATACTAGGTGAACGGATAGACATACTTAAATATGTTTATAAACATCCATGACTGGAGTACAAATGTCCATGTTCATCACACGAAACATTTGCCCCTAGCGGGTTTCGAACCCCCGACCCTCGATTTCGTGGTCAGGGTCTCTGACCACTTATCCAACGACCATGTCAAAGTTGCCACTTTGTTTAAGGAAAAAGACTGTGTGGACAGGAACGTGTGGTTATAACAATGGTCCAAACGATAAAACTATTAACAGTATCGATTTATAAATGTGCCAATATAATAAAAGTATGCAATAGCATTTGGCAATAATTAAACTATTATATCTTGTAATCGATACAATTGATCGATACATCGTTGCAAAATTTTGACAAGATAACTACAGATCCTTTAAAAAAATATCGATATTATGAATTCTTCTGTACAATCGATAAGTATCGATGCTTGTGAACCATTTGTCAGGCTTCACACCCTCAATCTCTATGTCACCAGATTTAAAATCATCTGCTTCATTAAACGTGACAAAGTGCACATCAGCACGAAAGAGACAGCTGACAATGGCACTTTGTCCAAAATCCGGGGCGCGTGAGTCAAGGGCCCGCGCCATTTTGTCATGTTAATTCGCGCGATTACTCCGCGCCGCCATTAATTGTGCGCCGGCGCAGCCGCTGTGTCGACCTCTAGGGTTGTCTAAACTTATAAAATGTTTTGTCTATCTTTTATATACATTCAGAATCTATTAAGTAATTTTAAATGGCTCGATGGCGCATTCGGTAGTGACTGCCCCATGCGCCAAGAGTTGGCGTTCGATCCCCACCCAGGACAAACATTCGTGTGATGAGTACTTGTGTTTGTTCTGTGCCTGGGTGTTAATATCTAATATTTAAGTTTATATTTGTAATACTACTGTAGTTTCTGATATCCATTACACAAGTGCATAAGCTACTTACCTCGGAGTCATCAATGTATGTGATGCAGTCTGATATTTATTTATTTATTGTTATTATTAATATATTTAACAGTTTTGGCAACACTTTCAACCTGGCAACCCTGCCCGTTGCAATATGGCGTCGTTTGCGCGCCAATACCGCACATCCGGTGCCTTCAATGTATCGATTGAATGAATTTATTGTCCAGCCACATTCCGCCAGCTACGATGACAGTTTGAATGGTTTAAGGCCAGTGAAATTATCAATCGGAGATGTTCATTCAATTGCTTTCAAGGAGAAAGCTTGCGTCTTTGCTATCAATTAGTATCAATGATATGCAAGGCATTATATTACGTAGGTACTGTAATACAATAAGATGTGTATAAGTGTTTGTATAGAGAAATTTTGATGTTGACATTATGTAATAATGCGCTGCGTGACGCTAACTCCAGACAACTGCGTTGAATGTCTCGACTCGGTTGCAGTGGCGTAGCTACCCAACGGCTAGGCGGGGCAGTGCCCCCAAGCTCGAGGGGGCCCCTAAAACCTGATTAGCAAACATCTGTTTTTCCCCCTGGACCAAAAGCTGCTTAGGCCCGTGGGCCCGTTTCTTTTTTGCCAAAGGCCCTTAATCACCCAGCTAGGCCACTGTTTGTCTAAAATGCGTTGACGCATGGCGCATTGCGCAGAACCGGAAATCAAAGTGCCTCCCGGCTCACTCAGCGCGTTCCCTTTGCTGCGCTATAGCGTAATACTTAATTAACTCAATGAACTCCCAAGAACTGGCTGAGTGAGTTAAACTTACTCAAGTTAACGCATTTTTAACTGAGCTATCTATCCACTTGTCATAGCCGTGAAGGCGAAATGCTGGCGTATACTGCTTTCAAACAGACCCATTGGTCGAGTGGTCAAAGTCTCTGGCCACGAAATCAAGGATCGCGGGTTCGAATTTCGCTAAGTAAATTTTTCGTGTGATCATCATTATTACTCGAAACATGGATGTTTATAAACGTATTTAAGTAGTACGTCTACCAGTTACCCAGTATCCATAGTTAGGAACGTGGGAATTGCTGTGTCTAACCTAAAAAAGTTACAATAGGCGTTTAACAAACTTCCGAGCTGGCGGAAGCTGGCGATTGGTCACCCATCAGGATCTTGACCGCGACCAAGGTACTTGACTTTTGCAATCAAGTGTAGATAGCAAAAGTCGTTAAGGCACTGAGCTATTCATTATACTTAACGATAATATAACGTAAGGTATCTGTGCTCATTATACTACTTACATGTAATTTAAGCTTTTTGTATAGATATTATTAACAGAAGGTGATGTTAGGAGTTATAAAAACCGTAGAGCTTGTATGAAAAGGATTATGAATGTTGAAGAGGCGAGTGAGGTGTGTAAGGATCGTGCCATATGGCGTTCGGTTCTCTCGGTTTAGTTAGTTAGTATTATAATCATTCGACAATTTGTATGAAGATGTTGATATTAATTTGTTAATATTACATATATAGACATCAATACGTCCACAATCTCTGAAGAGTTATGCAGATTCTAAGGACCACCAGAGCCATCTTAAACTATGCTGGGGCCCTTGAGCACACTAGAATATGGCAGTGCTGCCAACTCCCAAAAATATTCATCCCTAAAGCTTAGTCAAAAACTCTTAAAATTCCCACAATTACTTGAAAATCCCCCTGAAATAATGTTATTATTAAAATATGAATAAATAATAAATTAGTACCCATAGTGAAAAACTACATATCCCGGTATAAAAGTAATAGGCCTCATTTATCCCCGTTCTTAGTTTTATTAGTATCAAGCAACCGTACCAGATGCAGTAATTTTTTTTTAACAAAGAAAATTAGAAATATGAAAATACGAAAAAAAAAAAGGCAAAAATTCCTAAAAAAATCCCATCACACTTATTTACCCCCCAAATTAAGGGACAAAACCCCTAATAAAGAGCCTTAGGGCACCCAAGTTCTTGTTCAACAACTGGGAACAGACAAATTGTCAGTCCTACGGGGCCCCTTTGGAAATGGGGGCCCTGGGCACGGGCCCCGTGTGCCCTTATGGTAAAGACGGTAACTTGGAAGCTCCTTTCGCCAACTCCATACTTTTAGCCAAATAAAATTGAGCTGGGTTAGATGGGAAATTGTCAAAAGTGGGGACAAGTGGCTAATTGCTTTCACATGCACGATTCCAGTACCCAATAGATCATAAGGCGCCTTTAAGACATGTAGGCGCCCTTTCGTGTTCCAGGGGGTTATTGTAAATTCGTCACAAAGTAAATTCGTCACATTTTTGTACTCTCCATACATTCAAAGTAAATTCGTCACGTGCATTAAAAAATATGTGTTAATTTGTCATAGGTAAGTAAGGTTTACTGTAAATTCGTCATAATGTCTTATTTTACATACTTTTTGCATAAAGTAGCGATAGCAAGCAAACTTATAGATTTTGAGCGCTTGAAATGAAAGAAAATAAATCTTAAATTATTAATAACATATTTTATTTATTTATTTACACTTGAAAAATAAATACCGTTTTTTATTTTACTTACTAACTTATTGTTTGATTTTTTCCGCTGTCTATACTGAAAATTAAAATAACGATATGACGAACTTACAATATTAAAATTAATATAATCAAGAATTCACTCTAGAAAATTAGAACTGTGACGAATTTACACATACAATTTTCCGTGACGAATTTACTTTGTGACGAATTTACAATAACCCGTTCCAGGGGCGCTTAGTCGAAGTGCTCGATAATCGAGCAATTGAGTCGGGCCCGAACGGGGCAAACGCTGTGGGAGGGGGTCGTTGGTGTGCGTAGCTTTCCCAGATGCCCTCCCCATGCGATTCGGCGGAACACCCCTGGGTTTTAGTGGGTAGGCCCCCCTATATCATGGGGGAGAGTCCCACATAACCACTTCACCCCCCTGGGTGAAGTGGTATGCGTAAGGATTTTCCCAGGGATAAAAAAAAAAGCCTTTAAGACATGATAAGCAAGGAACACAGTTGCACATTACTTTCACGTCCCATATAAACATGGGACCAAGTTGGTCCCATGTTTAAACAAAATTATATTAACACGTCCCATGTTGGTCCGACCAACATGGGACGTGTTAATATAATTTTGTTATAATTATTATAAATTATTATTATAATTTTAAAATTGCCCGTATAAACGACCGACCGGAAAACCGAAATATATATTTACTAACATTTGAGGAACTCGATCGAATGTTTTCTTTTAACTAAATAATAACTCATTTCCTGTAGTATTAACTGTTCAAACTCTAGTAAACGGGCATAACACATATCTCTAATAATAATATAAATGCGAAAGTAACTCTGTCTGTTATCATTAGCTCTGTTCCTACTCGGAACAGCAGTGCCAACTTACTTAAGTAATAAGTTTCAGACAGCATCACATACATTGATCTGATTCTAAGTCATTTAAGTACTAGTACAAAATTTTATTAATAATACGATTGTTTCCTTTGGGTGGGATTCAAACCAACAACTTTGAGCAATTTTTTTTTTTAAAACGAGTTTTCTTGTGTGATCTTTAATTGCAAGTTGAGTTAACATATGAATCAGAGGGCTCCCGTGGCCCAGGTGTCAGACTGGCCATATAGTCGGGGTAGTGTTTTCTACCCAGGCGACTATGCGCGGAGCCCTACGTAGCCCTTGCGGTCCTTAAAACTACAAACACAAACCCGTTATTGAAAACCGCATCAAAATCGGATCATTAGTTTATAAGATAGGTGGGAACATTACTTTGCACAAACGCACACACACACAAACATCTCTCACCCTAAACGCATATACCTGCTCCGTTCCGTCGTGGGTAAAAATATAAACGAAAATATGTTCATCTAAATACTTAGCACTATCACAAAAGTACTCAGAGACTCTCACATTCGGCGACTCCCATCACACGAGAGTTAAATCGTTACTCTCTTAAACGATTTGACTGACGATTCCAATTCAATTCTAAATAATATAATGGCTTGTGGATCTTCCTGGCACAGAGCGACCCAGTGAGGAGGACTAACCAGGGGGCGGAAGGGGCGGTCCGCCCCGGGCCTCTGGTCCTGCGAGACCTCACATTATCTCCAAGTAGCTGTTATCATCCTATAACAAATAGTGGACCCTCCCCCCCATTTCGGTTAAGCAACACTGCTCGTATCCCTACTAGGGGCCTCGTCTGCCGCCTCAGACCGAAAACAGGCTTAAACAATAAGTGGTCCAACTGACAGATATCCGATATCTGGTATCCTTATGTATCTCACTCACACATGCATAAACGTGGCTTCACGCTATAGTATGACAGCATGGAAACCTTCTTTTTTACTAGTCCGTGGCTCCAGACAACTGCACTGAATGTCTCGAATCAGTTGCAGTGGCGTAGCTACCTAAGGGCTAGGAAGGGTAGCGTCCCCAACCTCGAGGGGGCCCCTAAACCCTGATAGCATACATCTATTTTTCCCCCTAGACCAAAAGCTGCTTCCGCCTATGAGCCCCAGTTTAATCTCCGCAGTTAGTCCGCCTCTGATCCCTACCATGTCTATCTACTTTCCTGGCGCCGTCCAACCTCGCATCTCTTAACAAACTTACTTAACCCAACACAGACATACACCCACACCTCATTAAACGATCGCTGTACGCAATAATCAGTGAATGCGTAATAAAACAAGATAAGGCGGACTTCCTAACGTCGAATCGGCGGCCGACCAATGATAACGCCCTTCTAGGGACGGGACAATGAGTGTCGATGCAGGGCCGCGATACGGGTGGGCCAAATAAGGGAATGATACGAGCCTAGTATATGTAAGACATGGGTAACTTAGTTAGAATCTAAGCGACTCTGCGCTTGCGCCATTGCATGCCGCAATAGATAGAACGCCGAATGTTCCTAGAGGTACTAACCTTTAAACTGTGCTCTAACGTATTTTGACAGATGTGATTTCCCTAATCCATAATATTATGTCTACTTTACTATAATGTCTACTATCAATAGATCCAGACCAGGCTATTAATCCCCGTACTAATATTATAAAGAGGAAAGATTTTATATAGTATGTTTGTTTGTATTGAATAGGCTCCGAAACTATTGGACCGATTTGAAAAATTCTTTCACAATTGATAGCTACTTTATCGGCGAGTAACATAGGCTATATTTTATATCCGTATTACGGGAACGGGAGCTACGCGGGTAAAACCGCGGGGCGCTGCTAGTAGTATAGACTATAATGCTTTTAAATATGCCTGCGTACCCCTTTAGAGATTACGGGCGTGAAGTTATGTATAAGCTTTAACATACGTTGATACAATCAATATATATATATATCTTATAATAGTTAAAACACCCACAATGTCGGTACAATGCCATCATTCGTAAATATAATATTCCTATCGATAGTGGCGTAAATATAGAGTACCAATATTGGCAAATTGACACGGACCTCCGCTCGGATGGCGGCCCCTGCAAGCACAGGCAACCCCCCGTTGATCTAGCGTGGAAATCTAATACTGTTATTGAGCAAGGACCCCAACCGACAAATTTGCCACGGGCCTCAAACGGTATAGCTACGGCACTGCCTATCGATACAATTGTCCTGGCGCTCGACAAACAAACAACACTAATCTAATATCACAGAAATGTATGGAGACCTACCATTGTACACTGTGCGTCATGCTCGGAACAGTACCACCGCAAACAACTCATTTTCCTTTAATTTATATACCTCTTTGTACATAATTATAGAATTAGTGAACAACATCTCGTGGTACGAACGTGTAGTTTTCGCTATCGAAGTGTTAAAAGTGAAAAGTCATGGAAGACAGATGGATTACAGAGAGTAAAAGTTTTGAAAGTGTTTAAAATGTTCAAATTGAAGAGAGGAAAGACTTGGTTTAAGGAGGTAAGGGCGTGACTGGATCAAAATAATTGAAAACTTATATGTCAAATAGTAGCGTAAATATTAAAGTTGAACTACCTTCCTTGTCTTTGAAATCGAGCAGAATTTGCCGCTAGGATCCACCTTAAAACCTATTTGGACGTATGTGCTTGTGTATGCCACGCAACTATAAGGAAAGGCAGCCCACACATCCTGTCGCATTGTTTCAATCCTGCATATTTGTAGATGTGTGTCTTTGCCGTAACTGTTTTGACAGGCGTTATCTAAAGTTGTTTTCAACTTGTTTAAGATATTAAGTGTATTTATACTAGGTTTTTGATAAGACGCGGGTAAGAATAGTCATCAAATAACGGGTATTATAGAATCTATTATCACATGTAATAAGGTCTATAATCCCGTGTAAGCCCCTAACTACATAAGCGTCAAATACCACAGCCTTTGAAAGTTCTGTCAAAACTTTCAAACAACCTTCCCTTGAAAAAGCTTAAAAATATTGTAGTGTGGACAAAACAATCGTCTCATCCCCTTCTCCTGTAGTGGTAGCAAAACTTGCCACTGTTTTGTCATTAGGTAGATATGGGGTTCAGATTAGCACTCCATGACGACAGGAAAACGTTTGGTTATGTATAAATAACAGAATAGAACACAATACTCTCAGTTTTCCACGAATGTCCGAACTAATCAGGCAATCCTTTTGTTGCTTTTACAGATAGTTTGCAAAAGTAGCACTTAATAAAATCATTATTTTGAGACGTTCACAATGTAGCAAACTTTTAAATCTGATCTGGCTTTTAAAATTGCCTTACATTGTTGTTGCTCAGATATTTAAGAGGTACCTATCTATTGAAAAAGCTTTCAAATTCACAAGTTGAATTTTAATTGTTGGCCAATTCTACATTGTATATGACAATACGCCCATAAGGGGTAGGCAGAGTCAAAGGGGAAGCAGGCCCTTTTAACCACATTCAGCCTTAAATAAAACTGGGCTAGGTTAGATGGAAAATTGTGAAAAGTAGTGACAAGTAGCTAGCTCGTCGCATACATAATCACATACCTAAAACCCGATATACCATTAGTCGCCTTTTACTATATGCTAGGCAAGAAGTACAGTTAACACATTATTTTAAGTCTCAGACCAACATGGGACAATGGGCTGGGTTAGATGGAAAATTGTGAAAATGTAGTGACGAGTTATCTCATCGCCTACACAATCACATACCCAAAACCCCATATACCTACCATTATAATAATAATAAATAAATTCTTCAGACTGACATAAATTCCCTAGTCCCAAACTAAGCTTATAAGCTTGTGCTATGGATACTAGGTGAACGGATAGACATATGTACTTAAATACGTTTATAAACATCCATGACTCGAGTACAAATATCCATGTTCGTCACACGAAATATTTGCCCCTAGCGGGACTCGAACCCGCGACCCTTGGTTTCGTGGTCAGGGTCTCTGACCAGGATATGGGCCAGTCAAACCATTAGTCTCGCCTTTTACGACTAGAAACACAGTTGGCACATTCTTTTAAAGTCCCAGACCAACATAAGACAAATTTGGCCAATTCTCTAATATAACATTTCATCATCATCCTAGCGTTATGTCCCGTGCTTAGACGGGGTCCGCTTAGACCATGATCCAGGATTTAGCGAGTCTGGTAATTACATTGAAGCGACTGCCGATCTGACCTTCGTAACCCTAAGATAGGGGAACCAGACAATTTTTGGATCATGGTTCTCTAATATAACATTTACCATGTAAATATACCAAATAGTATTAAGTGCTAATAAGTATTACTACTACGAGGAAATTCCAAGTTATCAGATCGCTAGTTCCGTAAGTGGGGTAAAGGGAATTTGAAAGATGTAGAAAACTTAAGTTTATGTTCATAATTACACTTTAATAATACCAATTAACGAGCTGGGTTTTTGTGTACATGGCGACACAGTTAGGGCAATTAACCTTAGATCACTAAAGTCGTGTAAACGATTTTGCTGTCTAAGCTGGGATGGGTGATCTTTTTGAGTGCTTCTACCTTCTTAGTCTTTCCAGGGTTATGTCCTGCGCTTAGTCTGGTTAGACCGTAATCCAGTATTTAGCGAGTTCGGTAATTACATTGATTGAAGCGACTGTCGATCTGACTTTCGTGACCCTTAGATAGGGGAACCATACAATTCGGATAGTGGTTACACATCTATAGTTGTTTGAATAGGGTTTTTATTACGATGTTTCTCTTTACTGTCGAGCAGATAGTATGAATACGTTCATAGATTTGAAAAATTCAGAGATACGAGCCCTGGTTTGAATCCGAAACCCTCGAATCAGAGGCGTTTCCTTACCACTGAGCTGCCAACGCTCTCTTGCAGTTTTCTGTAAAGATTTTTTTTAGTTTTGGCTATACGTTGTCAAGGAGGTTTATTGCTCCTTGTACTAAGCCTACTTTGTTTGTATGTCTGTATGCAAGTAAACCTGACTTATAGGCTCCTTTGAAGGGGGGTTTCCCAAAGTACCAGTCAACTGCTTTAGGGACGGAAAGCCCAACCATTATAAGCTCATACAAGGAGCATCGCTACGTAATGTCAATATTAATGAATGAAGTCTTAGGTAATACTCATTAGTCATATATTTTAAAACAAATAAACAAGCTTAAGTATACATGTTTCATAGTTAGTGGATCTTACAAGTGTGAGTGGTGACGTAGTAAGTTTTTTATCCGGTGCGAGCTTCTATACTTGCGCCTGCGCATGATCCATGGTGCTGGTCTGGTCTCTCCTGAGCCCATTTAGAGTCTGTGAACCACCTTAATGACAGCACTAAGTATGAGATTTTCCGCCATATTATATGATTTTAATATCTCCTAACTGATTTCGGTCACTGCGACCAATCTCAACGGGGATTAGCCCGCTGCGCAGGAGTTATTATAGTGCACAAGTGTTAGCGCAAACACAGGTGCGCTCTCTGTTCCTTCACTCTTATAGTCCGGTGAGACGGCAACCCCACATAAGCGGAGAGAGGTCAGGCGCAGGACCAACGGCTTAACGTGCTTTCCAAGTCACGGGGGATGATTAGATTGGAGTGGATTCGACCATATTTAGTGAAAAAATAAAGCTAGACTAGATTATATGGAAAAGGGTGTAAAAGGATTTACAAGTGGCTAGCTCGTCGCTTACACAATTACATACCCAAAACCCCATATACTACCATAGGCTGGCAAAACACCAGTCACGGCCTACCCCAGGGTCCCTCTTAGCTTCAGCCCTGGATGGTCAAGACCCAAAGCTTGCTAAGCTCCCCCCCCCCCCCCCCCCTGTACGACAAACCGAGGATCCTGGCAGTGGGGATTATTTTTGAATCCTAGACCAACATGTGTTTAAGACTAAATAAACTCTGTTTATGAGCCGCCTGCAAAACTTGACTTGGTAAACGTGTACAAACCATGATATCAACTACTGATAAAAAAAAATATATAAAAAAATAAAAATAATTCATTTAACAACGCAAATACAAGTTTTTACTGCTATCAAAGTGTCATGCAATGACAAAATATGACATTTGCATACAATGTCTGTTACAAGTCATTGCTTGCATTACGCATCTTTCTCATTGACTATTATTTGGTTTTTTTTTAATGTGTCAACCAATTGTGTAATAATCATTTACTGGCATTTGAATCATGCTTACTAATAATTAAATGCGTAAGTAAGTCTGTCTATGTTTCAGTTACGTATTTACTCCTAAACCACTAGACTGCGGTGAAATCACAGTAGGTTTAAACCCTAGCGAAGGAGAGAGGGTACTTTTTAAAAGCGACTATAATTAAATCCTATGCAAAGCCACGAAAAACTAGCATTTAAATGAACAAACGACTTACTATCGTTATGGCGCATTCGGTAATGACCCTGCCCCATGCGCCAAGAGTTGTGGGTTCGATCCCCACCCAGGACAAATATTCGTATGATGAATACTTGTGTTTGTTCTGTGTCTAAGTGTTAATATTCAATATTTAAGTATATATTTGTAACTTATTGTGTGTTAGGAGAGTATTGCGCCTGTGTTTCGATCAATATCCTATTTTATCAGTCTCCTATTGGCTTTGTGATTGTGTGGGCGATGAGCTCATAACTTGTTACTACTTTGTTACTATTAACCAACTAAACCATAAAGTAGATAAAGAAATAGTAAACCTATCATCCACGTTTTATTCAACACTCGTGTAGTAAAGATCAGTGGCCAAATTTGTTGAAATTACAATATATTAACCCATTACTACATGCGCTATTAATTTGGTGTCCGTAACATTAGCCGGAATATCCGATTAAGTGAGAAGATCAAAATAACCTATAAACTGGAGTAAAAATTATGCAATTCAAAAAGTTACATACATACATACATACATAACATCACGCCCATAATTCCCGAAGTGGTAGGCAGAGTCAAAGAGGCAGCAGGCTCCATTAACCACATTCAGCCAGAAACAAAATTGGGCTGGGTTAGATGGAAAATTGTGAAAAAGCGATGACAAGTGGCTAGCCTGTCGCCTACACAATCACATATCCAAAACCCGATACACCATTAGTCGTCTTCTACGACATGCTAGGTAAGAACCACAGATGGCATATTCTTTTTAAGTCCCCGACCAACATGTTCAAAAAGTTATTTCTGGTTTTTAAATAAAATTTATAAACTATTCCCTAATTAACTAATTATTCAACCTTATACATTTTTGGATAAACTAAATAGGTTGAACGTTGTAGCTTTGTTTTTAGACTAGACCTGCCTACTAACAAATTCAGCTGTGCTAGAACCAGCGACATGTGCTTGTTACATGCCGTTAAATACCGTTAGATGCTGACGAGATAATATCGTGCAGGATCAAGCAATCCGGCTTGATCCTGCACGATATTAGCTCTGTTGTATCCAGCGTCAAGTGCAGTTAAACTTGTGCAGGAAAATGCTGCTGGATTGAAAGACAGAAATAAATCCCTACCACCCTTAGAGAGATTGCGGTGATGTTTTGGTGGTATGAACATTGTGTATTAATCTGTTGTATTCTTCCTCTATTTCAGGAGAGCATCCGGGAGTCGGCGGTGACGTCAGTGCGGCAGTATGAGCGGCTGCAAGACTGGAGCCCCACCTCGGAGCGGAGCCGGGTGGAGCTGGAGCGCGGCTTCAGCAAAGCCAACTCCGACAGCCCGCCCCTGGCGCGCATCAACAAGAGACTGGGTAAGAATCGATAACTGATGCCCCTTACGAAGCACATTATAAATAACTTATTTCGTAAGGCAGCAGACACAGTCCGCCCCTGGCAACAACAAAAAACTGGGTAAAAGCTGATGCTACTGATATCCCTTAGAAAATGTGTAAGAGTTGGTAGTTGATGTGTCTGATGAACTACATCCTGAGTTGATGAGTAAGTAAGACAAGTGTTGAAGAAATAGATATGCCTAACGAACTACTACACCAGTAGTTCTAAAAGACCTAGAAATTGATATACATACTAAGTATCTCCATTCTCCAGAATTGACTTCGGAATCCGGAGAATGGTACTATGTATTACATATTACTGTGAAGAGATAAACAAACATACTTTATTTCGTACGGTCAAGTCAACATCAGGTCAAGTTACCCACTAGCAGTTCAATATTAGCGCTTATGCCCTCGACATAAGGGCGGTACAAAGTCCAAATAGTCTGATGTGCTGTTGTCTGTACATTCGTATTACACCTCTTCTTAAATATAAATTACATATCAAAACTTGGTATAATGTTAGCACTATCTCAAATAGAAAAGAACTACTTAGCAGTAGTGGTTCTGATCGCTACGACTAGCTCTGTTGACAAGAGCAACCCAGATTGGTTTATATCACTAACTTAACGGCTAAAACTATTTAACTACTTTTTTTGTTAAAATTATCTTGTATCTTTTCAGGCAACTCGACAGAAAATCTTCTTTTCCCTAATATACGAAGACCGAATCAACTTCATCTGCCTGCATCTTCTTCCGGCGACAGCTTGGACGTCGAACTCCGGGAACGCGAGCCAGGGTACGGGAAGAACCGGAAGTCGCGATCCATGGTCGCCCCCAAGCATCATCATGGCAGGTCGCCGGTGCCCACTCCGAGGACGTTGATTCCTCAGGCGGCTGAGGTAAAGTCTTCTTGAGATCACCATAAGAATTATTTTGCTTAACCTTGTCCGGTTTCTACTTGCGGGTCTTTTTTCGGTCCTTTTATTTTATCTTCCTAACATTATGTCCTGTGCTTAGACGGGGTCCTCTTAGACCATAATTCAGGATTTAGGGACTTTACATTGAAGCAATTGCTGATCTGACCTTCTTAACCCTTATATAAATAGGTACATAGATTTGAAAAATCCAGAGGTAAGTGCTTGGGTTTGAACCCCTAGGTTATGAGGCGCGTGTCCTTACCATTGACCTAACACCGCTCCAACGTTTCGGCCCTTTTATTTTGATGTGGAAAAAATCCACGCGACTTCAAATCGTCTGAGTAAAAAAGGAAGAGACGAAAATATTTTCCAGCAAGACCCTTTTTTGTTTGAAGACCTTTGTACCTTTAGTATCTATTTCTATTTCCTATACTCACCCTGTTCGGTGTATATTGTATTTGTATCTTACCTTAGTATATTTTAATTAAGCTTATAATATATACTTACAACACTATCTAGTGATATCGTTTTTCATGGGGCTTCCAAATATCGAGATAATATCTCATAACTTAGTACTAGCGGAACTTCCTAGGACTCTCGTCATTTCATCTCTCATTACAGGCAAATGTCATCCTTGAAGGGCCAGTGAAGCGCACCAAGTTCTCCGAGAGCGGGAAGAAGAGCAAGAAGCAGTGGACCGACTGCTACATGACGCTCACCCCCACGGCGCTCGTCTTTTACAAAGATCTGAAGACGTATCGTGCCACTGTGAGTATGTCGTAAGAGTAGGAATAAATCCCGTAATTTCTCGATAGGTCATAGGCACGGTAGTACGAGCCCAAGTTGACAAATGAGATTCTTATTGCAGTATGTAAGAAACATGAGCGCTGGTAATGACTGAACTGGATGGAAGACAACCTATAGTTATTTCATGGAGATCTAGCAACTTGGGTTCTGCTTTTGAAAGTATCTCCAAAGTGTATCGCAAGGTGGTGTAATGTCTCCTTTTCTTTATTGTATTGTTCTAAATAATACATTCGTTGTTTTAGCGAATGCTGAAGGTGCCAGGCACGCCGCCCAGCCCGGCCGCGGCGCGCGCCGAGCTTGTGCTGCCCCTGCGCAACGCACACGTGGTGCAGTGCATACAGATGCATACTAAAAGGTGTGTTCGTTGTTCTTCTTGACATTACGAGATCTAAGACAACATCCACGTACAAACCTATCATCATCTTTTAAACGTAATGGCGCTTATCAGAAGCTGTTTAGACTGTAGTCCTTTACCTGGTCTGACTATGATATTGAAGCAGTAATTAATTAATACCTGTACAGAACTCTGGCACACATACATAATTAGATATCAGACCTTCCTATTTACTGGATGACTATAGACGTTAACAGAGGTTATCCACTGTGATTTTTTGCTATTCCTAACTAAAAAATGTTTATTTCGATGTGGTATGAATGTCGTAGAACTCATAAAACTAGTCAGATCTTGCGATAGCTTTTGATCTAAAAGATCTTGGAAACACTTTTAATTGCTATCACACACTTGCATTTGAAGACAAAAGTAGATTTTGGTGTTAAAAGTTCTACTCACAAATGGCTAATCAACCTTTTATTCCATGGTGTTTCAGGTACACAAGATCTATGGTGCTCACGGTAGGGTACGACCAGTACCTGTTGCAGGATGAGACAGAAGAGGGAGCCAAGAAATGGCTGATGTGCATCCTGAACACAATTTATAAACTGGTGAGTATTTACTTTTAATAAGAGTAGAATATATAGCTTGCGTTTAGCTGTATCTATTTTTAAGGTAACCTTTGAAGGACGAATTTGATTGAATTTTTCATAGCAATATTATCAATAAAAAAAGTGATTAGATTTTTATTTCGTTTCCCCCTTATTGTTTCTAGGTATCTTTTTCTTTAAAATAGTGTCTTAAGTAATATCTTAATTTTTTCATAAAGTTAGGTAATATTTTATGTTTATTTTCTAAAGTCTCAGCAAGCACTTTAATATTAAGCAGGATATAGAGGAGTTATTATTTTATTGAGAAATTGACTAATAAATAATAGTCCCTGCACTTATGGATCTCAAACTTTTCATCAGGGTCCACCGATGCCAGAAGACTTCCAATCCCAACAATACTTCAGCAGTAACACAGACTTGGAGAGCCTGGGCAGGACACCGCCGACCGCGCGTCACGCCAGCAGGACCAAACAGAAAGGTTTGTTGCTTAACTAAATAACTAGTGTACCGCAAGGGCCAAGAACATTGGTGGGTTGGTCTAAGGCTTGAGTACAGTCATAAAAAATTACCTGGATGACGAATATGGGGTTTATTTAAGTTCATTTAAAGTCTTAATAATAGTCTTTATGATATTTAGATAACTATCACTTACTATATCAATTATCACCACACCATAGCGAAAAAATAGCAAATGAAGAACATTAAAGAGAAATTGAGTACCATTTAAGACAAGAAATATATGCGACATTTCGATTCCGTAAGCTGTTTTTAAATGCTTGAACGCTGAGGTGTTAATAATACTAATTGAAAATAAATGAAAACATTTATAAATAAAAAAAAATATCTCTCAAACATTTCTTAACGGAAATACCTATTGCAGAGTAAGTATCTGGTTTAGTTCTTATGGGGACAGATTTCAAAATTAACTTTAACTTTGAAGCATGTTATTTTAAGAATTTAGCTATAATTAGGAATTCAAAGTCAGAATCATTTCTTAGAATCATATTTTAGTGCCTCGGTTTCAAGTGTAATGTCAAAACAAAAGCTACCGCAAGAATAAACACATAACAGAACGTAGGCCCCTTATACTGACTGTAAGTGACGATTCTATCCATATTAAAAGGTGATGACTTCAATGTCCGTCCAGTTCATTATTGTGTTGTGGTTTTATGTTCATTAGGCATCAATTTAATAATTGGATCGACTTTCCTAGTTCCTCGCATTTTGATAGCTAGGTTTGCTACAGTCGTCCCGTCGTTTATGACCAATCGACTTCCCGGTAAAACTTCGGAGTTTATGATGTTGTTTTCCTTATTATGCACCACTGTGATGAAGGCTTCTGTTTCACTGTTAATTTAGTTCTCCTCTATTTCAACTGTCGCTTACAGTTTAACTGTTTTGCGTTGAGAATCGTTATTTATTTTTTTCGTTCTTTTAAGATTATAAAGTCTTAGCAGTAATTGTGACGTAAAAGTGTGCTGAAAGACAACAGTGTTTTTGATTCAAGATCGACTTGATTTAAAGTTTTATCCTGATTCAGTTTGTTCAAACTGGATTAATACATTCAAAATGACTATCTGTGGTTGTATTTCAAAGTCCAACGGCTTCAGTAAAATGGATTTGTGTAAGACTTCTTAAAATACTTCCAAATCGGAGTTTTATTAGTGCATCGAAATTTAAGCCGTTTCGATGAGTTATAAACTTATCTAATACAGCAACGAAATTTATCTTTGTGTTGTGCGTGTTGATAAATGAATTAATATACATATATTATGTACCTATAGATACATAATATATACGTATTAACGCGGTCAAAAACTGGTACAATTTCATTAATGTTGCTCTAATTTGTGATAATTTTGCAAATAGATTTTGTACTACTGATATTGTTTATCGTAAACTACTAATCATATTTATCGTTGATTATAATATAATCCATGAGTCGGGGCTGTGTTAACAGATAGTAATGCGTCATTGAGATATCGGTTCTTTAATTGTTCAGTATCCTATTAGCGCTCTTCAAAGCCACACAGGTGATTGTGATAACGGAAAGAAACATATGTGAAGTGCTAAAGGTGTAATGTAAAATATAGTGGATACAGTTGAAATGGAACTTCAAAATGTGGATGCACTGGCCGTTTACGTGTTATCTGATATCACTGTGACTATGAGCAAATCAAATTCTAAGCCCAAGAAAAGTCCAACTGAGAAAAGGCATTCTAAGTTGAAAGACATTTTCGGGTCCCATCACAATCTGAAACAATTGCATCGTACGTAACAAGTAGAAAATGTTTAATTTTAAAGTGACTACCTTTATTTGAGTGAATTAAATGAAGTAGATTTTTTTGTTCGAAATAGAAATACCACAAACGTATACTAGTGAGATAGCAAATAATGACTAACCCGATTAACGTTTACATTACAATAACGATAAACATCATTAAATTAGGAATATACGATATTAACGTTGTGATTGTTTAATTTCATTCTATACGTAAAACATTTGAAATTTGATAAATAAGCACACGAAATAAGAAATCATTTATTTGTATAATGGTGATACTACGTTTATCTTTGTTGCGATCGATTAGATATTGTATCAGCTTATCTTTCGAGTGAGGTTGAGTGTCTTTATTATATCCAAACATGTTGTTTTATAATATTTTATGTATTTAATAGGAACCACTTTGAATCTACCAAAAGTCTTTTTGTTAATTGTGTCATTACAAAATTGACATGATTATTTTGAGTGTCAGTGAGTGATGTATTGTATAAGGTAAATCGAGATTATATTTTTATTTGTTTATTTTGTCATTCGATTGTGTTGTCTTATGGTGGTCTTATTTTTGTGATCGAAACTGTGGCTCTAACTAATCTTTGCGTTGAACTTTCTCTGACAAACGGTGGTCAGTTAGTGTTTTTTTGTCATGCATCTTAACTATTTTCTTGTGTGTGTAATATTAATTCTTATTAGTTATCCTTTTATGTTAAGTACAAGTGGGGTTATCGAATGTTTCATTTATACAATTCTGGCTACTTGACCTGTTGAAAATAATATTTTTACTATGTAAAACAACAAAATTATTTAAATTACACCTAAGTAAGTAACGCAAACAAATTCATTATAATTAGCAGTCAATGAAATTATTAACAAAAAATAAGAACAGACATTGCTTTTTGTTAATAATTTTAATAACTGTTGAACCTTGCATGACCTTTTTATTTTATAACCGTTTCAAGGAATAATCTTTCAAAATTCTCATACCTATCTACCTTCTCATGTAAGATTCAACTAACTCCTAACTCTAGCGTGTTAACACACGCCTAACTCTTTTCTCATTGGCTATCATGGGGTAACAACTGTTTTGTCAAAATCCTCTTCAGTCCTAGCTTTAATTTCTATCGCTTAAGCTTCATCTGTCTTTCTGTCTGTCTGTACCTCTGTATTGTTATTTCCAGCCGGTGGGAGCAGTAATGAAGATCTAAGCGATTCAACTGAGGCGTCGATACAGAAGTCACATGTGAGAAGCATTTTGAGGAAGTTCTTCCCCAAAAGACCACCGATGGAAGTTCTCGTCAAGAAAGGGATCTACAAAGGTTCGATCTAATTATGTTGGTGTGATGCTTTGCACAAGGTTTTGATTTCGCACTTAGAATTAGACTTTACTTAGTGCTTGGTTCCAGATATTTCAGGTTGGTGTGGTACTAAACACGCTTTTATGAAATGCTTGAATGCAGAAAAAAATATTGTGTGATTTTTTCTTAACAAAGTAACGGTTTTGAAGTCAAATGCACTACATTTCCGTAATGAAAACATTAAGTTGACTTTAATGCTCAAGTGAAATATTGAAATTAATGCTGCAATATCAACGTAGTTTGATAATTTAAAGATGATGCTTTTGAATAGAATCAATTTGCATATACGCGATAGATTTTAGACAAAAATATAATGAGTTAAAAAAATCTCTATTAGCGTAAGAAAATAGTGCCATATTTTGTAAAATACTCCTTATCTTCTATATTATAAAGTTGAATCCTTTTTTCTAATTAGAATCTTAAATACCAGTGTGTTTATTTAGTTTGGTGTTTTGGCAAATTATATTATTTGCTTGTATCTATAAATAACTTTTCTATATTGTTGGTGTTTTATTTCCTAAAAATAACCCGAATTACCTGCTAGGTGGAATGGTGGATGGTTGTGTAAATTGTATAGTATTGCGATTAGTCTTATGTATAATAGACATCTTTGTGAATATCAACTATTTAGAACGAAATTTCGATTATATATTTTGATAGAAGTAGGTATTGCATGGGTTTTCTTATTTGGATTTTACAAATAGTAATATAGTTAATTTTTCTTCAGGAATAAAGTAGTAATGAAAATTACGTACAAGAATAAAAGACAAAAATCTCGTTCTATATTGTGCAATATCCTCTTTGTGTATCAAATCTATAAAAGAGACAATAATATTTGCCATGTGGAAAAACCTTTTTATGAAATATTTAGTGTTGCAAATCACGAAATATTTTAATATAAACTTTCCCTTATTATTGTAACATCGTAAGTAGCAGCTAAGAAAAACATTGGATGCATTTGAAAAGGAAAACCATTTGCAGTATATTTCCAATATTGTAGATTATTCTCATTGCAAACCAGGATATGCTATTATTTATTAATGCAACGTGACGTGTTAAAATACAATGTTTACATCTGTTATTGCATAGTGTATGATATTTGTATGCGGATGTGTGTTAGATTATTAAAACTTTATTTATTTACCCCTATATTTCTAATATAATGCAAATACTAGCATTATTTATATTATTTTTGTATATACATAGAATGTGTGAAATAGAATTAGGTTACTTATAATGAGCCTTACCTAAGTTTGTCCTAGTTTCATTGTTAAAAAAGTTTGAAATTAACATATGTATAAAAAAAGTCACCAATCTAATCAATATTTGTATCAATTGGTGTGATACCAATCCATTAATTTGCGCAAATATATTATTTAAGTTCCCAAAATAATTATATCAAAATAATATTGTTTAATATGTTTCCTTATATTTAAGTCCATAAGGTATATTTCTCTGCACTCTATAGATATAAAAAGCCTTTGTTTTTGAATAGCCGTTCTCTATAAGGTTTTTTAGAGTAGTTTATTAAATCATTAAACTAACAAGATTTTTAGTTTTTGTGTGGGGTATTTTTTCAAAAACAGCTGACATATAGATATTTCCTTGTAAATTTCTTTCCTTGTACATTTATCAACAAAATAATCTGAATACTTGGCTGCTTTAACAACACATTTCCATTTATTGTGCATTTGAATAAAGATGTGTTATTGTTAAATTAAAACATCGATTTATTGTTAAATTCCTCATAATTATTGTTATATATACTTTTGTTACTGACTATACATCTATAGTCTTAGAATTTGTTTTGTCACCACTTTCAATGGTAGCTAATCTTGTCACGTCTTCATCAGATGAGCCAGTGTTCGGTCGTAAACTGGAGGAGGTGTGTCCAGCGACCAGTCCCAGGATACCGGACTTCGTGCGCGTCTGCGTGGAAGAAATACAGAGCAGTGAGGAGAATTTGTCTACTGATGGCTTGTACCGAGCTAGCGGGAACCTTAGTCAGGTTCAGAAGATACGGCTAGAGGTGAGCTGCATTGTATTATTACATCTGTAATCCCTGGACCAAAGATTAACCATTTTTAGCCAAAAATAATATGGATTTTGCTGAATAAATATTTGATGATTGATTAAGAAGCTTAATGGTGTTGCAGTAAAATTTCCATCTTGGTAGTTTCTGTAAAAACCGTGTAGTTACGACTGTCATGAAAATTATTTGTAATTTAGTTATAAATTTTGACTACAGTTGCTGAAATTTATGGTAGACATTTTTATTTTGTCTATCCTCCTTTTCTCTCTTACTTAATTAATAAATATCAGATACATTGATCTGACTCCGATAAAATAGCTTAAGCACTTGTGTTACGGATATAAGAAACAACAGTGGTATTACATAGACTTAAATATTGGATATTAACACCCAGACACAGAACAAACACAAGTATTTATCACACGAATGTTTGTCCTGTGTGGGGATCGAACCCACAACTCTTGGCGTAAAGGGTTAAAGGGTAGGGTCACTATCAGTTGCACCATCGAGTCAGTCATAACTTAATACCTATATCTTCCACATTACAGGTGGACCAAAACAATCTATCGGTGATAAAGAACACCTCTGACATCCACGTGCTCACGGGCTCACTGAAGCTGTTCTTCAGAGAGCTGAAGGAGCCGGTCATCCCGTGTAGCTTGTTTGACAGGGTCCTCGCCGCCTGCTGTGAGTAATTTTAAGTTTCCGTACATAATCCTCAAAGGAAGTCCAGTAAGCAGAGTCCGTGGCCGAAAAGAAAATTGAGTTGGGTTAGATGGCACATTGTAAGATTAGTGAGAAGAGGCTAGCTGTCAATACAATATATGAATATTCGCTTTTTACGATATGCTTAGTAAAAAGCACGGTTGATACATTTTTACAGTCCCATGTTTGAACTTTCACTATATGTCTACCTCGTTGATCTAGTGGTAGCATGCACCGCCTAAGGACCAAGGGGTCACAGGTTTAAATCACAGGTCGGGCCAAAAAGTTGTGGCTAGTGATTTCAATACTGTAATTACTCAGTAACAGTCAGAAAGTTGGCGGTATAATCATCCATGTGCTTCGGAAAGCACGTTAAGCCTTTAGTCCTGCGCCTGACCTCTCTCCGTTCATGTCGATTTGCCGTCTCGCCGGACAATGGTAGTGAACGAATAGAGAGTGCACTTCTGTTTGCATGCAAACTTGTACACTATAATATCTCCTGCGCAGTTGGCTAATCCTCTGAGATTGGCCGTCGTGATCGGTTAGGAGGACATTACATAATATGTCTATATCTAATTTATATTGAACTCATTACCTAGGCACCTAACTCATGAACATTTTGTTAGTTACCGCCTACTGTACCCTATTCAAATGTTTTAATCTTGTGCTACAATGTCTATATGATTTGTTATTTCCTAATCAAGTTATCTTTTTAAATTACCAAATATTTAAACTAGATCTTAAATAAGTTAATCTATGTTTATTTTCCTTCTTACAGCAATAAAACCGAGAGAAGCAAAGATAAAAGAATTTCGAGAAATAATCCACACTCTGCCACAGTGTAACAAGGATACCCTCAAATTCTTACTGGAACATCTTTTACGGTAAGTTATACGCAATATTTATAATATTCATAACGAAGTAAATCATAGGATACCCGTTAATTATGAATTGATGGAAGTATTGCATTTTTGATAGATTAACCGAAAATAAAATTGATTTGGGTTAAATAGGCTAGCTAGTCGCCTAGAAAATCACAAATCTAGAATCCTATATCATAAAACATCATTATCAATCGACCAGACCAGGAAAACTACTCATTACGTCGTACATTTTCTTTAAGTTGCAGACCAATATGTGACCAACTTTTTAATTACCTTACAATTAAACATATGTCTATTCGCTTACAGAGTTACACAATTCAGTGAACAGAATCGGATGCACACAGCCAACCTCGCCATAGTGTTTGGGCCGACTCTGCTGTGGGCCCCCGCTGAGCAGGCTCACAACATCGCCATCGACTGCATCCAGCAGAACAACGTCGTCGAGATTCTGCTCAACGATTTCAAGGAAATCTTCGTCGATGACACTCAGAAGGGCAAGAAGAAAGCGTGACTTTTGCTTAACCGGCTCTCCCGGAACGAACATTGAGCCCCAAATGCAATACTTTTCTTTCATAGATTACTATAGATGTTGCTAGCGGCTACTATCAAATAGTAACGGCTTCGAGTTGATAATACAATTTGATTTTGTAGCGGTAGACAACATGTTCCTGAATCTATATGTGTGTCATCTGGATTGGAAAGTGATCAGGGCTCTATTTTGAATAAAAGAAAGTAGTTATTCTACAATTTTATCTAACTTTAATGAATTTGTGTACATAGACGATGTTGTGATATGAGTACGAATATGTGGAGTTGAAATGTAAATGTTGATTAGAAAATGATGGTATATACATATTAATATGATCTCTGTCACACACAAAATATTACATTGAAATTTGACATTTATTATTACATCTAGTTTCGTGAAAAAATTGTCCAAATTTTATACATCCAAATCAGTGTTGTGATTGTGAAGCAATATTTTACATAAAGACTGTCAGAGGCTCTAGAAATAATAATATATTCATATAAATTATATTTTGCAGAGTGTAGAAAATAGTAAAGAATATTGAATGTCGTGTGATGTAGCCAATAGAAGAGTTATAACTTGATTTACGGAACATAATTATTTTGGGGCCAAATTTGTAAATAAGTGTGTCCTATTAGGCTTAAAGCCGGCTTGTATTTGTGCCTTAAGCCCTAGAATATGTTGGGTCATGTAAATATATTCATCATGGATGATTGAATGTGATATATCGGTGTGTTGTTATTTCTAGTTCCCTATTGTTTTAACTGTTAGTATAATTCATGCTTGCAGTGCCGGTCTAGTCTTTACTATATATACTGGACTTATATAACATCATCCAAATTGAATATTCAGCATCATTATTCGAAATAAAATCGGTATAAATACTCAATAAGTAATCCATGTAGAGGAAAATTTTAATAAAATAAATTTTAAGAAACATAATAAGCTAGAAACCAAAGTTTTGTATTTTTTGGCTGATAGATTAAAATATATAATTATATTTGTTGTGTAGTTATTATTATATAATTATGTTAACGCCAATAATGCTTGAAAATAGACGAAGTTACATGAAATAAAAATCACTTATTTTAACTTTTTAATGCTTTTATTTTAACCAAAAGCTTAGTACCATATATTTAAATGATATTTTAACCAATCTTTTCACTTTTTAGTTAACCTATGTATTTGATTTATAGGTATAATAAAATGACCAATTATTTGCGTCAATAAATAAAATTTCGCTAGAAACAGATGCATATGAAGAACAGCCCTTTGAATAGAATTATTGAGATGAGTTTCCATGAAAAGTTTGGCTAGCAACATCGCGAGTTCGAAGGAAGTATGACAAAATTCCATTTTCTTTAGCCTCACACAGCGCTGTTGCCAAGAAAAATGCTTACCAGACTAAGGCATACATCTACAAAGCTCGTTTGCTCTGTAATACGTACGAATTTAACACATTATATTAAAACTCGCTAGATATACAAGAGCTTCGATCATGTGAGGTACTTCACATAGCTTATGTGCGCGCTATGCTGCGCCATGTCGCAATTTCGAGTTAATTATGGGCCGGCACTTAGCGGTGCTAGAGTTCCTGTGTAGACGTAAACGTCTTTCAATGTATATTGCATAGGGGCCAACATGGGCATAAACAGCATTCAGTCCAGGGGGGGATGGGGGATAGAATCGATAGACTGTTGATATTATGGCTTTTTCTTCAACTATCGATAGGCTATCGATAGAAAATCGATATTGGCCTATCAAGCACATTAGTTAAGCTCCATCCCGCGGAGACCGGGGGAAATGAGCTCGGTGTATCGGATTCCCTGGGCCCTCTATATGATCGGAGGAGCCTGCTCCGCCCAAGTTGGTAGTGGGCGGGGTATACCGTCTAAACCCCTGGGATGGACCGCCTTTATGTAAGGTGCCCACGGGACCTTAAACTCGGCCTACCCTTTTGAATATTCCATGCGTAAATGTACGTAGATGTGTTTAATACAACAGTCCGTCATTCACAAGTCAACAATGAATGAATATCCCAACCAATAGTGTATAAATATTTTCGACCTGTCAGCAGCGATGTGTTGTATAAAAGGTCGGCAAATACACTTATTGGTGACTATAGTTATGCCCCTGAATAGACATGTATTGTAGCTACTGCGAGTGCATAGTGCTGTGCATCGACGGACTATCGTTTACTCGTATCGATAAGTATCGATTGTAGAGATTACTTACTTATTTAATCATCTTTAGTTAATTTTAAGAATTAGTAAAAAAATCTCTACTACACAACCGATATAAAATTAACTTATATAATGTAGGATAATGATACTTATACATTACATACATACATACATGACATCACGCCCATAATCGCCGAAGGGTAGGCAGAGTCAAAGGGGCAGCAAGCCCCTTTAACCACATTAAGACAAAAATAAAACTGGGCTGGGTTAGATGGAAAATTGTGGAAAAGTAGTGACATGCTATGATAAAGATTTTTATTTGTATCTGTTGTTTTACATTAAATATGTAATGTAATCTATACTATACTAATATTATAAAGCCGAAGAGTTTGTTTGTTTGTTTGCTTGAACGCGCTAATCTCAGGAACTTCTCGTCTGAATTTAACTTTCTTTAAGTGTTAGATAGCCCATTTATCGAGGAAGAATTTATATAAGCGCGGGCACAGCTACTATTTAAAAAGTACGTATTTAAAATTTCTAATGGCTATCTTTAGTAGTATATACAATAGAAGATGTTCAATCAATTGTGCTGTCCATATTGCAAATTTATTTTTACATTTTGAAACAATGTTACTTTTTTCCTTTACAATGTTTCTAAAAATAAATTACAATAATTTTTCCTTAAACATTACACTATAAATACAAATTCCTTATTTGTTGTTCATGGTGGTAATAATAAAGTAAATACAAATCAATTTTTATTTGTCACTAGCAGCGCCCCGCGGTTTCCCCCGCATAGTTCGCGTTTCTATAGGAATATGGGGATAAAATATAGCCATGTTACTCCCGGATAATGTAGCTTTCCAATGGTGTAGTTTTTGAGTTTATTCATTACAAACATACACACACACAAAAATACAAATCTTTCCTCTTTATAATATTAGTATAGATAGTATTACGTAGTCCATAATAAATATATTTCTAAGCAGTTAGCATATAATCTAAACCATCTCTAGTCACAATCCTAGCCTATAAAAATCTCAAACTATCGATATGAAATACCGTTTTATCGATACTACACTAGCATCCATCGCTCACATGTTGGAAGTCTTTTTCTATTGTTCCCTATCGATACGTCCATTACGGAGAACCTATTCAGGCTTTTACGTAATGAAACTGATACTAGCTACCTACAGGCATGGCATCCGATACCAAGTTGAGGGTCACTGGTATACACGCAACAAATAAGTAAGTACTTAAGTGTCATTATACTTATCTGTGAATACATAATCCTACTACAACTACACCATTCTATACTATAATCTAATGAGGAAATATTTATATATAACGAATAATAGGAGCGGTGGTAGCTCAATTGTAAGGACACGCGCCTCTTAACCAAGGAGTGCGGGTTCAAACCTGGGCACTTTCAAATCTATGTATATTTATACCACTAGCTCGACGGTGAGTGAAATCATCGTGATGAAACTTGCAAATTCAAGCACCTTTGATTTTGTAACCATGATCCAAAGATTGTCTAGTTCCCCTATCTTAGGATTACGAAGGTTAAATCGGCAGCTGCTTCAATGTAATTACCAGACTCGCTAAATCCTGGATCATGGTCTTAGCTGACCCCGTCTAAGCACGGGACATAACGCTAGGAAGATGATTATGTATTTAATAAATAAACTCAAAAACTATTGGACTGATGTCAAAAATAATTTCACCATGCTACATTATCCCTGATTAACTTAAGCTATACTTATACTTAATATTGTAATATTATAAACGCGAAAGTTTGTATGGATGGATAGATGTGTGGATGTTTGTTACTCTTTTACGCAAAAAGTACTGCATGGATTTTAATGAAACTTTACAATAATGTAGCTTATACATTAGAATAACACTTAGGTAATGTTTAATCGATGTACCAAGCGAGCAAAGCTGCGGACAGAAGCTTGTAGTATCTAAAATGTAATGCAGTGTTTGTGTATAAGTTGTCTGTTTCAAATTGTACAATCTATATTGAACTAAGTTAGTTTTGCATACTTATTCTGCTTATTGGAGACTTTAATAACAATGCATGTTATGGTAGGTACCTACCATGGAGTGTTGATGGCTGGGCGGTCGAATGAGGAGGTACGCACACCTCCTCTAACCGTCCTAGCAGACCACGCGGTTGAGGGCCGGGTGGCCCCCATCCACATTGCACGGTTCCGCCTGTCTGGGAGACGATTTCCGTGTGCCGGAGAAGCGAGGGGGCCCAGCTTTGGCACCGACCCTGGGGTGTCCACGGTGGTGAAGCGCTGCGCGATCCCGTGGGCACCTTACATAATGGCGTAGAGGTACAACCGAGGGGTATAGTCGGTATACCCCGCCACCTTGAGCGAAGCAGGATCCTCCTATCATCTAGGGTTCCAGGAGTCCGACACACCGGTCTCCGCGGGATATTCCCCTGGATAAACAAAAAAAAGGTACCATGGAGTGATGCAATTATTTGCCATGTTTCTCAAATGATGTATTTACTTACTTGCGTCACTGCTAGACTCCCTAAATCCAGGATCTTGTTCGAAATAGACTTCGACCAATAAGAGAAATCACGGACTAGTAAAAAAAGAAGGACTCCGCGCTGTAATACTAAGTTACAGCTTGAAGCCACGTTTATGCATTTGTGAGTGAGATACTTATGGATAAATACTAGATATCGGAAATCGGTCCTTTATGTCAATGTCAATGTCAATGTGTGACCTAAGTTGTGTGTAAATTTGGAGCACCCGCGGAACCTCGTTACTGGCGCTTAATCTTTCTTTTTTTACTAGTCCGTGAGGGAAATAGTTACAAGTGATTCACCAATAATAATGCATGAAAAGCATTCACAATAATTCTACGAATTATATAATAGGTACCTCTACCCTGATTAGACTTTCCGTGAAAACGAGTTTTCATTGCTTAATCCTGACATAATTCTGCAGGTTTACTGGTAAGTACTACTCAGATCAGTATCTCTAACGTCGAATGCTCGGTAACTGTTGCAAATTACAGCTGTTGCCTCTCATAACATGGTTTCTGGTGTAATTATATTCCTAAATGACGGCGAAATATCAGTAATGTGAAATTTCGTTATATAGGCCAGAAACGGATATCGTGTGGTGGTGTGATTCCTATGTAGGCACATACTACAGAGCAACCTTAATATAACGATACATCTTTATTTAGTCTAATATATTATTATTCGTAATCTGCTTAAATGGCCCATAAAAGTCAATGTAAAATATTCTTTATATTGCGATTTTTTTTGCTAATAACCCTATCAAAAAAAGCGTTAAAACCTCTAATTAACGAATAATTTGTCAACCCACAACCTTTATAAATAAATAAATATCCGACGACATCACATACATTACGGATATCAGAATCAACAGCGGTATTACAATATATACTTCAATATTGGATATTAACACCCAGACACAGAAGAAACACAAGTCATTCATCATACGAATGTTTGTCCTGGGTGGGGATCGAACCTACCACTCTTGGCGCATGGGGCAGGGTCACTACCGAATGCGCCATCGAGCCAGTCGTTCGTCAGTTATATATAACGTTCCCACCAATACATGACCCTCATCATCAGCGTTATGTCCCGTGCTTAGACGGGGTCCGCTTAGACCATGATCCAGGATTTAGCAAATCATGGTAATTACATTGAAGCGATTGCCGATCTGACCTTCGTAACCCTAAAATAGGGGAACCAGACAATTTTTGGATTAAGGTTACAAATCCAAAGTAGTTTGAATTTGCAGGTTTCATCACGATGTTTTCCCTAACGGTCGAGCTAGTGGTATAAATACATAGATTTGAAAAATCCAGAGGTACGTGCCCGGGGTTGAACCCGCACTCCTCGGTTAAGAGGCGCGTGTCCTTACCATTGAGCTACCACCGCTCCTTAATACATGACCCTCAATCCCATAGTATACCATGCCTGAGATTAGCGCGTTTAAGCAAATTAACAACCAAACTCATAAGCTTTATAATATTAGTATACTTTCATTCATTTATTGGCAACCGCTTTAATGTTCCTAATACTATTACCAGACTCGCTTAAGCTTGCAACCTCTAAGTCTAATCTAAGCTAATTCCAATTAAGCACGAGACTTAACACTACGAAGATGATAAAAGTATTCTACTTACCTGTTCTGATGACACGATGTTAAGTTGAAATCTTAGGTCGTAGCCACCGACTAGTAAAAAAGAAAGGACTCCACGCTGTCATACTACAGCATGAAGCGACGTTTATGCATGTGTGAGCAGTGGCGGATTTACAGTCTTGGCCGCCCTAGGCCCCAGGCCATAATTCTCAGTACTAAAGCGTCATCACTTAATTTTTAACACGATTGGCCGCCTCTAATATCTGGCCGCCCTAGGCCCGGGCCTACTGGGCCTTAGGGTAAATCCGCCACTGTGTGTGAGTAAGATACATAAGAATACCAGATATCGGATATCTGTCATTTGAAGCGCTTATTATGTCAATGTGTGACGTAAGTGGCGTGTCAAGTTGGAGTCCTTCTTTTTTTACTAGTCCGTGGTCGCAGCATACGCCTCCCGCCAGTTTCTTATAGCCATAGTACCTACTATAGGAAAATTTTACCTACATGCTGGAGAAATCCTCTAAGTTTAATGAAATTTCCTCATAGGCTAATAAAAATGTCACGTGACATTTTACTGGAGCTAATAAGGCGGCCATGTCTGTTTACCTTTCAAATTGGATTAGGGTGGAGTAATGACGTCATAAGGGTAAAATCCGCTATATGAAGACGCCCGGCTTTTAATATCTTGATTATAATAACATGTCCCATGTTGGTCTGGTACTTAATAAGAATGTGACAGCTGTATTCCTTGCCTAGCATTTCGTTAAAGGCGACTAATGGTATATCGGGTTTTGGTTATGTGATTGTGTAGGCGACGAGCTAGCCACAATCACAATTTTTCATATAACCCGGCCCAGTTTTATATTTAGTTGAAGGGGTTTTGCTATCCCTTAAACTCTGCCTCCCCTTCGGGGATTGCGGGCATGATGCTATTAGTAACAGGGAATGAATGTTGACCAGTTTTTTCTGAAAACTATAGATTTCATAACGAAAGATATGAGAACCTTGATGCTGTAATATAAATCTGCCAAAGCCCGTTCAAAAGCTGTACCTGATAGCTGATGTAAAGCTTTTAGTTTTTGTTGAAAGCTTTAGTCACTGTCATCTTTCTAAATTAAGATTCTTGGAACTTTTAAGACGTTCGAAACTTTAAACACTAATTTAGTTTAACATTAACCAAGGCAATCAAAAGAAATTCAGTGGCTGCGCCAGGGAGCGCTGTGCTCACAGAATTACTAATTCATCCTCTTGCCCTTCTCCCAGTTTATCTGGGGTCGGCGCAGCATGTCTTCCTTCTCCATACGTCCCGGTCAGCCGCCATCAAGCTATCTACTATTCCACTCATATCATCTTTCACACAATCCATCCATCTCTTATATGGCCTTCCTCTACCTCTCCATCCACTAACATTCATACTTGTCACTCTCTTTATCACATGTCCTTCCTCTCTTCTCATCACAGAATTTCTAAATTGAGTCGAAATAATAATAGCTAATAATATTAAAATATATATTATAGTTAAATGATAAGATACTTTGCATCAGCGCCATTACGTTGTATTGATAATCGCTTCCTCTTTCCCCACAGTACAAGCTTAGCCTATTGTGGGGACTAGAAAAATAACATACGACATACATAGATACATGTATTCTTATGAAAAAAAAATATTCGATTTTGTTTTGAATTTACAAAGAGAACAGTCCAAGTTAACCAGCTGCTTTAAGACTAGGTTTGAACCAAATACTTACTAAAATTTTGTAAAAAGAAAGACTTGGCGCATTCGGCCTACATGCGTGCCTACTTATAATATAGGATAGGCAAAGAAAACAAAATTTCCCAGTACTGTAATAATCATGTATTTATTTTCTTTTCCATCACACAGAAACGAAATGAATTTTTCATCAAAAACGTTTATAATTTTCACAGTCTTGTTTTCTTCATTACTGTTTTATAAACGGACATATTCTCAATTTGATACAAAATGTTGGAATGTATTACATCGATCGCTAAACAAAATACGAAAATATCCAGCTTACGTACTAAATTACTTAAAATTGCTTAACAAAATGTTATTTCATTAAAATAAAAACTGTTCTTACAAATAAACTTAATTATGTTAAGTGTTAGACGAAATAATAAAAAATAAGTTATTATGTAACTTAATTTAAGATCAACATATTGGGAATATATATCGATACGAGCTTCATTTATATTCGAGACATGAAAAACCCTGCAGTATATCCAAAATAGTACAAAATATCTATTTTTGGAATGAAATTCCCAGTGTTGCTAGTACAAAGTTAACATTTTATACTAAACTGCTGGTTGTTATATTTTTTAAATTGCTTTATAAGCATTATTACTCTGCAGCATAAAATTTTAGATGCACACTTAACTGTAGATAATTTTAAAAACAATGGAAAAATTAAACTAAACAATTTTAATAATACAGTCATAATAATCTACAAAGAAAAATACATTTATAGTTTAACATCACACCTAGATCATCGTATTTGTATACATTACAATGTAATTTAGTAAATAAAATAAACATTTACTTTGATAATCGGACGTTTTACATGCAAAATGGACCAGTATTATTTCAATGCTTGATTTTTTCACTAATATATTATTTAATAACAGTGAACTCCATGACAGTTATTTAAAAACTTAAAAATAAAACGACTATTTTACAATAAATGTCATATTTTTTTAATAATCTACGCATACATTTTTTTGTAATTTTTATCACCCTGGTTAATAATCATGGATAAAAGTGTAATTAAATGATAATTTTATTTATTTGTTTATATAATGAATAACAATTATTATAACATAACTAGCTTAATTACGCGTTATAGGTAAGTATTTTTATTGCGTACAAAACATATGGAAATAATATTAACGTTAAATCGCTAGTATAAAAAGCTATCTAATAATTAATTACAAAGCTCATTTTTTACGTACTTTATCAATTGAACGATATTACAATCACAGTGAGTTAATGAAGGATTTTTTTTTACAATTCTGATAATAGTCAATCACAACCACATAAAATGTGTTAATACTTATTCTGCAAATTAAATATATATTTACATTAAAATATTAGTTTTTTACTTACCTATGTAAGAATATAAAAAAATAGGAAAACGACAAATAAAATGGATACGAATTATTTTTTTCAAATATGTTTAAAAAACTTGTTTATTTTCTTTTGACATTTTCTTTTTTTCATCGGCATAAATATAGTTTCTTTTCAGCTATTTCCGTGTTCTGACCTATTTATTTTACGTCTAAGCAGTAGTGGGCGATGGTATCAGTACTGAAGGCACCTCGCAGGAAAGCAGAGGTTTATGACCGGACCGGGTCTTATCAGCCTCGTTTATCCTTGCCGTGTCCTCTAACTGCGGACAGTTGTGGATAGGTATATATTCCAAAAAAAATTACAATCCCGTTCCGTACAGGGACACATAAGGTTTCTTTCTACTAAGTATTCCATCCAATTTTTTAATAAAGAATATCATCTAAATTGCCATAATTATGACCTATGTCGCTTAGTTTTTACAATTAGAATGAATACTAGGTACGAAGCATTGTTAAACTGGTCGCAAAATCATAAGAACAAATGATTTCTAACAGAAAACAGTCTAAGACGTATAATAAGTCTTCATTCGCAAAAGTACATTAATCTTTTATGAACGACGATCACAAAGATTAAGACGCATGCCTCATAAAAACTACTTTAAGATTAAACATTCCCGGAGGATGTTTTTACGCTATGTCCATCGTAGAGATGTGAACTAGTTCTAACGTTAAACCGGTAAAAACGGTATTTATTAGGTAAAATAATATGGCATATCTTACAAAAAGGATATTATATCTAAGGAAAGCATTAAAACGGCTTTAATGAAATCGGTAATTTCTGATATAATTTATTTTATAAATTTATATTATATGTGAAGATCAATTAATCTTCTTTACAGTCTTGAAATTTAATGAGACTGATTTATTTTTGAAGTTATAAAACAATAGTTTCGTCATTTAAATGAATATACCTAGTCATTTAATTTTAACAAAACATAATAGCTTCTACAGTTAAAAGCTTTGCGCTAAGGCTGCCGGTTCACCGGAGCGGAGCGAGGTAATGGAGCGATGAGCGAGTTAAAAATCTATCAAAAAATCTTTGCACCTCTGCAGTGAATATTTTCTATTGGCCGATATTTATCTCGCTCACCGCTCCGCTACCCCGCTCGCTCCGGTGGACAGGCAGCCTTAGTGAATAAATAACTCCCTACAAGACACGAAAGAGAATAATCGGTAATACGATTGGAACCGGTCACATCCCTACACATCCCGAAATTCCCGAATTCCAACGCAAAGGACAGATGCCTGAATGCTGCTGGAACCTTCGGGACCTCGAGACAATATAAGGGAGATATCTCAACAAATCCTTCAAATCTCACTTTTCCCATGAGATCGAAACGTTTCGCTGAAATTGTGTAATCCAGCTTTACGCGTAATAATGATAAATTGTTTGGATAATGGTGATTAATGTTTTTTTTTGCAAATGAATATCGGGGGACTACGTCTTTTTGGTCTAAAAACATTCATTAGACATAAAAATTTAAGAAAGATTTATCGTTTTCGACTGTAAATCAACAAAAGTTTACTTACTTGGTTTAGTAAAATGTTATAAATCACGTTTTTTCAAAAAAAATTAAGTCCATCGCATAGAATGGTAAATAAACTATGCAAACGAGAGAGCTTCTCTCTGCCTACCCCGTTATGGAAGTTAGTTATTTTAAGATGGGTATCTACACATTGCGTATAGAACAATTAAGCTTTTTATTATTAGATGACAGGTAGTAATCGTCCAATCATTTATTAATAAGACATGATTGTTTAAAGTTTGGTGTGAAATCCATAAAAAATTACTTTTTTATTTTTTTTGTTTATTTAAGACAAGATAACGGTTTCCCTTCACATTTTCACGGATGCTTAAAGCATTATTGCCAACCATGAAACAGAAATGCCCAACTTGCAACTTGTACCTTCTGACATTTCACCTTTAGACGACTCGGAAATTCATGAAAGCCCTCGGCCCTCACCATTCCCTCGGGAAGAAATATAGCTACGTAAGGATATTGCATAGTTAAACAGAAATTCTTGGAGGTAATAACACTGTGATTTTTCTTGTTTGCGTTGAATTATGAAGCATAACTTTTCTTGGATGGGAAGCTATCTCCAGTGGTAGTACTTCCTTCAATAGTTATGTCCTTAAAAAACACAATAATTGAACTAACATAACTTGATTAAAAAAGATAGATACACTTAAGTAAAAATGTTTTCAAAGCCCTGAACTTCAACCTCACGTGATTGCAAAATCGTTAGAACTTACACTCGCTTGCAAAAAAACCTTCTAGCTGTAAAATAAATTACGTGGCGTACATTTCGTAGATACAAGATGTCTAAATCAATTATCTTTTTCATAGCAAGCCTATTTAGTAGACGAAAGTAACAGATTTAGCGTGAAATATTAGGCTCACATAAAATTCTTTAAATGTTATATACATTTATTTACGCAAAAAAAGTTTTTCAGTTATCTGTATTTTCGCAAACGAGTGCAAGAATTTTTAGTAAAATTCTACTTTTCACAACAACACGTTCGTACAAAAACGTTTTGGATGTACAAATATATAAAAAAGTGCATAAAATGTTCCAAAAATGTGTATCAACAATCAGATTGTTCCGCCGCTATCCACTACACTATAAACAATAGTTTCTCTAACAATTATAGCAAAGTAACATACAATACTACCAATAATATCATCATGTACGTACGATTAGATCTGTGAAATATACTCGGGAACTTTGAACCTTGATCTAAACTAGGGTTTGCAATGCCATATGACTAGGGAAACAATGAAGGAAGGTTTTTTGAATTAAAACATCAGATAGATGACGTAACTGTGACGTAAGGTCTTGTCACCCTCTCATTGGTAAATTTTCAGAACAAACTGACATGCTGTCAACAAGGAGCCAATAGTGACCGTGATAAGACCACGAGACTTCCTGGTGCCGTTCTGGCGGTTTTTGTATTTTTGAAAATTCTTATTTTAGCTGTTGGATCCGGCGACGTATGCTACTTTAATGCCCTTTAGAGATAAGAATGCTGGAACAAGCAATCCAGCTGGGTCTAGTACTATTTTAGTTCTCCTGGATCTAGCAAAAAAATGCCGCCAGATGGCAATCCTTAATCCTAACCTTAATACTAAACTATATGATCTTTTTAAGACAGTTTCAAAGTTAGTGTTACATGCATGGCACGCAGGCCTTGACTTTTCACTTTCATTATACCAAAAGCATAAGTCAAAAGTCAAAATATTCTTTATTTATATAGGTTTCAAGGAAACACTTATAAATCGTCAAAAACTGTTAAAGAGATATCATTCTACCACCGGTTCGGAATGTTGCATCTACCGAGAAGAATCCGGCAAGAAACTCGGTGGTTACTCTTTTCAACAACAGTTATAATAAAGTTGTAAATGTAATATAGTTTCGTATTTGTTGTTGCATGTAGCAACAAATTTATAATTCAACATCTAACTTAGACGTGTATTAAGCTATTTGCAATATGTTTACAAAATATTGTCAGTAGGACTAAAGATACCAAGACGGTAGAAAAAATAAAAGTACAGTAGTCATGATGGCTTAAATCCAAAGTTCCAAATTGATACAACATTAATACCTCCTACCTAATATGATAATAACAAAAAACAAAAACAATTAGAAAAAAGTTTGATATATTCCAAGACACTTACTTTTAAAAATAAACATTAAAAATGATGATAAGATGATATTAAATTATTACATTTCTTATCCAAAAGCACGTAATAAAGTTGTATTGGATTCAAAATGGATCAACATTCAAATGTCCCGAGGTTACAATCAGAAATTCTTAGCTAAATAAGCTCCATTCGTAAGCATCGCTCTGAATTGAAAGAAATATTTCAACGTCACTTCAACAATTGTATAAACCAATCAAAAAGGCGGTAGACGTATTTCAATTACAATAGTCTTATTCACAGCCAAAATTGTTAAACTTACAAAATCAAGAGATATAGGTATCTAAAATGGTTTGATAAATTGATGGATAGAACAATACAAATGTTGGAATTTATGTGAAACAATGATTGATCGTGACTAAAATAGTATCTAGCATAAGGGTCAATATTTGAATATTTTGAATAATTCCTAAGCTGCAAAAACAAAACATCCCTTTTACTTTCTCATTAAAGTATTATGAATAAGATGTCATTTTATCGTTTCGAATAGGTTACTTATATTTTTCGCTGGCCTGCAGTGTAGGGAAGGAATCACGCAAATGAAATATTTTCTGCCGCATTCTTGGGAAGTTTCGAAGGTAATTTGAGTATAGAAGGTCACGGTTTGAAATTGTTGTACAATCATAATAAGATCTAGCTCAGCAACTTGGCTATGGTAAGAGGTTCAGCATGTTCAATTGACTAGCTTATATAAACTGTTACGTTCTCCTAATATCTTTATCTTTATTGTAGTACTTAAAAATCGCTCTATCAATCGGTTTTTATTGTCAATTTTATAGATACGGTATGTTTAGAAAGATTCTCCCCGCTATAAGCACGGACTAGTAAAAAAAGAAGGACTCCACGCTGTCATACTATAGCGTGAAGCCACGTTTATACATGTGTGAGTGAGATACTCATGGATACCAGATATCGGGTATCTGTCAGTTGGAGCACTTATTATGTTAATGTGTGACGTAAGTTGCGTGTCAAGGTGGAGCACCTGAGGAGCTTCAATGTCTAGTTAGGGGCGCGGAGTACTTTTTTTACTAATCCGTGACTATAAGTTGAAAAAAATTTCATTGATAAGCTGATTTAATTTTTTTTTGTCAGTTATTAGTTAAAAGCTATGAAAATGGTTTATCTTTATCATGAAAAATAAAATGGTGAAAAACACTAGAAATTTCTACTACTTTTTTTATCTTGTTTCAATCTCGCTTTTGCATTAGTAACATACTATCCTCATGACAGATGTTGTGAACGACTGCACCGTCCTATCCCAAAGGTCGTCGGTCAAAGGTCGCGCACATCCAGATAATTGGTATAATTCAGCCAGATGGTCCGATGACCTAGAAAAACTATTTGTACGGATAGAGCAGGAGAAAACAGGGCGATCAATAACTCGGTCATATATTTTACAACGGAGAGGGTTGTTTGCCAGCCAAATAGTGGGCAGAACTTTCGGGTGTTTGTACTGATTTCTGTGTGTTTGTCAGCAGTTTTTGATTTCGTACACCGCAACGGGAAACAGGGGAGAATTTTATTATATTTTTCTTCGCATTTATACCGGGTTACCTTGAGACACATTTCGTGTAAGGCTGTTATTTTTTTTAAATTAACCTATGAAGGTATTGTAGGTACTTATTTATTGAGGGTTTATATCTAAAGGGTCTAGTTTATTGTCCCTATAAATAATAATGTCCTCCTAACCGATATCGGTCACGGCGGCCAATCTCAACGAGCATTAGCCATCTGCACAGGAGATATTATAGTGCACAAGTGTGTGCGCAAACACAGGTGCACTCTCTATTCCTTTATTCTCATAGTCCGGTGAGACGGCAATCCGACATGACCGGAGAGAGGTCAAGCGCAAGACCAACGGCTTAACGTGCTTTCGAGGCACGGGGGTGATTATACCGCCAACTTCCTGACACCGGACTGTTATTGATAATTTCAATATTGAAATAACCAGCCACAAATTCTTGGTCCGACCCGGGATTTGAACCCAGGACCTCTTGGTCCTTAGGCAGCGCATGCTACCACTAGACCAACGAGGCAGTCAAATTGTCCCTATAATATATGGCCCGATACGTGTCTCAATGCGAGCGGGTTCAAAAGCGCACCTAGTTCTTGTAGTTTAGTACAACGATCTGGCTAGACGATGAGCGAAAACTTAACGAAAAAACCTGCACATATAAATTACTACGTATGTGCAAACATGATCCAATTCATCTGGTTTTCTGTTTTAGGATTATTCGCTTCACTGTAATAACCAGACTCGCTAAATAAAGGATCATAGCATCATGATTTAACTGACAATGACATAAACGTCGACAAAGACAAAGATGATAAATATACATTCCGTGTGGCACACCAATATTTAAATAGTTAACAACACAGGTATAATGACACGTAATCAGAATTATCAATGATGGGTGCCCGGAGAACAATATAATGTAGTTGAAATCATTACCCAAATAGCTCATTCATTCATTACTGCCAGTTCATTTTTGTCACACGTCAGCATAAAATGAAAACTGCTTAGTAATAAACGATAGTGTATGCTGCTACTCAGTTCCTTAGCATAAAACAACTATAAAAGCACGTATTACTAATTATGTGGTTGAAATATTTCTTTCAAAGCTTTTACTATATCTTAATTATTACATTTGAGGCGTAGAGTAGCATTTGCTTAAATAAGTTTACAGAGTCATTGATTTAAGATACATTCATAACATTTACATACCATATTTACCATGACGCGCTCCCCAAATGGGTAAACTACCCCTCTGGGGAGTCTAAGGAGCAGCAATGTCCTTCAGCAAAATCATGTAAGTAATATTTACCTAAATTTAATTTATAGGATAGCTACCTACATTCAAAGAAGAGATATTGACAATAATTCAGAACTATCGTAATTAAAACCAGCCATAAGTCCTATTTGTCACTACTTTTTAACAATTTTCTATCTAACCTAGCCCAGTTTTATTTTTGGCTGAATGTGGTAAAAGGGGCCTGCCTACCTCTTCGGGGATTGTGGGCGTGGTGTTATGTATATATGTATAGGTCCTATGTTGGTCTAGAACTAGAAAAACATTGTGAACCAGTGTAATCTTTGTATGATGTAAGTAATCTTTATCAGAAACAAATTAACTTTTAAAAAAAACATTTTGCTTTTTGATGATTAGCGTCGTTAATCTGCTCTATCATAAATTTACTGGACTGTATCAAGTTTAAATTGATTTCACCTTGGATTCAATCCTTTCGTGTCATCTCAGACAAACTATTAAACTACGGAAATAAATGTAACGCAATGGGTAAGTTTCTAAGTTGCTTGTTTCCTTACTCTCCATACTATGGTTCCCGGTAGAATCAACCAAACTTATTGGAGTTTTAATAAATCCATTAAGTATTTTTGACAGTTATTTTTTTTTTATTGACGCTTGTTAAGTACAATAAAGTCTTTATTAATTCTCGACAATGTACAAATGCATGTAAATTTAATATAGACACACTTTACAATTCTTTTTAAAACCTTTCATTAATATGTTTGGAGTAAACTCACTTTTGTATAAATGGCGTGCATTAAGTTGCATAAACTAAGTAATCTGTTCCGTGATTGTAATAATACAATATGACAAGTCTGACAACATAGTTACCATAAAACCTCAACAATATTCGTGACTGACAGATCATTAAGCCACATTTCAGTCCTCATTTTTGAAGCATCGATAAATTATAGTAGATAAAGCATTAACCTCGCCACTTACCAAAACAGTACCAAAATACCCCAAATCACCCTCATGAATAAAAGCTAGTGAATACGTAAATCAATTTTCTGTGTACTCACATGTGAACATCCAACAATGTAATGTTGTTTTCTTTTAGTTTACACTAGCTGTGCCAGCGGTGTCACCCGCGTTTATGGTTAATATTATAAAGACTATTTCCGTCATACATGATTTCTATGTAACTTTAACCATTAAGCCTGCACTCGCGACGGAAGCTTAAAAAATGGAGTAACTTCTCCCGTTTTCCCAACATTTCCCTTCACTACTCTGCTCCTATTGATTGTAGCGTGATGAAAAGTATACTATAACGTGCCCAGGAGTATGAAGAATAATTGTACCAAGTTTCGTTACAATCCGTCGAGTAGTTTTTGTTTCTATAAGGAACATACAGACAGACAGACAGACAGACAGACAAAAATTTTACTGATTGCATTTTTGGCATCAGTATCCATCACTAATCACCCCCTGATAGTTATTATGAAAATATATTTCATGTACAGAATTGACCTCTCTACAGATTTATTATAAGTATAGATAAATATCCCTTATGCGTCCTTGCTAATGATAAAAATGCGAAATATTCTATCTATTTTTACGCTTAATTCATCCGATAGGGATTCATTTGGTATCCCCATAGTTTGACCCCTACAAAAGGACATCTCTAGGCTACTTTCTATTCTGCAAATTTTTATAAATCCAGCCATTTAGTTTCAGTAACACACCGACAATATAAATTCTATAACAAACTTTTTGAATGCCAGTTTCAGGTTCTTTAAAATTTATGCTTGGTATCTTCTTAAAATTTCTTGTCCTTTCAGCGGACCAGAAAACTATCCAGACGATGTTAACTTGATGAAACGTAGGACGTTTCATCAAGTTAGCATTATGTTATACGCTAAAACAATGTCCCATCCCAGTCCCGTCTTTCCCACTGGACACTTTGGGCACGTGTCTAGGGCCCCCACAATCTAGAGGGCCCAGTTCTAGATTGCCAATGGATCACTAACATATTAATTTACTTATGCGCCCAGGGCCTCCATTAGGTTAAACAAGGCTCTGAGTATGCCTTACAGAGAGACGAACTCTCACAATAACAGAAAAAGTCATCATCATCTTCCTAGCGTTATGTCCCGTGCTTAGACGGGGTCCGCTTAGACCATGATCCAGGATTGAGCGAGTCTGGTTCACAGTTACAGTAAATAACGTAATAAATCAAAGCCACTCCATACAATAATACTGTAATAAATATACCTCTGTCATCCGATCACAGTATCGCGTGACATCCCAAGGGCAACCGCTCACCTTGACTTATTTACATGTGAAAAACTACGGTAAAACTATGGGAAGTTTATGGCGCTGGGTGACGGTTTAATGCCGGTAGGCGTTAATGGGGAAAGCCTATGGACTTGATAAGGGTCGTTTAAACGTAGTCGAGGGGAAATTTCGTCATCAGTTTTTTTTTTTACTTGGGCCTTGGATTACAGCCTGAAGCCACCCTTATGCGTGTGTGCGAGATTCTTATGGATACCAGATATTGGAAATCTGTCCTTTGGAGCGCTTATGTCAATGTGTGATGTAAGTTGCGCGTCAAATAGGAGCTCCGCCAGTGCCTCAACGTCTTGTTAGTGGAGCGGAATCCCTCTTTTTTTATTAGTCCGTGACTTGTGCATTTTATTGTCATTGATCATCTTGCGCCAATTTTACTTAGCCTAAATATGTAGTGTGATGTTTTGTATCATTAATTTACTTATAGGGACGAGTAAGTCCAACTAAATCCAAATCTTAATCTCAAATCTTAACAACAGATAGATTTTATTCAAATATTCATGATTTGTATTAACTTTGACTTTTACATCGACATAAACATTAACTTGGATTTTTTATCCTCAAAGAAAAGTTGACGAACGTGGCTCAGTCCCGTCAGTAAAGTCAAAACAAGTCAATATCGTATGGCCCTATACTTACTTTAGGGGTAACTTGAATGTAGTGTCAGATATTTAAGCTATCAGCTTTCCAAAGTGGTACTTTCACTCTCAACATACTATATAAACAGTGTGTAATTATAACTTCGCATCCAATTAAGTGACACTTTAATTCAAGCGCCATTTTTCATCTAAGTAACATTATTTCACGTTTTTGTTTTAAAAAAAAACATGAGACCACGATATCGATTCCAGATGCAGCCAAGCAAGAGTGTACATGGGCCTTATCACGAAGCTTGCACTCGAGTTCACCTCATAAAGACCGCTTTTATATTTCACTGACACGAAATCTGCACTCAACGTTTCGCTTGTAAATATACGAACTCTTTTTTGTACAGAGTGCTCTGAACAACAAAGGTCTGCAAAATGAATATAAGGTCGCTAGATGAAGGTAATATTATGTCAAGCCTGTTATTTTTCTTATTATTGGGGCTTGAAATTTATGAATTTATTTATCTACTTACTGTCAGAATAGTTCTACTATAAAGTAACTTATGCTGAGCCTGCTGTGTAATTCGGTCTGTTTTCTAGAGTATTGCGAAAGATACACCATAGAATCTGTAATTTTTTCCGTTATAAAAACGAGTCTATATCCTTTCTCAGGGGTCGAACTGGGACCTGCTAAAGTTCATCGCAACTGGATTAAGTAGTAATTATCTATGGGGATATTATCTATGGAGATATTATCTTATGAAAAAAGAATCTGCTCCTTAGACTCTGCCTACTCCTTCGGGGATTGTGCATGTGATGATATATATGTAAAAATTAATCATTGACTAATTTATTTTAGCTGTTTTTTTGACTGCACACCCTATATACCAAAACTGAGTCAACAAAGCTAAGTCATAACCAAATAAAACCACGTTGATAGCAATAGTTTACTTCGAAACAACTGCTTAAATATATCCAAATAAAATTAGTTTGTTAAGGAAACAATTTTAGTTCAGAACAAAGTTTCTTATAATACCTCATTCCTTTATATCCAAGGCTGAATGTTACTCTACGCCCAAACCTGTATAATTTAGTACTGCACGTCAAGGGAATCATAGCAATTTGGGATAGTCAAAACAAATTTTATTAATAAAATAATATGTTTTCCGTTTAAACCACTAACAAAATATATCATACTCTCGACATTAAAAGAAAAAAATAAACATTTTTATAATTATTTAATAATTATGTACCTACAGCGATTTTTTAAGGACGCCAATAAAAATCTGTTGTCAAAAAATTATCATGAAGGTATGTTTATTATGATTTGGCTTCACAAATTTCATCATGTCCTGATTGATTCATGATTTCTAGATGCCAACAGTTAGCAATCAATCTTTTAACTCTATACGTCTTCAAATAGGTTGATTTTAAATATTTTTTGTACAAACGTAATTTAATCTTTATTTATGGTCTATCTACCTTGGACATGTGCCTACGTATTTGATTTCAACGTATTACTGTGATAATATATTAACCTTTATATTCATTGGCTCCGATAACAATCGCTGCACATTGGGCGGTAACCTGACTTTATCTGGACTTGATATCGCAAATGTTTCACTTGACATGCCGTACTGTGCATTTAAGTGTCATACTAAATAGTATTTAACATTCTCAGCGATTTAGTACAACGCGAAGTACGTCTAAGCGGGGTTCCACGAAAATCTAAACTTCACAACGAACCAGGAACATTTTAATGTAAAACAAAATCACATGAATTACAACCAGACAGAGGGGACACTTCTAAAACAACCCTGTATACATTTTCCCAATCAGGCAGCCATTTGCAATTTGAAACATTGGCATTATTTATTTATTTATTTATTGGATTACCAAGATAAGACACAGCAAAAAATATGTATAACAATAAATAAAAAATCAAACTGTTCTTACAAACAAAGTTAACCACATCATGCTAGTTAAAAAAAAAACAAAACAAAATAAGACAATACTGACAAAAAGAGTTGCCCGGGGCATTATAGTGATCTTTGTTGCATAATGTGTACAGGACAATATGTATACAGGGTTAATGTATAGTTATTATGTATTTGGGTGACAATTGTACGTTCCGTCATCAATTCGAATTTCCATGAGATTTAAATCTAAACATAAATATTTTTATTACCGTCACAATTTTCGCGCCATTTTTTGCGCCAATTTGTTAAGTCATTCGCGTTGATTTATGAAAGAAGATTTCGGTGGAAATAATATGCCATAGTTAGGATTAGCCTTCGGGACATTCGTATTTCTAATAAATTTATTGCGTTTTATATAAGACAACTAAAAAACTAATTTGGTGGTAACTTTAAGTTGAAGTACCAAATCTTTCTATACTGAAATTTTATATAGCTTCGGTATATGATTAAATTTAAATAAATGTGTAAACCTTCTTTGCAGTGCGATTGAGCTTCACACGAAACTAGGTTTACAATTAAACTTTTTCTTATTAGGGCTTTTTTCTCGTACAATTAGTTAACCACCTTATAGTTTACTATCTCAAAAATATTTAATCCAGAGTACTTATAAGTAGTTTTTAGTTTCTCAAATATATATTAAGAATATGCTCTGCAAATTATTTCACACGCTGAATGATTTACAACATCTCAGAAATATTGATCTCATAATTTTTTCCCCAGAGCTTGTATTTGTAAGGCTGAGAGTGAATCAATAAGTCCCACGGGTCGAATTGATGAGGATCTCACAAACATTAAATTTGACAGGTGTCAACCGACGCGTCCTATGAAGATTCCTCTAGCAGGAGGAAATTGGAATTATTGACTGCTCGCATTGAACAACTTCCTAAAGTAACATTTTAAGATTACTTAAACTTTTATATTTTTCAACAAAATAACACTTAACAGTGCCTACTGAGGTATCACGCGATACTGACTAACAATAATGAATTTTAATTGTCGGACAAAGATTAACAGGTCAAATCAAGAAATAAACTATTTATACATTATTCAGTACGGTAAATAACGTTTTAAAACATCCGTATTGTCAGTTATTGAACTATTACTTTTTATTTTGATGTTAAAACGCCAGCGTCGAAACAAAAAAAAAAAGTTTATTCCATGAAAATCTACACTACTGTTCAGTTAACAGTAGTGTAGATTTTCATGGAATAAACTTTTTTTTATTTTGATGTTAAAACGTCAGCGTCGAAACAAAAAAAAAAAGTTTATTCCATGAAAATCTACACTACTGTTAACTGCCGTTAGAAAAATTGCTCAGGATTTTATTACATTTAAAGTCGCCAATAATTTCATTTTCGCTCCGCACACGGTTTTTATTTCATGTGTAAAAATCCTTAAACACTAATCTAATATTAATAACATTTTACTTGGTAACTCTCTCCCTATAAAAAGCATGATCAGTCTGTGGCACCACTTTGATTATATAAAAATTTCAACAGTCACTAAATACCTACGGGTGCTATATCTCATCAGAATCTGACCTTATAGAATCATAATTGGACGTTTTGCTTCTCAGCATCCTCAGGAAGGAGCCGACTGCAAATATTGTCCTCCGATGCCTGTGAAAGATACCCTGATATAATGCTTCTCTTAACGCTTTCCGGTCATCCGATATGGAAGGCTGCGTGCTCAAGGTCACGTCCGAGTGAGCCCCGATCGCCTTCTGATGCCGCAAGCTGCCATGCTTCTTCTCCAACGACTTCTGGTTCGGCAAACTCATCGTCGATTCTATCGACGAGTTCTTCGTTTTCCGAAGATTCAGCATTTTCTTCCCCGACGGCTGAGTCTCCGACGATGAACGGGTGGGCGCTAGCTTCGACCTGTGCAGCGGGTTGTTAGAACCCTCTGGATGGACCATAATTTCCACCGACTTCTGACTGACGGCACTGGACCGCGTCAGCGTCCTCTGTGACGTAGTCGGCTCCGTTTTCGGCGCCTCTTTCGGCATCGCCGGCTGCTCCGATTCTAACGCAATCATTTTATAAGGCGTGGCTTCTAATTGAAACTATTTGCTCTGATGAATCGGTCAAGGTCACATCATAGGCGGGCGGGCCTCATCAATGCTATCAGTGGAGGGCACGGTCAAGTGAATTACGACCTCGGTATTGTTGGGAGAATCACTCTTAGCGCACCCGTCGCAACAATTGCTGAATGTTATTGTTGGTACTTTTGCATCGCTGTCTATTTTGACCGTATTCAAGTTTTGCGCTAGACAGTCCACGTTGGAGCTATCCTGGTTGCTATCGTCGGAGTTTCCGTTCATAATCGGAGAGAGCCATTCCTTCTCGTCGTCTCCGTCTAACTTGTCGATATCGGGCGAGGGCGCTGGGACCGGCGAACAACCTTCACCGCTCACGTGGAGACCGATCAGGTCTGCCAAGTTGACGTTAAAGTTGTTCCGCTTCTCTTCCCCTTGGACTTCTTCAGTGATCAATCTGTCGCTGATAGTTTCTATCTCCTGCTTCAAAGTCTGATCGTCTTCATAGAACTCGGAGAGATCTTGTAGGTTCTCGTACCAGTTCCTCCCGAGAAGGCTTTCGGGGAGTGCCGATGTCTTCTCTGAGTTGTCCTGTCGGTATTGGTTGATGAGGGGTTGGAGCGAGTCCTCGTGCTGCTGGAACAGGTAATGGTAGGCCTGGCTCACTGTGTAAAGAGAATAGGAGGAGCGCGGGCGCGGGAGGACGGCCGCGGAGGGCGCGTTCGCGAGGCAGCGCCGCCACACGTGTCCGTGCGCTCGCTCCGACAGTATTGCATTAGAATTAAGAATCCTTTCAAAGTCCCTCACTTGGTCGGCTTCGCTGATCTCCAACAACAGTTTGTTCTCCGTCTCTTTCCCGCAGCCGACGGTGTCACACAGCCTCTTGTCGCTGACCTGTTTAGGAGGATTACGAGACTTAGTCTTGTTATCGATTTTGGTTTTAGAGGTGGAATGTTTCGGTTTGAGACGATCGGCGTACTTCATGGGGATGGATAACGTTTGGACGGAGACGGCGCATGGTACTTTCTCTACGACCTTCCTCTTTTGCGGTTTGACGGCGATGTCGCTGGGCTTGGGTTGGTATTTGGTTTTGGAGGGGGGGCGTTGTTGGTAAAATTTGTCGGCGTAGCGGGTTTTGTTGTCGGCGCTTCGGACGGTCCGGGCATATTGGGAGCGCGGTCTTTCGGAGAGACAGACGCTGCGGGCTCGTAAGGGGATGTCGTTGCGCGGGTCTTTCGGGTGGCCAGCCAGCTTGGTGGTGGTGGAGGTCGGGCGGGGAGCGAGCGCGCCGCGCGCGGGTACCGAGGCGAGTGACTCGCCGAATCGGTCATGCACAGTTCTTCGGATCGTGGAGCGAACGAACGTAAAAAGTAATTTATCGCGGTGGCGTGCGAGCCAGATCGATCTTTTGTTCACGAGTCTATAAAGCGCCGTATGTACGCTCAGGTAGGGGATGGGAGCGTTCTCCATCATATTTTCAGTTCGGCGGGAACTTTTTTGGTTTATCGCTGAAAGATGTTGAGTTATGGCTGCCTTGACGATTCGCGGTTTTATTTTATATTGGCATAGACTAGCTGTAGGTAGAATTTACATCGCAATAATAGGAAGTTTACGAGGTCGGAAGAACGTTTTGTTTATGGCTACGTAAATACGATTGAAAATCTATTGAGGCATCACGCTTAGAAGTAGTTGAGGAAATTTATTAAGTACTTAATGCAAATTGGATATTATTACTATAATAAAATCGTAATGGCTTACCTATGTTCAGTTACTTATGTATTTTCAACAGCCGAATAGATAGTCTTTCCTATAGGAATAGGCTCCGATACTACAGAACCGATTTAAAAAATTATTTCACCAATAGAAAGCTACTTCACCTATCAGCGAGTAACATAGGCTATATTTTATCCTCGTATTCCCACGGGAACGGGAGCTTAGCGGATGAAACCGCGGTTTAAAATAAAATAATACAAGTTTAAAAACTTGTAAAATAAACGAACTTCCTATCTTCATAAATTATACAACATAAACAATTTGAACTTTAATAGTGTTTTAAAAGTTTAGTTCTATGGTGATAGCCCTAAATGCTATCTAGCATAGTGCAATGAAGAGTTCAATGACCCGCATTCATGAATGCGCCCTATATTTGCGATTTCACCACGACGATTTATGAATAACAACCTTATTACCCAGTTCGTGTGTGGTGAGGTCGTATAATGGTTAACTGCGTTAGGGTATCGGATTCGATAATACATCATGCATGAGTTATTCTTATGTAGGGTGTAAATTCATTCATCGTTGATTTTTTGCAAAGCTATTAAAAATTTTATTTGCTTTATAATTATATTCGTTAAAATAAATGTCATAGATAACTAAATAGTAATAGGTTTAATAAGTGATGAAGTCAGTTTTCTAAGATCTATTCGCTTAATGAATTGACAAATCAATCGACTGGTGATGACAACTACACCGTTTAAATGAGGTTTATTACTGCTCATCACGAATATTGATAAGTTTTACAAAAAATCCTGTGTGATATTCTGTAGTCTATTGCTTTTTTATGGGTGACATAAAAATATTCTGCCTGTAGATATTAGATTTAAGAAGTCAAAGGTTCCAAATTAAGTGGTCTGTCACTCGATGTACGTCCCAAAAGCGAAGTATCTATATATTAATATATAAAGCAAAAACTTTGTACCCCTTTTTGCGAGACCTAATAATAAATATTAACGTTTATATGATGAAGAACGCTAATATTTGAATAAAGAAATATATTCAATTATTAAAAAAAACAATGAATTATGGTCGAAAACGACCTGTGGGCGACCACAAGTTTAAATAAATGTACATCTAAAAAACTTCACTGCCGTTTAAAAATGCAAGTTCAAAACGCAAGTTTTTGCAGATGATAAAATAATAAAAATAACTTTACGCCTGCAATCCCCAAAGGGGTTGGAGAGTCCAAAAAAAGTGAATTGAACCACATTTAAATTAGCCGAAAATTAAATAGAGTTGAGCTTTAATGGGAAATTGTGAAAATGTAGTGACGAGTGGCTAGCTCGTCGCCTACACAATCACATACAGACAACACCCGATATTTTTTTAATAATAATAAATATCAGACTACATCATATACATTGATCTGATTCCGAGATAAGTAGCTTAAGCACTTGTGTTACGGATATCAGAATCAACAGTGGTATTACAATATATACTTAAATATTGGATATTAACACCCAGACACAGAACAAACACAAGTATTCATCATTCGAATGTTTGTCCTGGGTGGGGATCGAACCCACAACTCTTGGCGCATGGGGCAGGGTCACTACCGAATGCGCCATCGAGCCCGTCAAAGTCGATATTAGTCGCCTTTTACGACACTCTTGGCGAATAACACATTTGGTACATAATTTTTGAGTCCCAGACCAACATGGGTCTGATAATGATGACGATGAAAATAATTACATCACTTCACTGCACTTCAAAACACAAATAACACAAATTCTGTACACTAAAGCCCGTTATATAACTCTGCCATTATGTAAATGGCGTGAAACTGTTTGGTTAAAGTCTGTTATATATTGAATGAAACGTATTGAAATAGATCGCCTATGTGTTTAAACTGCCCTCCATGAATCCCTATTTTACTTTAAACCGCTGTGGTCTATTACAGTAGCTTCAGGATAGTAGTGTTAAAAGTAAGTGTGACTATCTGAAGCCGAATCGATAGTTCGTAATAAGTAATGTACCGCCTTCCGTCTGCATGCATAAGTGAATAGCATTGTGGGAGTTCTCACGGAAATTGCTTCGCATCGCCGCTGTTGTAAAGGTTGACTATGTGTATATACTAGCTTCTGTCCGCGGCGTTCCTCGTGGTGCATCGTTGAAACATAGCTTATATGTTATTCTAATGACTAAGCTTTGCTATTGAAAAGTTTCATTAAAATCCATGAAGTACTTTTTGCGTGAAAGAGTAACAAACATCCACACATCCATCCATACAAATTTTCATGTTTCTAATATTAAGTAGGATAGGTACCAAATAGGTTAGTAGACATCTAGACATTGTCTTAGACATATCTTCATACTTAATACGTGAAATGCAAATAACTGAACAGGGCTGGATCTACTTTAAGGGCTCCTTGGGCAGCAGCCCACGGCCCCGTGGACAAAGAGACCCTTGAAGGCAATACCCATAACTATCGATCAGAACTATCCCTAGTAGCACCAAGAAGAAATCATTTTTGGCCCATAAGTATGATAAATCCAGCCCCCACACTAAAGATCCGCCCCTGTAACTCCCATAACTATCGAACAGAACGATTCCTAGTAGCACCAAGAAGAAAACCGTTTTTGGCCCATAAGTATAATAAATCTAGGCAAGATCCGCCCCTGTAACTGACAATAAAATTTCCAGACCGACACAAAAATTCCCTAGTTCCAAACTAAGCTTACAGCTTGTGTTATGGATACTAGGTGAAGTATGTCTATCCATACTTAAATACGCATAAACATCCATCGCTCGAGTACAAATGTCCATAATCATTACACAAAAGATTTACCCTAGCGGGATTCGGATTCCCTACTCATTGTTTTTTAACCGACTTCAAAGGAGGTTCTCAATTCGACTGATTTTTTTTTTTGTAAGTATAGTATGTTACTCGATATCTCTGAGAATTGTTAACCGATTTTTAATTTTTTTTTTATTTAAAAGGGGTTATTGAAAAGCCCGATGCATTCGGTAGTGACCCTGCCATATGCGCCAAGAGTTGAGATGAATATTTGTGTTTGTTCTGTGTCTGGGTGTTAATATATCCTCGACGATTACAAATTACTTACTCGAAAATGGCTAAACTACATACATCATCATCTTCCTATCGTTATGTGCCGTGCTTAGGCGGGGTCCGCTCTGACCATGATCTAGGATTTAGCGAGTCTGGTAATTTCATTGAAGCGACTGCCGATCTGACCTTCGTAACCCTAAGATAGGGGAACTAGACATTTTTTGGAACAAGGTTACAAATCCAAATTTATTATAATTTGTAGGTTTCATCACGATTTTTTCCCACACCGTCGAGCTAGTGGTATAAATACATAGATTTGAAAAATCTAGAGGTACGTGCCCAGGTGTGAACCCGCACTCCTTGGATAAAAGGCGCATGTCCTTACCATTGAGCTATTACCGCTCCTATTATTCGTATACATACATATAAATATTTCCTCACCGCCGAGCTAGTGGTATAAATACGTAATTTGAAAAATCCAGAAGTACGTGTTCGGCTATGAGGCGCGTGTCCTTAACATTGAGCTACCCCCGCTTTCAAAATGGCTAAACAACATACATACTATAAACAAACAAATTATTCAGCCACGGCCTCAGTTACTTAGGCCCCTAGCACACGGCGTATTCAAAACGCGCAGACGACGCGCGTTTCAGAAACGCGTGTCGTCTGCGCCGTAGACGACAATTTTTGCGTTTGTATAGATTTAAAAACGTGTGTTTTGGTTTAAAATGGAACCTTTTGACACCAACCGTTTCATAACTAAATAAACAATCGTCCAGTTACATGGAATTAATAACTGCCCGAATATTTAAACAAAGTTTTTTGAAGAAATGCTTGGGATGAATTGTGCTAAATTATTTGACTGGCCCGTTGGTCGAGTGGTCAGAGACCCTGGCCACGAAACCAAGGGTCGCGGGTTCGAATCCCGCTAGGGGCAAATGTTTCGTGTGATGAACATGGACATTTGTACTCGAGTTATGGATGTTTATAAACGTATTTAAGTATGTCTATCCGTTCACCTAGTATCCATAGCATAAGCTTAGTTTGGAGCTAGGGAATTGGTGTTAGTCTGAAGAATTTATTTATTTATTTATAACAATTTAATTTTTAGAAGCTACGAGCAACTACAGCGCTTCTGTATCGCAGTATCTCTGTGTATACGCGCAGTAGACGCCCGTTTCACGATCAGCTTGTGTGCTTAGGTTACAAGGTTGCGTTCGAATCTCGTTTGTAGCGCGTATACGCGTGTCATCTGCTCGTCCACTGCGCGTTTAAAATACGCCGTGTGCAGGGGTCTTAGCTTTAGATTTAAACGCCACCACGCCATGATACCAATCCATTTGTTTATAAAAACCATTTAAATAAAGACATTATTAGTCGACACGCAAAAAGCATTTGCAAAAATAATGGTCATAATGTTTGTTTTCGTTCGAACTTTTCAAGGTAATGGGATTCTTTAATTTATTTTTTAATGGCAACTGAAAAAGTAACGCACGCAATTTTTTTTTTTTAATAAAATACATTAACTTGTATGAAAAGGATCATGAATATTAAAGAGGCGAGTGAGGTGTGTAAGGATCGTGCCATATGGCGTTCGGTTCTCTCTGCCTACCCCGCTAGGGCAGTGGCGTGAAGTTTAGTTAGTTAGTGAGTTACATTAACGTTTAGTTTTCACTCCCTGCCCTGATATCTAATATAATCTTATTTCTTTTCTTGTATCAGACACCTTTTATTTAATAGATTTTTTAAATACATTTGATTTTACCAATATACTTACTTAATAAATTTTGTGCCAAGTTGGTCTGGGTCGTTCAGTGTTTCGTCCCAAGACACTTTCGTCCCAATGGGACGAATCACTGAATTCAAAAAATATATTATAATTCGTTCTGCGATTCGTCCCATTGTTGTTTTTTTCGTATTTTTAAGGAAAATTTTTGAGACTTAAAATTAATGTGCCAACTGTGTTCTTAGGCCTTCGAAAAGGTGACTAATGGTACATTGCGTATTGCATTGGTGATCGAGGTGACGAAGTAGACACTTATCGCAAATTTTTCACCAATTCAAGAGTCATACCTACTCCGGTTGAGACGGCCCGTGCCGATCATATATGCCCTCAAAGTGACACTACGACTTACTATATGGCGGAAGACGTCTGCGCTAAACATACATCATTTGCAAACAATAGCATTTACATAAGTGTAAAGCGTATTTTATAACGAATACTTGTTAAAAACGAATATATTTTAAAATTACTTAAAATAGGATTAAATCTATTCGGCGAGACGTCATAGGCTGAATACGGAACAACCCAGGGTAGCATCGAATCATTCCGTCCGTCCAACCAACAAATATTTTTGGCCATCTTGTTTTTTTTTTTTGTTTTGTGGTGCTATCTTTCTTTTTTTGCAAAGGGAGCTAGTTAAATATTAATAACAACAAAAAAAAAAAAAATTAACCACTGACAGCCAGATCTTCCTCCAACAATGTTAAGGCCTCTAATATTTGCTACGCAAACTCTTTTAAGGGATCCTTTATAAACAACTCGAAGCCTACTTCAATACGCCATTATTTAATCAAAACTAACAACCTTCTGTAACAAGAAAGAAGGTTGTTATTTCTGTAACGAAGAGCGGTGGTAGCTCAATGGTAAGGACACGCGCCTCTTAACCGAGGAATGCGGGTTCAAGCCCGGGCACGTACCTCTGAATTTTTCAAATCTATGTACGTATTACCACTAGCTCGACGGTGAGGGAAAACATCGTGATGAAACCTGCAAATTCAAACAACTTTGGATTTGTAACCATGATCCAAAAAAAATTGTCTGGTTCCCCTATCTTAGGGTTACGAAGGTCAGATCGACAGTCGCTTGAATGTAATTACCAGACTCGCTAAATCCTGGATCATGGTCTAAGCGGACCCCGTCTAAACACGGGACATAACGCTAGGAAGATGATGAACAACCTTCTGTAACAAAACAAACTTGTTACAGGATATTTGTTTCAATAAAAACCCTTGAGCAATTACAAGTAGTTCGCATCTCTTATCTCTCGTCCGAGCGTTACAACATCCAATATTGTTATTTACTTAAACTGGTTAAGTTTGTATTTAATGAGCATCTGTTTACAAATCGATTGATACAAATATCGTTTTAATACTATAAATGTGATCGATTGGTGAGAGACCCTGGCCACGAAACCGAGGGTCGTGGGTTCGAATCCCGCTAGGGGCAAATGTATCGTGTGATGAACATGGACATTTGTACTCGAGTCAAGGATGTTTATAAACGTAACGTAACGTTTAAGTATATCTATCCGTTCACTTAGTATCTATAGTACTAACATAAGCTTAGTTTGGAATTAGGGCATTGGTGTATCAGTCTGGAGCATTTATTTATTTAAATTGTTATACGTATTTAAACATAAATTTTCTATCAGCAGCATTTTTCGAGTTATTAAGTTACATTAAGCATGCGAAATATTGTGCTAATACCACGGACGGGTAAAAAAAGAAGGACTCCGCGCTACTTACTAGACATTAGTAGACATTGAAGCTCCTCAGGTGCTCCAACTCGACACGCAACTTACGTCACACATTGACATAATAAGCGCTCCAAATGACAGTTATCCGATATCTGGTATCCATAAGTATCTCACTCACACATGCATAAACGTGGCTTCAGGTTATGTTATGACAGCGTGGAGTCCTTCTTTTTTTACTCGTCCGTGGCTAATACTTAAGCTTAAACATTATGATAAAATGCGGCTGGCAACCCTAAATGCATCCTCAGGGAAGAACCCGCCGACCTTGGGATATTTGCGTCTATCCATAAAGATAAATCCACAGATTCCCCCGTCCAAAAATAGGAAGCCGGAAAAACAATATTGATACGCACGGTCAATTAGTGGTGTGTAGATGTATATTCAAAGATTACGTTCGGGAAAACTATTTGCGTTTCGTTATGCATACTTGTAGAGTCCGAATGAAGGTCGGTTTCTGAACGAAATTGAAACTGAAGTTCGTTAATCGGATAACACCGCAGAACAGAACAACCGAGTAGAAATGGCATGTCATAAAATTAGTATGAGAACCGATGAAGCCATATTTACATATACGCCACTAATCACATTCTACACTACAGATAAGCAATGAGCTGGGTTGGCTGTTCTTATTTTAGTCAATAACAGCTTATCTTACTACTCCTACAACAGAAAACATACTTTCATCCTTTTGAAAAAAGGTTTAATTTACTATACCTCAAAAAGTAGACCTTTCGTAATCCAAGTTCAAAACGAATACTAATGTTTAGAATTGTTTTCTTCTGGATCATAGATGGCGTTGTTTCTTTTTGGAGCAATTATAATTCTTAACTAGCACGAATAAGGTATACATTTATCTGGCACTACTGACACTGCCACTTGGTACTTCCACTTAATATTTGTTCCGTGGTCAGTGGCGTAACTAGGCGACCAATGGCCCTGGTGCAAGAAACTGGGACCTCTTTGTTTAAGTTATGTCAATGTAGGTACGCAGCTTTTGATCCAGGAAGGTTCTAATCAGGTTTTGGGGACCCCTGAGTTTGAGGGCCCCAGAGCACTGCCCCGCCATGCCCCTGGGTATGCCCCATATCTGAACGAAGGGATAGCTTAATGACTTTAAATTGAAGTTAATAATGATTAATTTGGCTAATGTTATATCTTATTCCTAGTACAGTCTGCTAGGACAATGATCCTTAACAAGGCGCAGACACATCGCAGGAACGCCGGCGCAAGTCAACAGAGGACCCGGCACTTTCTGCTAGGTGTAAAGGACGACCACCGGGGGGGGGTTTTAGTGAATAAAAATTTCACATAACCCGTCTTCTCCCCCTTATAAGAAGACGGGTATCTTCTGAAGATTTCCCCCTCGACAACAAAAAAAACAAAGGACAATGATCCTGGGTTTAGCTTGTTTTGCCATCACGTAACTAAGGAGAACATTCATATATACATATACATGCCCGCAATCCCCGAAGGGGTAGGCAGAGTCAAAGGGGCAGCTAGCCTCTATAACCACATTCAGCCAAAAACCAAATAGAGTGATGGAAAATGGATTTCGCGAGGCTGGTAATTAAGAATTTAAATCATAACTTCATATTCCTAAGGGGATAACACCTGAATTTCGGATATTAATTTGAAGGTTACGAACCTTCAAATTAATATCCGAAATAAATATTATTAATTGTTTTTCTGGCTTCCTATTTTGTATAATTAAATTAGACATTCAGTTCGGTTACAAAAACAGAACAGTTTTAACACTTAACACTGCTAAAGAAAATGTTTCTAAATCGTTCACTATCTATTTCTACTATTCACATAATATCCATTTTTCATGCATGTATGTATGATGTCTTAAACGTCTCAAGACAACATTTGAATTTACAATCGCCCAGTAAATACAGAAAACAGAATACGCTTTTTGAAACACTGCATTATGCACGAACGTAAATAAATAAAAATCTCCTTCAATTCAGATCTCAGACTGTTTACGATTATTGGAGCTGGCGGGAACATTCTACGTTGGTTTCGTTTAGGGTACTGATGATGAATAGAGAAGCCTGGAACTCGTGTGCCAAGGGCTGGACCAAAGAATATTGTAAACCTTCCTCCCCCGGACTAAACCACCAATTCCATAGTTTCAAACTAAGCTAAGCTTACGCTAAGCTTGAGCTATAGATACTAGATGAAAGGATAGACATACTTAAATATTAAATGTCCATGTTCATCACACGAAACATTTGCACCTAGTAGAATAAAACCCGTGACCCTTGGTTTCGTGGCCAGGGTCTCTGACCACCCGACCAATGTCGGTTAATATTGTTTGCATTACGTTGCCATTAATAGCATTTTCCCAAATCGGATCATCTCGTAAATAATTTTAGCTGTTCAAGCCGATATTTTACGAAAACGCGATATTGCAGTTCCGTGTTGGGGTATAAATAAATAAATAAATATCCGACTACATCACATACATTGATCTGACTCCGAGGTAAGTAGCATAAGCATTTGTGTTACGGATATCAGAATCAACAGTGGTATTACAAATATATACTTAAATATTGGATATTAACACCCAGACACAGAACAAACAGCAGTATTGATCATACGAATGTTTGTCCTGGGTGGGAATCGAACCCACAACTCTTGGCGCATGGGGCAGGGTCACTACCGAATGCGCCATCGAGCCAGTCAAGGAGGAGAGACATGGGACAAGTTTTCAGCTTGCCTCAAATACCTACCCAAAAATTGGTGCCAGCTCTCAGACCACAAGTTTCACCTTGAAACGTGTGAGGTCATTCACGTCCGAATCGTTGCTGAATGAAAATAGAGATGCTGTATCAAAATAGATCGTTAAATTGATTCCATTTGTCTGGAATAGGTGTTTCATTATATATCAAAACTTGTTTGATTAAAAAGGTCTACTATAAGGTAGAAGATGTAATGATAAGGATATATGGTTAGTCTCAGAATAGGCTGTTCGCCTGCACTGGTAGATTTAACTTGACTAAGAAATTGTAACTTAAATTGAAAGAGTAATAAACATTCTCACAAACTTTCGCGTTTATAATAATAGTAGGAAGTAGGATTATAGAGCTGAAGAGTTTTTTCTTTGCTTGAACGCGCTAATCTCAGAAACTACTGGTCGGATTTGAGAAATTATTTCAGTGTTAGATAGCCCATTTATCGAGGAAGACTAGGCTATAAGTATAAAATTAACCATAAACGTGGGTCCTACTAATATTATTAATGCGAAAGCTTGTATGTATGGACGGATGTTTGTTAGTTACTCTTTGACAAAAAAACTACTCAATGGAATTTAATGAAACTTTAGAATAATATAGCTCATACACCCGAATAACATATATGCTATATGAGAGCGAAGCCGCGGGCAGAAGCTAGTATTTCATAAAATGGAACCCTACTTCATTTTTCCCACATATATTTGCCGATTTTTATGACTACATTATGTATTTTTCGAACCTATAAGGATTTCGAAAGACCGTAAAACTGTTTTTGATGATAAGCAGCTGTTATTTTTGGCGCCAAAATAAATCCATGTTTACATAAAGATTTACTGTGAGAAACAACATGATTCCAGATCAGTGATTGAAAAATACTTTTTGATGAACTCGTGCGCAGGTCATGTCGGATAGTGTTAGATCCTTACCAGATTATACATATATACGAAAGTATTGTTTGTCTGTCCGTTACTTTTTCACTTTTACACTACTTAACTAATTGCGATGAATATTGGCACGTCTTTTGGTAATGGAGGGCATGGAATACTTTTAATTCCGAAAAAAAAATAGGTAGGTAACAGAGTACAAGCGATAAAGTGATTGTAACAATAAATTTCTAGCGAAAAAACAAAAGCTGATTATCTCTAAATTCAAAAACCACTTCGCATTACACTGAAACAAATGTTCCTGTAGCGAACATAGTAATTCCTCGAGTCATAGATAACCGTATTAGCTAATAATGAACATACATACATACATACATAACATCACGCCCATAATCCCCGAAGGGGTAGGCAGAGTCAAAGGGGCAGCATGCCCGTTCAACCGCAATTAGCCAAAAATAAAGCCGGGCTGGGTTAGATGGAAAATTGTGAAAAAGTAGTGACAAGCGGCTAACCTGTCGCCTAGACAATCACACACCCAAAACCCGATATACCATTAGTCGCCTTTTACGACATGCTAGGCAAGAACCACAGTTGGCATATTCTTTTGAAGTCCCAGACCAAGTTAGAACATTGGGCTGGGTTAGATGGAAAGCTGTGAAAAAGGAGTGACAAGTGGCTAGCTCGTCGCCTACTTAGTCACATACCCAAAACCCGATATACCATTAGTCGCCTTTTACGACATGCTAGGCAAGAACCACAGTTGGCATCTTCTTTTTTTGGTCCCAGATCAACATGGGCCAAGACCCAGACCAACATGGGAAAAAAGTATGTCTATCCGATAATTAGTATCCATAGTACAAATAGCAACGGTTACTATTATTAGCGTGCGAATGTTGGTGTAAATAAAGATGGGTATTCAGTTATTAGTGAGATTTACCATCTGACGTGACTAACTAACTATTTAAACTTTGAGAAGTTTGAGAAGCACTTGCCTAGAGCAGTGCTTCTCAAACTTTTTATGCTATGGAACCCTTTTAGGAAAGCGGAGTATTTGACCGGACCCTAGAACAGCGCGGGCGGCAGTACGGGGGGGGGGGGGGGTGTAATATTTAACGGATTTTCCCCCAGGAGTTATGATATTTATGATCAGTACCAATTTTCGTGGAACCCCCAGAAAGTCTTCACGGAACCCCAGGGTTCCGCGGAACACACATTGAGTATAGCTGGCCTAGAGGGATAGGCAGAGACCGAACGCCATATGGCACGATCCTTACGCACCTCACTCGCCGCTTCAACATTCATTATCATCTGACGTGACTAGTCATTTCATAGTTAATCTACTTAGTATAAAACAAAGTTGCTGCTTCTGACAGTTCGTTTAGATCTTTTTAACAACTCAAGGGATATGTTGATACGGTTATTACCAATAGATAGAGTAGTTCGAGAGAAAGGTTAATAGTTTCACGTTGTTTTGTGCTCACCGGGCGGAGCCGGGCGAATAGCTAGTTTTCAATAAGAATGGATTTCCAACATGGTGTCCCATTTAAGTGATAGATATCGTCGGTGCGAATGGTGTCAAACGTTTTTCTCGTCGATTCCCAACCGCCCCCATTCGAGTTGGGGGACAATGGCCACCCTCAGACGCAACCTGATTCAGTTCACATTGTTGATATTGTGCCAATTTATTCCTCCCAAAGAATTCTACCCATCCATCACTGGAGACTGGGAACGGCTCGTGGCGCCAAACGGGACTGATACCGAAACCGTCAAGTGTAACGATATTTCTCAAATCTATTTACAAATTCAACCTCGTTTTGATAGCGATACTAAATTTGCCGAATGTGTCTATCTGGTTGAAATGTCATACATGTGTTAGACTTGCTAGTCCTGGCAACAAAAAGCTTTAACGCTGCCTCTTAGCAATAATATACATAAATAAATAAATAAATAAACTCTTTAGACTAACACCAATTCCCTAGTCCCAAACTAAGCTTATAAGCTTGTGATATGGATACTAGGTGAACGGATAGACATACTTAAATACGTTTATAAATCCATGACTCGAGTACAAATATCCATGTTCATCACACGAAACATTTGCCCCTAGCGGGATTCGAACCCGCGACCCTTGGTTTCGTGGCCAGGGTCTCTGACCAATCGACCAACGGGTCAGTCAAAATATATGTACATATTGGCAAGATGTCGCGAGATATGAAAACTTTTTCATGTTTTTTTTTCGCGTTTGTTATGTTTTCATATCTTTTACTCTAAGTACCTATTAGGTCCCCGGCAGGACGACCTTTCTATTTTGTATATTTCCTTTAGCAGGTAAATAGGTTCTAGTTTATGTACTTACAAGAGTGATCGTACGTCACACATACGTAATACATAATAAACTAAAAACAATTAACATACCTACGTCAATAAGAAGACATTTTTTTTGTTAGGATTTTATCTCGAATAGGTACTTATACTTGCCATTCTAATTAATTTAATAGTCTTTAGTCTCATAATATTAATTAATGAATAACTTAGGAGTTTGTTAAGTGTTAGTTATAGAGAAATAACAAAACTTTAGCATGGCTACAGTAAAATATTTAAGCCGAGAATGACATTGTTTGTTTGTTACCCTTTGACATCTTAACTTCTCAATTAATCATCATGCAACTTTTTTTTTAGGAATACGGGCAAAGGTATATGTACTTTTTATCTAGTAAAAATACTGAGGATTAGAAAATAAAAACAAAGCCTATTTGTATGGCGTATTTTGGAATAATACTCTGGTACAATAGTATTGTAAAATAGGGTTTAAAGAGTTTTTGGGCACTAAACTGCTATTGATTACGTATATATAATTAGCGTGGTGTAATGAAGAATGTATCAAAATATTGGAAGTAAGTACATCGAGTATCGAGGGACATGGTGCATAGACAATTTGCTTTGGACCACAAACTAAAATAGTTTCTATAAATTGATTGACCTTCAGCGATAAATCAACTTACATTGTTTATGATACGCTTTATAAAAAGGAAACGAGATATCGTGAGTTCGATTTAAACAATGTAAAATAAATCATATTAGATACCTATATTATAAAGAGTAAAGATTTGATTGTTTGTCTGTTTGTATTGAATAGGCTCCGAAACTTCTAGACCGATTTGGAAAATTCTTTCACCAATAAAAAGCTACTTTATCAGCGAGTAACATAGGCTATATTTTATTCCCCATATTCCCACGTGAACGAGAACTACGCGGGTGAAACCGCGGGGCGCTGCTATTGTTTAATAAAATGTTGTTTTTCTCTACTATAAACGTCTAGAACGCTTTGTTATGGCGTCATTTCGATATAATTTAAAGTTTAATTTTTACTATCTATGTTAATTTATACTGTTTATTATCACGTATGTAGCTTTAATGGATTTTTCTTTTATCCAGCGTTTTATTAAAATTGCATCATGGAAGACGGTTCCGTAAAAATAGAAAGTACCGATCTGTCAAGGATACATTGATGATTTATATCTTTTGGCAATGGGATCCACGGCTTTCATGACGTTTTGTGCTCACATTCATTCGGGCACCAATGATATAGAAACTTATTACATATATTTACTTCTACTTCTTAGTTTAAATTATTATTCCTTTGCGTTGTTTTTTACTGGTACTGTGACGTCACGGCAGTTGTTTATGTTCCCGCGCGATAATTTGAGTCGTAAATTCAAAATTGTCTAGTTCCATAAACTGGTTCTCGATTCATTTTCTTTTAAATAATAAAATGCTTTTTTAATATATATATCACCAAGTTTTTGATTCACAATGTTATTTTTTTATCAAAAAGGGGTGTACGATAAATGAGACAGGCCGATACGGTCAATTATGTACTTAACTAACCATACTTATCAAACGTGTTAGAAAAAAGGAAGTGCTATTTTTATTTATCAGGAAAATAACGACGTCCATTGTTATTACAGGACAAATATTATCTTAAAGTGTAAAAATAAAAGCTCTCTAAAATAATTTTCATAGAATTCACTTTTTGACATATTAATTTCTTTGAAAATGTCTGTATCAGCTGACTCGATGCTTATTCTTCTCCTCTAATTGGAGAACGGTGTCTAGGGAAATGAAACGGATAAATATTACATTCAGGGTCTCAAGCACGTTTTATTTGTATACCAAGAAGGATTGCTCCAATTTAAGGTTACTTCTACTCAGAAATTTAAATAGTTAGGTAAAATTCAATTCGAAGGCTGACTAGTTCGCTATACACAACAATTTGCATTGAATGTATTTTCAATTCAAATATTATAAGCCCAAAAAATGGTAAATAACAATCAGAGAGTTACGTAAACGGATAAAGTTCACACGCATATCCTGACTTGGGAGTTTTATTATTATGCCCATTTGGTTCGTGGCCGACCGTCTGCCGAATATCCGCACAATGACTCCGCGAAAAACAAATATAAAAAAGATTTTCCACCTGTGCCAGGCACCGTATGGGACCATCCAATCAATATCCTCAATGCCTACCCGTAAACAAAACAAACCGACATTCCACCTCCAAAATCCGAAACCTCCTTGCTGTCACTTCCTTTTAGCCGCGAAAATTAATGACACCCGAAAAAAAAGAAAAAGAAAAAATAACACCCCAGATTAAAAAAGTCCGCACATCAATGACCTACTTACCGGCGTACATGTAGCGATGTGAATGCAACCTAAAATTACAAAAACACTTTCAAAGGCACTGTTTGTGTATAATTTTTGTTCTAACAAAATAGTAAAATCACTGCCACAACGCGTATTGACGGAGGGGACTGTCGTGCGATACAAAATTAACACACTGTTGCGCCGAAAATCAATATGACCGACTGGCGCTCGGATGTCTTTGCAGTCCATTCAATACGGCGAGATGAGGCATGCGTACAGCCGTCTAGGAAAACGCGTTGACGGAAAACGGCGGGAAAACTGACGTTCGTTTTTTTTATTTTATAATCTAGCCGGCACAGACGTGCGCGCCTGACCGCCTGCGAAATAATAGTGAGTGAAACTTTACAAAGGAGCTCAGATAACGTCACCCTAAGTTGTATTATAGGAGGTTATTAATAACAAACGTTAAGATAACTGCGCGGTGCACTATCACGAATCATTTGTTTTGAAACACGTTGTAATACTTCTGTTTTAATTTCGGTTTTAATTGTGCAAATGTGTTGGTAACGTTTTATAACAATTATACAAGAATATTGACCATTACAATGTTCTACTTACGATATTATGATGCTCACAGTTTTTTTGTGATGTATGTAATGCTTAGATAGTATCGCATTATAAATTTTATGTTCTCCTAATATTGACACAATACATACATACATACATAACATCACGCCTATGATCCCCGAAGGGGTAGGCAGAGTCGAAGGGGCAGCAAGCATTTATCATTGACACAATGATAAATTAAATATTAACATTATTAACCCACTTTTAAGAGTCTATTTCACGTTGTTGACTATTTGCCGTGAGGGGCTAAGCAAGATATTTCTCGAATTCTCCCAGTGCGCAGTACGCCATGCGCCAAGAGATTTTAAAGAACAAAGATGGCGAAATTGCGCTAAATTTACATTAAGAAAGATTGTGACGTTCTTTCCTAGCTACCAATTTAATATAGCCTTGCCCTTTTATTTTATTATTTTTAAGATTCTAGACCAAAGGAAGGGCTTTGTACCTAAAACTACCCATAAGTGAATGTCAAATTAAGCGGTATTAGATTTTGGCCGCGGCTCTAGTGGAAATCAGTCTGTTATATAAATATTATCTTGTGTAAATTGCGCGTTACTTAAATATTTTTTTTTAGGATAATAAGTAGCCTGTGTCCTTCGACAGGGTTGAATTTTAGTGAACCAAATTTTATAGCAATCCATTACGCTGTTTAAGCGTAAAGACGTAAGCACCAGATAGATAGAGAATTACTTTCGCATTTATAATATTAGCAGGGATAAATGATGGTGTCTTTTGTTTGATTACAATAAAATAAAAGTTTGATGTTTTCACAGCTTCAAGACATCGCAAACCTGATTGTCTATTAATAAGTTGGTAATATTTCAATTTGTTACTTTAACTGAGGAAATTAGTCTTGATTGACGGACAACAAGTACTTAGTCCTCGAAGCATTCCCTTTTCCCCTCCCAACACACACAGAGCCCCAAAAACTAAACTCATTAGTTTTATACCCTTAGACTCTTCCATTTAGACAGACATAATTAAGACTGTAATGGCGGAATTCGGAAACATTTAGTGTGAGTAAAACCTTACATTTACACTTCATAAACAGTCCCAAGTCCATTAAGAATAATGGCGGAACTAAAATAGCTTTCGCTGAAGAGATAAAATGAATACACTGCGTAATAGTTAAAGGCTGCTGTTATTTTATTTAACAACTTCTGGAACATACTTTGACACATACTGAAAGTTTTATACGCTATAGTTACTTAAACTGTGATCAATAATAAGATAAATAAATTATCTAATTGTCCCATGTTCGTTTGGGACGTGAAAATAATGTGCCAACTGTTTCTTACCTAAAGCATACTTTAAAATTATCTGTATTTAATTAACTTTTTATTCTTTATTAATCTTCTTTTGTTTTGCGCGAAAAAGAAACATTTGAAGACTCAATTTTTATTAACTTTTTATGTAATTAAAATTCGTTTCTATTCTTTTGTGAATGACTAGCAAGAAATGCAAGAAAAGCCGAGGGCAGAACGATATCGGTACATCGATAAAACATAGAATAAATGTTATTCGGGTGTCTAAGCTATATTATTGTAAAGTTTCATTAAAATCCAATCAGTGGTTTTTGCGTGAAAGAGTAACAAACATCCATACATTCTTACAAACTTTCGCGGTTATAATATTAGTAGGATGTTGAGAAGACACTAGAATTTGACTTAATGTGATCTTCTCAGACATGTAGTACAAGTATTGGTCATTTATTTGAGTACATGCAATATCAGATAGGCTTGATCTAGTGGCTAGAGACCCTGGCCACAATAACAAAGGCCACAGGTTCATATGACAAACATGGTCATTTGTACCCATTGAGCTATTATTACTACGTATAGAGAAGCTATGTCAAACAAAAATATTATTACGAAGCATGGACTGAGCGTGTTTCAGCAATTGCAGCGCTAAAACTAACAATTGTCGTCTAATTAAGCTATTTAAACACGCAGCACTAGATCGCTCATAAAGTACATTTTTCTCGCGACTAAAACTTCGTAAACGCCGTGAATTTCATGGCGCTTACGCGTGAACGTAGGCGAGTGACTAAACGAGTTGTTGCCGATCGGCAACAACGCACGGTGCAAAAAACTTATTCGCTGCGTCGGTTCCATACGCTAGTAATAATAGTTCAATGTCCATCAAATGTGTAACCAATAAACTACCTTCAAGAGTATTTTTTTTATATTTAAGAAGGGATATAATTTTTTTACACAGTTTTAGGGCTAGAAAGAACCCCGTTACAAAGCCTGCCTTTTCAAATAATTATGGTGTGTAAACAAAACCGAATTTGTCTCAATCCCTTAATAAAATGGATTTGGAACGGGATTTATTGGTGGTAGTAAGAAGAAATTATCGATTATCTATATAATATCCTTAGTTTAAAGTTACGGAATCGAAGTGCTAGTCTGTAAAAATTCATCACCAAGTTGAATAAAATTCCTAAGTGTAACCTGAGATTTCATGAGTCTCATTACGACCCGCTCATCAGAGTCTAACGACGACGTCTAGAGACGACAGGAATCCAGTCTATATTTAGACGCGAGGATGCATCTCAATGTCAGGCAAAAATAGCGAGCTGATGCCAGGGTCGGTTCTAGGGTCCAGAGAGATAGGCGGTCGTGTGGGAAGTAGTAGCTACTTCTAAAAACAAAGGCAATTGGAAGGACGAGAAATTACTAAGCTCTTGGTGCAACTGCAAGGGTTCTGGCCAAGGCCCTCACAGTTCTGAATGGTTGAACTCACATAAAGTTCTAGACTGGTGTAGTTTGCTTATTAGAATTCCGCGCTAACTACATACATCATATTTCTAGCGTTATGTCCCGTGCTTTAGACGGGGTCCGCTTAGACCATGATCCAGGATTTAGCAGTCTGGTAATAACATTGAAGCGACTGCCGATCTGACCTTCGTAACCCTAAGATAGGGGCACCAGACAATTTCTGGATCATGGTTACAAATCAAAAGTTGTTTGAATTTGCAGGTTTCATCACGATGTTTTCCCTTACCGCCGAGCTAGTGGTATAAATACGTAATTACATAGATTTGAAAAATTCAGAGGTTGCTCGGGTTTGAACCCGCACCCCTCGGTTATGAGGCGCGTGTCCTTGCCACTGAGCTACCACCGCTCTAGTAGTCCGCCCTAGTTGAATCTCTAAGTTCCCTAAAAAGCGATTTTGTACTCTACTCTAGTACACCCTGGCAAAGGAAAATTATTTTGGGTAACCAGTTACTAAGTCACTTTGAGACCGAGAGACCTGCGGGTATTTGTCATTCATTCCCTTCTCTATTAAAAACAGTTAGTGAGACTTGCACTTCTTAAAGTCTTTTTTCATACCAAAAGTCACAGTCTTTTTTGTCTATATGTCACCTGACTGTCGATGGTCAGGCCAAAAAGGTCGTAACACAAACCTAATGTCACTCTGGGCATCTGTCATCCTAGTTGGCTGGCGCTCTAGGCGCCTATCACCCTAGGCGCCGTAGTACAGCCGTAGGTACAGGCGGCGTAGGGCGATAGGCGCCTATCGCCCTAGGCGCCTGTCGTCCTTAAGTCGGCCCTGTGCATCATCAACAGGGTCTATTTGCAGAAAATGCACTATTTACCGTAAATACCTCAGTATGGGGTATAATAAGAGGACATTAAATGATTGGCTCAAATGACATTACCAATTGGTTTGATGCGGTTGGTACCATCATTAAGAGCGATTAGCTCAAGACTTCACGAAATCCTAATAGGAATGATACTGCATTAAAAAACTACAATTCTATTTAGTCCGTCAGTTAAATTATACAAAAATACTAGACACATATTTTTCGCTTTATCAAATTAACAAAAAATCACAAAGATAAAGAGCATCAAAGTTTTGGAGTGGAGGCTTGCGACGTCAGTTCAGTATGTAGTAAAAATTGTACGAAAGCGTGACGTCACGCGCAACTTAAATGCATTGTATTTTCGTCAATGTTTGTTTGATAAATAAATAAAAAAATACGTGTTCAATATTTCTTTATAATCTGACAGACGGACTAAACAAATTTTTTAGTCATCTTGCCTAATAAATGAAATTCTGCGCATTACTTGATACTGCTTGTAGTAAGCGCCAAGTTTAAACGAAATCTGTTACTTGTAAGTGCACAAAACAGCCGTTAATTTATGCTCTAGATTAGAGCTGTCCAACTAAAATATAAATATAAATTAATTAAAAGTAATAAAATTGTGAAACAATATAATATACCGACAATTTTTTTTTTTAATTAATATTTTGCGGCCCTCCAACCTATTTATTCAGCGTTATTGGCCCTATATCTCATCTAGCTTGGACAGCCCTCACTAGATTATTGTAAGGCATTATTAAAGTCAGTACCTAGCTTTTTTTTTTAAAGTGGCAAAGCGTAAGGCTATCCTGATGATTAGCATTCAAAGCCCGAGCTATGGACCAGACGAATAACATCACCGCTACACACCCTTATCAAGTTCTTTGAATTGTATATTTCCTTACAATGTACCAATTCCCTCACATCGCAGCTATAAATACGTACTTACATACATTATGATAGATTAGCTGTGCCCGCGGTTTGACCTGCGTTTATGGTAATTGTTCCATAGCCTATAATAACCTTTATCAATAAATGGGCTTTCTAACACTGAAAGATTTTTTCAAATCAGACCAGTAGTTCCTGAGATTAGCGCGTTTAAGCAAAAAAACAAACAAACTCTTCAGCTTTATAATTATAAAATAAAATAACAAATATAGATATTTAGCAAAATCTAGAGGCACAGTTTAAATCAACGTCCTTCGTAGGTTTTTTTTTTTTCAAAGTTCTTTATTATTTTAAGACATTATTTATGAGTTTTGGGTAAGTTTGTAAAAGTGTAAACTTTTACGTCATGAAAATGTTTAAGGACTTTCCTGCAATTGGATACAGGTAGGAAGTTTATTTGAAATTTCAAGTTTTACGTCTAGATATTATTTACTTATGTTTTTTAATTTATTAACTATGTGGCTCACCAGCTTAAGAAATTCGCTGGTGGCCTCTTGGCTTTTTAGCATTTCTGTGAGTTTAAACGGTTAGATTTTTTTCATATCGCAAATGAGTTCGCTCGTATTCAAAGTCCTTCTCGTACGTTAAGTGCGTGTGATTACCCCCGATCATCCTCTCTCTAGATTATATCGTTTTATGAGAAGTACAAGTTACAGCAATGCAGGGATTAGCAAAAGCGATTGGGACGAATTTACCCGAGCCGTGCTTGCATGTGCAAAACGCCTTGACGTTACATCACTATCTGTGCTGTGCCACAAGACAGTGAAATAAACAGTAACTCTACATCATTGCAGAAATAAAAATATATTTCGTGATGCATTACAATCTATACTTATAATAAATCTGTAGAGAGGTCAATTCTGTACATGAAATATATTTTCAAAATAACTATCAGGGGGTGATTAGTGATCGATACTGATGCCAAAAATGCAATCAGTAAATTTTTTGTCTGTCTGTCTGTCTATTTGTTCCTTATAGAAACAAAAACTACTCGACGGATTTTAACGAAACTTGGTACAATTATTTTTCATACTCCTGGGCAGGTTATAGTATACTTTTCATCACGCTACAATCAATAGGAGCAGAGTAGTGAAGGGAAATGTTGGGAAAACGGGAGAAGTTACTCCATTTTTTAAGCTTCCGTCGCGTGTGCAGCCTTAATGGTTAAAGTTACATAGAAATCATGTATAACGGAAATAGTCTTTATAATATTTACCATAAACGCGGGTGACACCGCTGGCACAGCTAGTTAGTAATAAGCATCTGCAACCAAGCCATTGCAACATGGCCGAAATGTCAAGCTGTAGACTTAAGTCGAACTAATTAAAAATGGCATCGTTTCTTATTCTCCACTTGTCACATAATAGCATTATTGAGCTCCTCCCTCTGTTTAACATGTGTAATAAGTACAAGTACATATTATGGCCCTTAAGCGTAACGTCCTATTAGAAATCCAAATGAGTTTTCGTGAACTAAAAACGAAAACAAGACCTTGAACCTCAAAGAAAAAAATATCTACAGTAGATAGAGTTTTGCATATTTGCAGCTTCATCTATACTAATATTACAAAGAGGAAAGATTTGTATTTTTGTGTGTGTGTATGTTTGTATTGAATAAACTCAAAAACTACAGTGCCGATTTCAAAAATTCTTTTACCATTGAAAAGCTACATTATCCGGAAGTAACATAGGCTATATTTTATCCCCATATTCCCACGGGAACGGGAATTACGCGGGTGAACCGCGGGGCGCTGCTAGTATTATATAATCTCAATGCAACTTTCTGATTTAACCGCAGACTGTAGGGCTGCCAGGTCGTCGCCCCACATAATAGGGGTCAACGGGAACCCCATTCGACGGCACGGACGCCATAAACACCTCGGAGGCTGTCGCGCCAGATTCCTTAATCAAGTGCTGAATGGTCCCGGGACCACGTTTTTATGACGCACTTTAATCGTCTCCAAGTTTCTTTGGCAATAAAAATTATCTCAGCACACGGACTAGGAAAAAAAGAAGGACTTCACGCTATCATACTATAGCGTGAAGCCACGTTTATGCATGTGTGAGTGAGATACTTAAGGATACCAGATATCGGATATCTGTCATTTGGAGCACTTATTATGTCAATGTGTGACGTAAGTTGCGTGTCAAGGTGGAGCACTGAGGAGCTTCAATGTCTAGTTAGTGCCGCGGAGTCCTTCTTTTTATACTAGTCCGTGTCTCAGCAATATATGGTTTTTCTGAAATAACTACTTACCCTGTTAGGTTATAAATTACGTCATACGGTAAGGGGTCAAGAAATTGTGGCATTGTGTTACAAGGAGTCATTGACTTCGTGACTTACATAAGTGTTTGCCCCATGTTGATCTGGGACTGTAAAGAAAAAGGATGCGCCAACTGTGTTCCTTGTCTAGCGTGTCGTAAAAGACGACTAATAGTGTATCGGGTTTTGGGTATGTGATTGTGTAGACGACGAGCTAGCCACTTGTCACTACTTTTTTTACAAATTTCCATCTAATCCAGCCCAATGTTTTTTACGCTGAATGTGGTTAAAGGGGCTTCCTGTCTATTTGTCTCTGCCTACCCCTTCAGGGATTACGGGGCTGAAGTAAAGTGTTAAAAATCTAAACTTCAAGATAAATGTTCAAAACTCTAAGTTATTTAAATTGCGTGTAACGAAGATATGAATCTTCGTAACGTCACTATAAGGAACTCTACATTTTCAGCAGTGGCGGATTTACCCTAAGGTCCAGAAGGCCCGGGCCTAGGGCGGCCAGATATGAGAGGCGGCCAATCGTGATAAAAATTAAGTGATGACGCTTTAGTTCTAAGAATTATGGCCTGGGGGGTAGGGCGGCCAAGTCTGTAAATCCGCCACTGATTTTCAGGTTCCATTTTCCCGAAAAATAGTATTCTATAACTGCCTCCAGAATTGTATCCATTTTATACCAAAATCCAGCTAAATTTGTGCACTAATTTTGGCAATCCCGGATTTAGTGGTCTGAAAGCCTCAGGACAACAAAGGAGTGGAGGCCCCGGCCTGAAATTATTTTCCAAATAATATGAAAAAAAAAACATCAGTCGAGTTTTCAATAAATAAATTTATTGTGAAACCAAGTATAGATTCTTTTATTATTTAACAAACATCATCTTCCTAGCGTTATGTCCCGTGCTTAGACAGGGTCCGCTTAGACCATGATCCAGGATTTTGCGAGTCTGGTAATTAGGTACATTGAAGCGACTGCCGATCTGACCTTCGTAACCCTAAGATAGGGGAACCAGACATTTTTTTTTGGGTCATGGTTACAAATGCAATGTTGTGAATTTGCAGGTTTCATCACGATGTTTTTCCTTCACCGTCAAGCAAGTGGTATAAATACGTACATAGACTTGAAAAATCCAGAGGTACGTGCCCGGATTTGAACCCGCACACCTCGGTTAAGAGGCGCGTGTCCTTACCATTGAGCTACCACCGCTCTTTTATTATTTTTTATTATTCAATATTTTTATATACCTACATATAATTGAAAACAAAAATTATCTGAAAGGAAAAGTTGTTTAATATAGCGTTTACTAGTCTGAATTTGATTTCATTTTCGAGTTCTCTATTATGGAGGCCCCTATTTTGTGGAGGTACCGGGTCTGTAGCTGAACTTAGGCGTTTAACAAATAACAAATAATAACTTAATTTCTTATGTGTCAATCAAGTCAAGTTCTACCAATACAATCAACTTGTTTTTTACGATTTGTTTACATGTAACTTCGGTATAGGACCCACTTCACTTAGAACCAGGACTTTCCCCCTGGGTCAGTTACTACGTTCAATCTAATATTACTTTGCTTAATTAATTGAATTAATTTCACGGATTGCGACGATTTGCGCTGTTACATATGTACCTGTAGACTATTAATATATATATGTATACATAGAGTAAACATCATGTCTGTCTGTATGTCTACCAAGTATTCGTTTGTCATGGATAGATTGCTGTCCCAGAGACGTACTAAGGGAAAATGGGGCGATCCATAATTAAGGTTACAGGAGTATTAGATCCTTAATTAATCTAAATTAAAATTTCGGAGTGGAGTGACCCAAACCAAAATTTAAATTAATTATATTAATTAAATTCTTCAGACTGACACACCAATTCCCTAATTGCAACTAAGCTTATGCTTGTACTATGGATACTAGGTGAAAGGATAGACATACTTAAACACGTTTATAAACTTCCATGACTCGTGTACAAATGTCCATGTTAATCACACGAAACATTTGCTCCTAGCTGGATTCGAATCCGCGACTGGATTCGACCTTGGTTTCGTGGCCAGGGTCACTGATCACTCGACCAACGGGCTTGTCAATTTCATATCCTAATATTTTTAGATTTACTCATGGGACTCATGGAGCATATGATCTCCCCTTATAACACGATGTCACACTATTTTCATCCCCTCTCAGTTCAAAGTTCTATGTAACCGCTACACTTAAAAACGTTGTCAAATATTGGGTTGTAAAGGATTAAGTTCTCAGGCGCCTAAATTTTTATTTTTATTTATTTTTTATTTATTGGGTTTATAATTGTACTAGCATTTATTCGTTTTATGGGTTTAAATACGAAAATACGACCCTGTGCTGGGCGTCAACACACCGTATTTACTGAAAGCAATGAGCTCTATTCTCTATTCGGCATAGACAACGGAAAGCTTTGTACTGCCAAATTGGGCCGTTATTAATAAAGCTGGGAAACAAAAGGCACAGGAAACCTCGAGAAGTGCCGCGCAAATATAATGGACGATTTATGGCATGTCCCATAAATATTGTGCCATTTTACGGATGTGAAAAATACATAGAAAGGTTCATTATAATTTATTAGCTTTTCTCTCGGTTTTTATCACGAAATTCCTCCGGGAACTAATCTGTTACAGATATATAGACATACGGAAAGACAGTATGTGGCAAATTTCATTAATATACCCAGTATGGGTAACTGCCGAAACTTATGTAAATTAAAATAACCACCTTTTGTAACACAGTTTCTGGCAATAAAAAACATTCTAATTTATTATATTCTATTACAATCGGATATGGAGGCGTGAAGACGTAACAGCTTGTTCAATGTTCATCCTTTTTACAAAACTGAAATAAAGGGTCCTCAGTTAAAAAGGGAACCAATTACTTAAAAAGTGCAAATACATATAGCGGAATCTACAAAAGGTTCACAGAACTTGGTTAACTAACTACCGTGTGCTCAAACAACAGGCATTGTCCCTTCAAAGGGCTAAGGACGATAGCGCTTCATCAGACTCCAACAATTAACTCATTAACTATATTTGCTAGACGTTATCTTGTCTCAATCAACTGTGCAAATGAACGAAGTGTAGCCATGCGTTGAGTTGTACTTTGGGACAGTCTGGGTAACATTTTTTTTTTATGTTATCGCGGGCAGACGAGCAGACAGTTCACCTGATGGTAAGTGATTACTGTCGCCCACGTACATCTGCAACATTAGGAGTTACAGTTGCGATGCCGGCCTTTTTCAAGGTACTCGAGTGTGAGTACCTTAATAAAGTTTCTGTTAGGATTATTGGAATTTTATTGTAACTAATATTCAAATGCTAGGGTGAATTTTTCATGTTTTTACGCTACATTCACTGATTGTACATCTTAGGCCCAAACCATTTCTATCCTATAGCAGCGCCCCATAGTTACACCCGCGTAGTCCCCGTCCCCGTGGGAATACGCGGACAAAATATAGCCTATTTAACTTCCTGATAGAGTATCTTTCTATTGACACAGAGTAATAATATACTACGTACAACAGAGGGTCACTGCCCATACTTGAAAAGTTACTGCTATAACTCGCGCAAGAACAGCGACAGTGGTGAGTAATTGGAACTACAGCAAAGTTTAGTCTGTTTGTCAAGATGGCGCTACAAGCACAGGTTAGTTATTTCTTAGTAATAATACGCCATCTATGTAAAATTCATGGTTTTAAAACAAAGATTATTTTGGTTTGCTTTTGAAAAAAATATTTTATATTCATGTTTTTCACCTAAATTTAATAAATTATCTAAGAAATGACGTAAATAACTTATTTTATGAAAAAAGCATTTTTTATAAGTGAAATAATAACGTTTTTATTCGGTTTTCTCTCTCAATCATGCCTGTAGCGACATCTGTCTGTGTCAAGTCTATACGAAATCTAAAATGTATGTGACTGACCAGACATGCTATTAGTGAAAGAATTTTTCAAATCGTTCCAGTAGTTTCGAAGCCTACTTAATTAAAACAAACAATCAAGTCTTTCCTCTTAACAATATTAGTAAGTATGTCATACACTTTATCAGGGAAACAGAAATGGATATAAGTATGGCAAGCCTTTTTTTTGTATTTTTTTTTATTTAGCCTTCGGACATGCATTAATGAAAAGCCTTTGGTTAAACTCATTAAAATATTAGGTAGTTTTATTGTAAACTAACTAAATGTGACGTTGTGTAGGTTAAATTTGCGTAATCCAATGCTCCTTCCAACCATATTGTGGTGTTTTTATTTTATTTTCATAATTAAGTGTTTTACTGAGCTTTTACACTAGTACAAATATTTAACCCGATATATATTAGTCGTCTTTTACGACATGCTAGGCAAGAAACACAGTTGGCACATTCATTTTTAGTCCCCGACCAACATGGGACAAACAACTGGACGCTTATCCTTAGCATCGTAAAAAATATACTCACTCTATCATTGTAGTTTGAGTGAAACAAACTGTAAAGGCACAATAAATATTTACGCAACTCAAATGTGGCAAGCGGCTTAATAAATAACTATACCTAAGCTAAAATAAACTCCATGGACAATGCTGAAATCAAATTACGTCGCGAAGTTTGACCTCAGCCATCATGTTTGGACGAAACATGTGATAACATGGATTGCGTTTTATGTTATCATCACTTGATATCCGGCGAAGAGATAATTAGGCAGGTAATATTTACTCAAATCACAGATTAATGTTCTCAGTATAATTGGAAATATCTAAGTATGTGCCCGTGTCACCCACGTTTATGATTAAAGATTGTATATAGCCTTCCTCGATAATAAATTAACTATACAACACAACAATATTTTTTTTAATTCGGAATTCGAATTCAAATTTAGTCAGTTGTTTTTGAGATTAAGTAAACAAAGTAACAAACTCTTCAGCTTTATATGTTAGTAAGTTTGGTATAGATAGGTATAATCTATTTTGACTGGCTCGGTGGCGAATTCGGTAGACCCTGCCATATGCGCCAAGAGTTGTGGGTTCGATCCCCACCCAGGACAAACATTCGTGTGACTATACTTATGTTTGTTCTGTGTTTGGGTAATAATATAAGTTTCCTATATTTGTAATACCACTGTTGATCCTGATATCCGTAACACAAGTGCTTAAGCAACTTAGCTCGGAGTCAGACTAATAATGTATGTGATGTTGTCTGATATTTATATATTATTGCGCAAAATGGATTACGAAGCTGCTCTATCACTGTTTTGATATCGCATTAACTAGTAACTTGCCATGATTTTACTTGATATAGCTCAGTAAATAAAGCATAATGTTCGATATACAACACGCCCTTACCATGTCAATGGTAAGAGCGTGGGTTCATCCAAGTAAGTACATACTTCTGCGTTTTCAAGGATCGATCGATCGAAAGTCTGAAAATATCGTGACATTCAAAGGTTATTAGCGGCAACCCTTAAATTACAGACAAATTCTGAGCCTTCGCAATGTCGACGACAGCAGTGGATCCTCAACAAAACATTCGCTAAGCAACGTGCGGCTGTCACCCCCTGTGTTTCAAGTATCCTTAAACTAAAGTGACCACTTAACCAGAAGCCGGTCGTACTCTTATGCCACCTTCATGATCAATGGCGAACTTAACTACACCGTGTGAGGCCCGTGGCAAGTAGTTGGGATCCTCGTTCTGACAGTATCCAATTACTATTGACCCTGCCCCATGCGCCAAGAGTTGTGGGTTCGATCCCCACCCAGGACAAACATTCGTGTGATGAATACTTGTGTTCGTTCTGTGTCTGGGTGTTAATATCTTATATTTAAGTAAGTATATATTTGTAATACCACTGTTGATTCTGATATCTGTAACACAAGTGCTTAAGCTATTTAATTCGGAGTCAGATTAATGTATGTGATGTTGTCTGATATTTATATAGTAAGTATTGCGCAAAATGGATTACGAAGCTGCTCTATCATTATGTGGTATTTATTTATTTATAGCTGTCCCGCACTTCGTAACGCCCCGTTCTATATTTTCTTACCGTACAAACCTTCTCTGGAAGATTACAAATATTTTAAAATCAAAATCAGCCCAATCGGTCCGACCGTTCTCGAGTTTTAGCGAGACTAACGAACAGCTTTTTTATATATAAGATTACTATGCTAAAGGATAGGGGGCTCCACGGAGCTTAAGTGTTCCCGGGGACCCCCCACCGTAGCCCGTGGCACTTCACCAATCCTCCTACACTATAGTCACACCAACGTACATATACCTATAAAAGAAGTTCAAGTATCTAACGTTCCCACTCACTAAGATCCGTGCCTGTCAGTAATTACCTCGTGCCTATTCCTGGGGTATCAAGTCAACAGGATGCGGGACGCATTATCCCATCAGCAGATGCTCTAACGGCCGCGTGTGGTGTCACACAGTCAGAATTGCAGTCAAGGTCTGCACGCCTCCTGCACTTGCAGTACGATCATAGTAAACTGCACTGTGTCTAGTTTTCACCAGATATCTGTGCGAACGGTTCTACCTCACCTGCCCAGTGGCGAATTTCAGTCTTGGCTACCCTAGGCCCCAGCTTAAACCATTTATTATCACGCTTGTAAGCCACATTTCACCAAATATAAATTTGGGTTAGGTAAATGGGAAGTTGTGAAAAGGTGGCCTAAAAAAAGTGGATAGCTTGACACCTACATAATCACAAACCCAACTTCCAATGCACTATTAGTTGCCTTTTACAATATGTACATTATTTTTGCCATAAATTTTCCCACTGATTATTTAGTAGGTAGGTACTTCGAAAGTCTTATCAAATCTGAAATGTAGCAATCATTTCAAGTGGTATTTCTATTATATGTATAGAATAGGTGTTTAGCCTCGGTGAATCGATTTTAATATTTATTATTGGCGAGCATTGATTTTTTATTGGCCATAATTAAGACGAATCAAACTGTTTTCGATATTTTTATTAACACTCTTTGAAAGTCAAATGAAGTCAAACTCTATTTAGATATACTTACCAAGCATATTATTTACCTTTTCGTTTTGTCTAATAAATTAGGTACATGTTTAAATTTTTTTATATAATTATAGACAAGTTCTCAGTTTAAAAAGTTTTATAAAAAATTAAAAACAATCTACTATTAAAAACATACTTTATTTGGCAAGACCATAATTTTTTAATAAATTAAGTATGCAGACTCAATATTACTACAATTAATTATAAAAAAAATATGCAATAAATTACTAAAACTATTCAAGTACATTAGCCTCCAAGTAAAACTAACTTAGCTATAAAGACATTGTAAAAAACATTTTTGGAATGATTTAGAAACTTGATCATAATACTTAGTTACACTAATAAATAAAAAATAATACAAACTAACAAGTCATAAAAGATATAATAAAAGTATATAATGTGGAATTATTATGCTTTGGATGACCTTTGGAGCATATTTAAGTAAATTAAGTATAAAAAGAAATACATTTAAAATGTAATGTCTGTTACATATTCTGTTGCAGAAATTTCCTCTCGTTGATACAGTTCTCTAACTCATCATGGTATTTGTCAATTTTAGCATCAAACCCCGGACTCTGAACGCCATAGTCAAAACTGTTCCCAGTAATAACTTTCTCCTGATTAAGTGTCGAATCAAAACGGACCTTCTTCCCTGGAGTATTGAGTCTAGTTTGGGAACAATCAGCGTTATCATTCCCTCTTTCTCTTAACGGTGTCACATTCATGTTAAGTCTTGTGTTTCTTATAGTCTTTATTGTTTCGTACTGATGTTCTTCATCATCATCATCATCCAACTCTTCAATCTCAATTTCATCAGAATTATCCAAATTTAGGGCAGGATTTTCAATCCCGGATTCCTTGGGAACTACTTTCTGTTTGGGCGGTTTCCTTGGTACTTCGTAAGGATTTAATGTGAGATTCTGGTCTACTTTTTCGCCTTTAAATTTTTTCTTTAAGGTTCTAAATACTTTTTTCGAAAGTTTGTTCCCGGCTTTCAGGAGCTGATGTTTTAAGTCTTTTTTATTCTCACTTGATTCATTAGAACAGTTCGCTTCAGAGTGCTTATTCAAATTCATGATATCGAATGCACTAAACCTTGAAACGTCATGTCCGAGGATTTTACTTTGCTTATTATATATGGTTTCATTGAATTCTTCACTGACATTCTCATATATAGGACTCTCTGCTCTGTAGCTATCAATATTTTCATATTCAGGTTGGTCGGTAATCATTGATTCATTGACCGTTGATATAGTACTGTTAGTATCACCAGAAAACAATCTTCTAGGCATTAAATTGCTGGCTTGAGGTACTGGATTATCTACAGGTCTGTTTGTAGCTTCTACGTTATACTCTAACTCTGGTTTTGTAATACCCTGACTTAGAAACGGATTCTGTGTAGTTTCGACACAAGGTTCATTCAGATTTGGGTCTAAAAACGGATTAGTGTTTTTCTTTTTATTGATAATGCGCTTTTTCTTGGTGATAATTGTGATCGTTTTAACTTCCATGATATTGCTTTCATTTAAATCATCATCCAAGTACAGTGATTGATTGGGTAAGTTTGGCGAGTCTAAAGCTAATCTGTCAATGAAACTTAAGTTTATATTGCTTGTGTTATTTATAATTATTTGGTTTGTAACACTCGTTTGTACATTTGTTGCGTTCATTGTTATATCTGTATCATTATCCAATGCATTGTTCACTGAGGTTGTTGCTGTTAGAGATTTTTGCTCCATAACTGAAATGCCAGAGTCCATTTCAATCTCACTGATGTCGGGATGGAAGCCAGATAATTCCATAGTTGAGAGGGCACTTTCATCAACAATTGGTTGTTGACAGGATAGGTCCATGGTTTGGCTGGAAGCTTCTGCGTTTATATTTGGTTGGTAGCAAGATAATTGTGTATTTGGTATGGTTTCATTTGCAAGCGTTTCATCAGGATTATTATGTGAGACAGACATGTCAGTAACATTAGCATAGATTGGCTCATCTGTGGTAGCTTTTGATGTATTTTCACAGTCTGTAATATTCACTGCCACATTTTCTTTGACGTCATTTTCAATGTGTTCATTAGAAACATTGTAAGGCTTCATATTCTTACGTACATTTTCCAGTTCTCTAACTAAGAATTCATTGACCGCTGCTTTGCTAATACCCAGATCAAGTCCTGTGTTCTCGAATGCGGTGATGTCACAACTTTTTGTGCGTTTACGTTTCTTGTTGGGCACAATCTCCATAGCTGTGTTGCACATGGGGTCTTCGTTGGCGAGAAGGTCCAGTGCCGGGTTCAGGTATGCGTTGGGACACGGAGTTGTTATTTTCCTTTTGCTTTTTGAACTTGGTTTCACTTCGAACTGGTTGTTATCTATGGAGTTCATAGTTGGCTGAAAAGAATGATTTGGTCATAAAGTAGGTATATAAAAATCACAACGTGAAGTAATGTATAATAAAAATCTGTTGTTTACTGATTTATTCAGTTTATATGAATATTGTCACCAATAGTTCGCATTAAGTTTTTAATATATAAATAACAATGAACTTCTAATTGGTATACTGTTATCGTAATAAATGTTATAATATTGTTAATTAAAACTTGAATGTATCATTTAATCATAGTTTTACCGAACATTTACTAAGCAAACAAAGTATTGCGACGCAAATTATTCTTACCTTGGAATTTACATATTACACCTCCGATCATTAAAAAATTACTAAAAATATACGTGTTAATTAACAGTCTGCGGATTTTAATTCATCATTTCCACATTTATTTCATTTTTCATTCACAATTTGTCCGTTTTTCGTTCGTAAACAAAAAACCGGAGGCAGGTGTTCAGTGACGGTTACAATTTGACAGTTTGCTTTTTTAATAAATAATTGCGGCATTGGCACACTACCCTCTGACCCAATAGTTGCCGGCCTAAGTATGAGGATTGGAGTAAAGAAGCCGCATTTATTGATTTTTCATGAATGTAAATTTTCGGTATAGGTAAAACAAGGGATAAATTTTAAAAATAAATATGTTGTTTTATTATTTATAAAAAAATATATCTTATTTATACTAATATTACAAAATGGAAAGATTTGTTTTTTTTGCATTGAATAGGCTCCTAAACTACTGGACCAATTTGAAAAATTCCTTCACCAATGGAATGCTTCATATCAGCAAGGAACATATGCATTCATTTGCATTAATTTCAGTTAACATCAGAATTCTACCAATTGTCTTATTTAAACCTAAACTCTTATGGCTACGCAACAAATGTTTCTATTCGATTAATGAAATGTTGGATAGTAGTTTAATTTTGTTTGTGTTATTTTAATATATTAATTTGGTTACGTTAGTCTTATCTTTATAAAAATAAGCTGTACTTAGATTTAAGCTAAGTGCCTATCTTGCATGCCACGATCAGTAATGGTAAAATGTACGGTACTGTCTTATAGCTATTTTAAGAACTTTTGTAAGCACTCATTTTCAGCAAATAAATTTTCATTTTAATTTCATTTTATAGACTATATTTTATTCCTGTATTCCCACAGGAACGAGAAATACGCGGGCGGGGTGCTGCTAGTGAGATATAAGATCATTAATTTTTTTTTCTTCCATGTTGATTTAAGACTTCAGTGCACAGATTTGAAGGTTATCTGTGCTTCAGTGTGGCGAAAGTTCAAAGATTTTACAACTTTGAAGTAGGTAGTTTTTTTTTATACCACTTAGGTGGCAGACAAGCACACGGCCCACCTGATGGGAAGCGGTAGTGGCCTATGGACGTGTGGAACACCAGGGGCGTCACACTCGCGCTTAAGGTTGCCAGGTCGCCGAACCTAATAACCGGATAGACCAGTCAGTTTGGCCGGACATTTGGGTAAAAAAGCCGGACACCCTACATTATTGACAGACTGCGTCTAGCCTCGGCGCACGCTCGTTTGTGAAATGCAAAAAGCCTAACAAAAGCCGGAAAAGCCGGACACCGTTTATTAATCAAAAAGCCTATGTCCGGCTTTATCCGGACGCCTGGCAACGTTACTCGCGCTTCCGACCCTGTAAGAACCTAGGTAGTCGACTAATTATATAACAGGTATTGGGTTTGTAAATGAATGGTCACGGACAAGCTATCCACAATTTTTGATCTTACCCAACTCAATATTTGGACAAAAGTGATTAGATAAATGTGCTTAATTCCCCTTAGATTCTGTCTACTCCTTCGGAAATTCTGAGCGTAATAGAATCCATGTATGTACGTAGTAAAATATGTATTTCGTTAAGAATATTGGCGATTTCTATCTTGTATACGCTCTGATAATAAAACCAAAGATTTTGATTAGAATTGAATAAATAAAAAACAAACAAACGCTCATTAAAAATATATTGCTAAGAATAGATCATAAGCTCTTACAACCAACAAAACATAACTACGCGTAAACGTATCACAAAAATCTTGATAGGAAACGAATCATTAACATGACAATCCTAAAAGCATTTAAGATAAGTACGAAACCCCCACCAAGACACTAACTAATGAGGGTTTTCAAAAATACAAAAACCGCCAGATGGCACCAGTATGTCTCGTGGTCTTATCACCGTCACTACTGGCTCCTTGTTGACAGCATGTCAGTTTGGTCTGACACCTAACCAATGAGGAGGGTGACAAGACCGCAAGTCACAGTTACGCCATCTTTTGGATGTTTTAAATACAAAAAACCCTCATTGACTAAAAACACGCCTAACAGGATTTCGTAAATCACGGACTAAAAAAGGAGGATTTCGCGCCACTAACTAGAGTCGACGCACCTGCGAACTCCAACTTCACATGTAACTTACATCACATATTGACAAAAATGTTCCAAATGTCATTTCTCCAATATCTGGTATAAGGATCTCTTTTACATGTGCATAAGGGTGGATTCACGCCGTAGTACGAGAGCGCGGAGTCCTTCTTTTTTTTAAGTCCGTGTCCTAAATGAAAATATTTGAAAACTTTAAATACATCCGTGGACACCAAGACGAAAGTCACCATATTCTCACTTTTATAATTCCCCATTAAAATCAATACAATTAAATAACTTATCTTTTAAACTTTTTTCATATTTAATAATTTTTGACTGGTACAAAGGTGGTTCGACTTAACCTTTCGTATGCAGAAAGTAACCTAAGTGTCCGAAAATGTATACTTTTCATGTGACCTTGACGTATTTTTTTGTAGAGACCCGAAGCCGGATTCGCTTATTAACTGAGGTTCTCAAGCCAAATACACACTTACTGATATACTAATTAAACTTGTACATATAAAAAACAGGTCCCATAAAATATGATAGCGTTTACTGCTACAAATATTAACTTGCCGTAATAGCATATACATGTTACTATTAATTTAATAATTCAAGTAGTTACTTTAAAAGCGGTGAACATACGTTACTGAATACATGGACATAATTATATTACTAATAAGAATAACAATTTTAATGAATACCAAAATAGCTAATTAATGGCGGAAATTTTTGTATAATGTTTTGTTTTAAAACATTTTTACGTTAAGGACAAAAGGTTTTAGTAATACATTACTGTTCCATTCACAGTTTGGCCCGCTTACAATATTAACCAGGTCATTTTTTTTTTTTAATACGAAACAGTTAAATAGCTAACTTCATGCTAATTTATTTAGTTAAATAGATGGAATCGTAGCATATTTAAACTTAAAATGTAACCACGAAATATAATAAAAAAAATCAGGAATTTAGTATTTCGCCTCAATAAATGGAGAAAAATTACCTTACGATGCTTTCCTACAACACTTTTTAAAAAAACAATCTTTCACATTTGTAATTTTTGTAAATGATTTAAATACAAAAATAAATTGTACTTTCCGCCCAATGCACATCAAATTTGTACTACATGTTCATAGTAATTTATTTGTAAACTATATATAATCGAAATACATACACAATCGTATAATATCTGTCAGTTGCTATAAATATAAATAAATAAATAAAAAACTCTAAATACATAATAATAGTTTTTTACCTTTCTAGTTATAAAACTTAAATAGAAAAAATTGAATCTGAATTTCATTGACCATAAAACTTAAGAAATAAATACATATTATATCCAATGGCTTCTTTAGAATAGTTTATTTAAAAAACATAACACAATAAACGGCATTTTTATTTGTCGTCACATAAAATGTATTAAAATTGCAAGCATATAACGTCTTGCGAAATGAAAAACATTGGCTATTTATAAAATAGTGTCGATTAACCATAGCACTTCTGGCTCAAGCTTTAAATATAATCATAAATTAAAGAGTCCCTATGTTATAAAATATGTCAATAAGTTTATATGTGCTTTATAAGCCTTCCTAGCAATAAATATATTATTTTTCTATGTCCAGGCATACCCTAAAAATAATAAGTACTTCACATTATTATACTAATAAGTGGTATATAATATCAACCAATCACCATTTGTTAATTATCAATAGAGGCACATATATAGAGAGTTTAATTGTCTGTATTCGCAAGTTGCTATTATAGTTAAATATGTTCAAAAGCTAAAATAACTTGCGAATAATCTTGTTAATGTATTTATTTGGGATTAAAAGTGAGGTTATTTGGTCGAATCGGGGATTTCCGGAAATACTAATAATAATGATTGTCTATAATATTCTCAGATACGAAATTACAATTACTTTATTTTAACTTTTACAAAGTGAAGAAACAAATCTAAACTATTATAGTAAATATCACACCATCCCATACATCAAACTTGAACGGGTGAATCCTGATCGGAAAATTGACTAAACTCCTTTAGTTCCTAGTAGTAGTTTTAAAGACGCGCTTATATTTTATACATGTTTTGTTTACTTCTGTGTTGTAATTTATAAAGTGACAAACAACTATTTTCTATGGATATATCAGAAATTTAGAGAGTATAATTAAATTGCACAGTAAGACTTGAGCTTTGCGTCAATAGTGTAGAAAACAAAAGAAGTGTATTTCTACACTATTGGTGGACAACGACACAATCGCTGAGATCACGTCTCGCTGTGGACTGAGATATTCTTAAATATCTTTATAAAAGTCTTAAGACTCAATTTTTTTAAGAAGAAAGGTATTTGTAAATTCTGCTATAATTATTTTGGGATCAATATCAATAAAGGTGGGATATTTTCGAATGATGAAATAATGCATTACACATTACACCCTAGAATCCCTGATTCTGTCAAGTTATGCTCTTAAGCTATTGTATTTATTTCTCCTTACAGAGGGGCATCGATTGCCAGGACCTCAGAAAAAGCACATACCCAGCTATTAGTGTCAATATCCCTATGATACTGTAGTAAGCGTAGACTTTATAAAAAATCTTTGTATGACGTACTATCATAACTGCATGTTCGGACGTAAACAATGTTAATTTATCTAATCGCTCTACTCATAGTAAATACATCAATCAGATACACAGCTAATCTAAAATTATCACATTTGCACACGAAGTAGAATCATAATATTTTTAATTGACTTTCAAAGCGATATCTTATGAGTTTTTTACATATTTACCATCCGAAAATACACATCATTTATAAATATTTTTTGTCATTCACATTAATTTTTGCAGGGTTAATCCTAAAAAACACGCAAATTATGTCTATAACATGTTAAAATATTTTCGAAAAGTATTTAAAATACTAAGGAGCATGTATTTGTCAATAAACCCTACATAAATAATCTTATATATTCAATAGTTTATACATATAAATAATTCAACAGCGACTGTTCTACCAATACAATAAAATATCTTAGCGGAATATTGCACTATTTGTTACCCTACAAGGTGCATTTATTTATATTTATCATAAATTCATGATATATAAAACCAAGAATATTATATCTCCTCTGACGCATTATCACACTAAAGGCATAAGAACTTTGAAATGCTTTCTACGTAATACATTTGAAAGCAAATAAATACATTTTTTCATATAAGTCGAATAAACTGACAAGACATAATAAAGATTCCATCAATAGTGTAAAAAATACATATAATGTATTTCTACACTGTTGGTGGAAAAAGACAACATTGCAAATCTCATGCTCGTTAGGTAGCATTTAAAAACGTATCTTTTGTTTATCCTTTAGCTATTCCTATACATTTTTGTCGGACTATGACAACTGATTATGTAATCCTATGACAGTACTACATAATAATATTTTCTTACTAAGTATTCAATGCTTAAAATTCTAAGACCAGTCCGATTTGGTTCTAATTTATTTGCTCTCAAATGTAAACCATTACGTTCAAAAACGACGTAACCTCAAGGAATGTTGATTGGACGTCCAAATATATTTTTTATCTAAACTATATAACTAGACAGCTTGATTGAAGATTCAAGGCTGCTCTCTACCCGATTACTTAGAGGCAAGTAAAGACTGAATCTTTTACATAGAAATAGAATAACACTAACGGGACTTAACGGTATATGCATTGTAGCTCCGTCGTCATGGCAAATGCTGAGTGGCAACTATTTTGGCTGCACATCTTACCTTGTCACACAATCACACTAATGTTATAAGGGGGAAAGTTTGTGAGTGTGTGAGTGTCTAAGTTTGTTACTTCTTCACGCAAAAACTACTGAATGGATTTTAATGAAACTTTAGAATAATGTAGCTTATACACCCGAATAACATATAGGCTATGTTTTATCGACGTACCACGCGAGCAAAGCCGCAGGCAGAAACTAGTAATTTATATTAAGTAGAATTACTATTTGATTTTGTTATACTAGGTTAAGTATTGCACCAAATTAATTTTATTTTCTTTTTTTTATTATGTAAGTGTACATAATTACTTATATTTGAGCAGACTATGTCCATTGTAGATTTATTAATATCTGCATCGCGTTAAGTCCCGTTCAGTGTTACGTACGTTAAGTATAATGCTACGTGAATGTTTAAGTCAAATTTAATTGTAACAAAACAAAGATACGCTGTAATGTATCACTGACCAACAAACATAACAATGAATTACAACATAACAAAAAACTGATAGTTACAAATAGTTGTTACATTTTACCTCAAAACGTATTTTATTCTCCGCGCCTATTAGAAAAACATATTTATAAATATGGTAAATTAAGAAAAAAATAATATCACATCCAATTAATCTTAAATTAAACCTCTATTCTAAAGACAAATACGAATACTACGTCTAAAAACCCACAAAATACCCAAAAATAACTTAGGAACCACACCACATGTTAAGTACAAAAAATTTTATTGCCTACTTAAAAATTATAAAAAAAAATTACAACCAATATTTGTTGCTAACCTTTTTTAAACACAAAAATAAGAACCCATCATGTCATTTAAAAATTAATATCATCATCTTCCTAGCGTTATGTCCAGTGCTTAGACGGGGTCCGCTTAAACCATGATCCACGATTTATCGAGTCTGATAATTACATTGAAGCGACTGCCGGTCTGACCTTCGAACCAGTCAATTTTGGATCATGGTAAAATAATATGGTAACCTATTTACATTGTCAGGCTTACATAATTTCGTGTCCTTCGTTCGTTCATTCTGAGTGAACTGGTAACCATTTGAATGAATCTAACCTACAAAAGATAAAATCACAACAAAATGTTAATTCAAGTATTTACAAGTGACTTACATTTTGCTTTTTACCAAGTGTAGATAAAACCACAATAAAATTTAAAATACTTGAAATTATCCATTGCTCACATGCTCTATCTCTTCAGCCTCAACTCTTCAAAGCAAGCTGTCCAACCCCAACGGCACCCACTAAGCTGTACCCCAATCTTAATCTATGTCGAGACTCTTGAATGCCTTCTCCATGGCTTTATCCCGCTTCTTGTCCGGTAACGCCATTATTCTCTGTTCCTCTTCAGCCTGAAAAAATAAATCAAGAGTGAGACATTTAAGAAGTATACTTTTTAGCGGGTTACATTCAGCTACTGTTGAGAGGCTTCTGTGACAAAATTTATCTTCAGCTGGCAAAGTTACGGCAATGGGTGCGAACTGCATTTACTGCGCCTACGCATGACCTAAAACATGATACTGGTCTGTTCGTTCCTGCTCCCATCAAAAGCCTGCGCCGTGTGCCTGAACACTATTGGCATCACACCATATAAGGTATGGGTTACGACAACAGACAACATATGGAGGTATTAATAATAATAATAATATTAGTTTATTTCAGACTTTAGTCCATTGGGTTAGTAAACAAAAGCGCTTAACTGTGTTAGTAACACATTTCACAAAAATGAAATAAAATAAAAAATAAAAATAAAAGATAAAAATATTGCCATTCAATGTCGCTCAATCCCATTTGAGATAGAGCAACAGTGATTGACATAACGCACAGTCCAGCCTACTTGCAATCATGCTCAGGATGCTGTTGGCACTAGCACGCATTCTATCACGCAATACGACAACTCAGTCGGTGTTCCCCTCACCTTGAAGTACGGCTCCAAGGTCTGCAGCTGCTGCATGCACTTCTTGTGCAGCGCCTGCGTGTCGGGCAGCTCGCCGCCGTGGTCCACCGGCACCGCGGACCGGGGTATGGCCGTCGCGAAGAACTTCTCCAGGTCCTCGTCTTTATGGTGGAAGTTTATCTGGAAATTTAAGTAAACGGTTTGAATAATTCCCTTGCGTGTATCGCGAGACTGTTTTTCAACGTCAAACCGCAGAAATACACTGAATATTTGTTTTAGGTTTAGCGCGAGTATTTCTGCCTATGTATGTACTCCCGGTAGAGTTCAGAATAGGCTAGTTGACTTCAAAAAAAAATATCATAATGGACTATTATAGAGATTACAAAAAAATATATCTTACGTATTTTTTCATTTGTTAAGCAAACCAAGATAAATTATAGTTGCGGGATATCCGGGAGTGGACTATGATCATTTCCCATCGAACAACTTTTCAATCTCGCAAGGGACAGAGAAAGATTTAGAAAACTGGCGGCCAACCTTTACTATTGAAGAGGCACGCGAAAAAGAAGAAGCAAACCAAAAATTACGAAGATACAGCGCGTTAAAGGTGCGCGTGACGTCACTTGCTCTGTAAAATTTTAGGAACAAGTGATATAAAAGCGCCGCGCTCTACATCTTTGAACCGCTGTAGCTTTGTTATTTTCCGAGTATTTGCTATAGCAAAAAGTACGAATTCAATATTTTTTGTTATTCTAACTTACTAACTAAAAAAAATATTTTAGTCAACTAGCCTATTCTACACATTTTCTGTGATTTTTGTTTAAGAACATATTATTCACGACTTAAAGAAATCTTCTTAACTCAGGATATCAAGACCTTAAGTATATCTAAAATTCTCCTTTGAGGCCCTACAACTGACACATATTTTTTTCTTCAAACCACCAAAGTCGAAAACAAGAATAGCAACTTATAGGCGCTTGCAACACAGTCTTTGAGAGTTTAGGATACATACATACATACATAACATCACGCCCAAAATCCCCGAAGGGGTAGGCAGAGTCAACGGAGCAGCACGCCCCTTTAACCAAATTCAGCCAGAAACCAACTGGGCTGGGTTCGATGGAAAATTGTGAAAATGTAGTGACAAGTGGCTAGCATCCCCGAAGGGGTAGGCAGAGTCAACGGAGCAGCACGTCCCTTTAACCAAATTCAGCCAGAAACCAACTGGGCTGGGTTCGATGGAAAATTGTGAAAATGTAGTGACAAGTGGCTAGCATCCCCGAAGGGGTAGGCAGAGTCAACGGAGCAGCACGCCCCTTTAACCAAATTCAGCCAGAAACAAACTGGGCTGGGTTCGATGGAAAATTGTGAAAATGTAGTGACAAGTGGCTAGCACCCCGAAGGGGTAGGCAGAGTCAACGGAGCAGCACGCCCCTTTAACCAAATTCAGCCAGAAACAAACTGGGCTGGGTTTGATGGAAAATTGTGAAAATATAGTGACAAGTGGCTAGCATCCCCGAAGGGGTAGGCAGAGTCAACGGAGCAGCACGCCCCTTTAACCAAATTCAGCCAGAAACAAACTGGGCTGGGTTTGATGGAAAATTGTGAAAATATAGTGACAAGTGGCTAGCATCCCCGAAGGGGTAGGCAGAGTCAACGGAGCAGCACGCTCCTTTAACCAAATTCAGCCAGAAACAAACTGGGCTGGGTTCGATGGAAAATTGTGAAAATGTAGTGACAAGTGGCTAGCTTGTGGCCTACACAATCACATACCCAAAACCCATATAGGGTTTTGGGTTGGGGGTTTGGGGTTTTTTAAAAGTGGGATGTTTACTGGACCTCTAACAGTCACCGGATGATCTCCTCAGAAGACGGTCCTGTCCAGCTAGGTCAGCCATTGCAAAACTAGTAACAAAACTGCTTCATGATAACACGTTGCTAAAAGGAGCTAGTTTAAGAAGCTTCCTTCTCTTTGGACTCTGCCTACCCCTTTAGGGATAGGAGCGGGAGTAATAGTATGAGGATGTTGTCTACTGGCTCGATGGCGCATTCGGTAGTGACCCTGCCCCATGTGCCAAGAGTTGTGGGTTCGATCCCCACCCAGGAAAAACATTCGTGTGTTGATATCTTGTGTTTGTCAGAACAAACATATAGCTGTTTTCCTTTCTCAGGTCTGTAATGGATATTAAAACCCAGACACAGATGTCTGGGTTTTAATATCCAATATTTAATTATATGTATATTTGTAATATCACTGTTGATCCTGATATCCGTAACACAAGTGCATAAGCTACTTAGCTCGGAGTCAGATCAATGTATGTGATGTAGTCGGATATTTATTATTATTTATTGTTTTATTTACTTACCATGTCGAAGAACTTCTTATCCATGAAGGGCTTGATGATGAGCAGCAGCTTGTCGAGCACGGGCTCGGTGTTGAGCACGTGGATGGCGCGCATGCGCACCGGCAGCGCCTCCTGCAGGTACACGAAGAACTTGCGGAAGCCCCTGCAACCACCAGGACAACTCCCTTCATCCAAGGTACTGATCAGCGTCTAGACCGGCTATACTTAACCTGTGGTCCGCGCGGCCTTTAGGCCATTTGAAGTTACAAATTTATTAAAAAAAAATTATCGCGTTTTAATTATAACTTAAGTAATTTTTGCTTGCGGCTGTCGACACCATGACTAAAAAGTTGAGTATATCTAGACTGTGGCGGCCTAAGCCAGTCAGGGGTCAGGGGAAATACAGAGCATCAAAGTTTTGGGATCCTTTGACGTCACTGACACTAAATTTTAAGGGTTTAGTGACGTCGCGCGATTTTACTTTACTTTACGCACTGTATTTTTGTATAACAAAATAAGAATTGTTCGACAGGCCCGTTGATCGAGTGGTTAGAGACCCTGGCCACGAAACCAATATCAAGGGTTCGAATCCCGCTAGGGGCAAATGTTTCGTGTGATGAACATGGACAAATGTACTCGAGTCAGGGATGGTTATAAACGTATTTAAGTATGTCTATCCGTTCACCTAGTATCTATAGGACAAGCTCATAGCTTAGTTTGGAACTAGGGAATTGGTGTGTCAGTCTGGAGAATTTATTTATTTATTTATTATGTGTACACAATATTTCATTAGTCTTAATAACAGACAAGTAACCTACTTACATAAAAAAAATATAGTGCATACAAATAACGTCAGAGGTTGACGTTTTTTTTCCGTAGTGTCTTCATGAAAATTTCGACAGTTTTGAGAGAGTTAGTAAAATGACACATTGGCTGGCCGATTCCATATTGAAGGTATCTATAAAAAAATATTATCTATGCATAAAATACTTTAAAAATAAATTAATTTTATGCTGTTTCAAATCACCCCCCGGACCACGGAAAGAGAGGGGGATTTGAATTCTCACCAGCACTCAATTGGACAGCTTACAAGTGACAGCATAGTGCTGAATCTTATTATTTTATGCTCTTATATCGTCCTATATACAACACCTGGTGGTTCATATGACCCATCCATTTTTTGGATGGGCCTGTAGTCTATGACTTTGGTCACGGCGGCCAATCTCGACGAGGATTAGTCACCTACGCAGGAGATTTAAATCGCACAAGTATGTGCACTCTCTCTTCCTTCGCTCTCATAGTCCGGTGAGACGGCACTGACATAATCGACATCAGGCGCAGGACTAACGGCTTAACGTGCATTCCGAGGCACAGAAGTGAATATTGGCAACTTCCTGAATCCGAGCCAGTATTGAGTAAATTCAATATTATTTCCATCTAAGCCAGTCCATTGTCCCATGTTGGTCTAGGACTTAAAATAATGTGCCATCTGTATTTCTTGCCTAGCATGGCGTAAAGGGCGACTAATGGTATATCGGCTTTTGGGTATGAGATTGTGTAGACGACGAGCTAGCCACTTGTCACTAGTTTTTCATAATTTTCTAACCCAGCCCAGTTTTGTTTTAGGCTGAATGTGGTTAATGGGGCCTGCTGCCCCTTTGACTCTGCCTACCCCTTCGGGGATTATTGGCGTGATGATATGTTTGTTTTGTTTTGTTGTTAAATATTAAAACACCCAGCTACAATGTATAGCCCAAATTTACCATACGAATTAGTTGTAATACGAGATACGGTGATTTATTTCCCGTTCATTCTACTCTTAATCACCCAGATCAATGAAAACCAGTTTACTTGCAGTATTAAAATACTTTTTGCTTTAAACTATCCCACATTATAAATCGCCTAAACACGCGATATAGTGTGCTCAGCTAAGGTCGAAAAAAAAGAAGTAACTAACTAACTAAACTTCACGCCACTTCTCTAGCGGGGTAGGCAGAGAGAACCGAACGCCATATGGCACGATCCTTAAACATCTCATTCGTCTCTTTAACATTTATGATCTTTTTCATACAAGCTCTACGGTTTTTATGGCTTCTAACATCACCTTCTGTTAACACACGAGTGTTACCCTTAGATAGGGGAACCTGAAATTTTTTTGGATCATGGTTACACAACCATAGCTGTTGGAATGTGCAGATTTCATCACGATGTTTTCCCTCACCGCCGAGCTATCCCTCACAGTGGTATAAATACGTACATAGATTTATAAAATCCAGAGGTACGTACCCGGGCTTGAACCCGCACCTTGGTTAAGAGGCGCGTGACCTTACCATTGCGCTACCATCGCTCCTACATCTCAGTATTTCGTTACAAAATTTATTGAAACACTACGTTCATAAAAAGTACGTCAAATGATTGGTGTTGTGACATCCACCCTGTTAGCTGAATCTTGGACAATACCTACCTCTTTGGGGATTGCGGCAATGAAAGTGTGTATAGAAATACATAAATAAGAACATACACCTGGATTATGTAACACAGTGGACGCCGATTAGCCGTCATCGTAGCAAAACCAGTTGGGACAAGGAAATCATTGTCCATAATAAGCAACTTAACATTGAAACGTGTTAATTATATTTACATAACTTCGCTACAGGCACTTTTACTTAACAAGCACTAGACAATATGCAAAATATTACAAAAACAACAAAACGCTATGTTAATTTAATTAGATACACACATAGTTTAATTAACATGATATTAAATAACATAAGCGGTGGTAGCTCAATGGTAAGGACACGCGCCTCTTAACCGAGGGGTGCAGGTTCAATTCAAACCCGAGCACGTACCTCTGGATTTTTCAAATCTATGTACGTATTTATACCACTAGCTCGACGTGGAGGGAAAACATCGTGATAAAACCTAAACATTACAGCTATGGATGTGTAACCTTGATCCAAAAATTGTCTGGTTCCCCTATCTTAGGGTTACGAAGGTCAGATCGGCAGTCGCTTATATGTAATTACCGTACTCGCTAAATTCTGGATCATGGTCTAAGCGGACCCCGTCTAAGCACGAGACATAACGCTAGGAAGATGGATATAGTTAATTAACAAAACTTTTAAAAAGGTTACACCTTACTAAAAACTGTATGTACCGCTGCGCATCACTTGTAATAAGTTCGTTCAGTCCAGTTAGTAATTATCTATTTATAAAAGACTAGCCGTGCCCGCATTTTCACCTGCGTTTATGGTTCATGTTATAACCTATAGCCTTCCTCGATAAATGGGCTATCTAACACTGAAATATTTTTTTAAATCGGACCAGTATTTCCTAAGATAACGCGTTGAAGAAAACAAACTCTTCAGTTTTATAACATTAGTAATTAATTAATTTACAACTCAAGAAGGGAGGGGGGGGGGACAATTTTGATGATTTTGGTGTTTGGATTTGACTTCGTCCGAAATAAGATAATGAGTATTAAATAACTAATTAAACTTCACGCCACTGCCCTAGCGGGGTAGGCAGAGAGAACCGAACGCCATATGGCACGATCCTTACACACCTCACTCGCCTCTTCAATAATGAGTAGTAGAATATGATATATCTTCTTCAAGAAAAAATATATCAGTTCTCAAGAGCAAAGCCCGATTATGTCTTCTTCCTCATTGACTGTTAGGACGAACGCAGTTCGCGGGGTCAGCTAGTCTCTAATAAGCGCAAGCGCAGCATGGTAAATACTCTAGCGAGGAAATGACAACGAGGCAACACAAAAGCTCGTAACTTCGTAAGCTTTCGTGTTACTAATATATATTTATTTAAGACTGATTATTTAATGTCTCATGTTGGTCGGGGACTAAAAAAGAATGTGCCAACTGTGTTTCTAGCCTAGCATGTCGAAAAAGGCGACTAATAAAAGGTATATGGGGTTTTGGGTATGTGATTGTGTAGGCGACGAGCTAGCCACTTGTCACTACTTTTTCACTATTTTCCAGTTTTGTTTTTGGCTGAATGTGGTTTAAGGGGCCTGCTGCCCCTTTGACTCTGCCTACCCCTTCGGGGATTATGGGTGTGATGTTATGTTATGTTATGATTATTTAAAGGAAAATATTTGACCAGTGTTTTGGTTTTCGTATGAATTAAAAAGAAGCCTGTATAATGCTCGGTTCTCTCTGCCTACCCTTCCAGTGGAATAGCGTGAAGTTAATTTAGTTTTAGTTTAAATATAAGAAGTCTGAAGGACAGCGTCGGAGTCAAGGCAAGAAGAGGCATGCTGCGGTGGTTCGGACATGTGGAAAGAATGGATGACAAAAGATTGACTAAACAGATATACAATGCGAAAGTGGAAGGATGTAGGAGCCGCGGAAGGCCCAGGCTCACCTACCACGACCAGATTGGTCGTGTGTTAAAAGAAGGTGATGTTAGGAGTCATAAAAACCGTAGAGCTTGTATGAAAAGGATTATGAATGTTGAATAGGCGAGTAAGGTGTGTAAGGATCGTGCCATATGGCGTTCGGTTCCCTCTGCATACCCCGCTAGGGAATTGGCGTGAAGTTTAGTTAGTTAGTTAGTTAGTAAAATATAAGAGTTAAAACGAAAATTCACCTTCTTAATATTTCCATTATTTATATCAAAATAAAATGGCTTTTACTTAAATTACCAATTTTATCGAATGGTTGTGTTTGCACCTTTATCTTTCTCGAGATATGAACACAAAATTAATGTGATTATTATTTTATATACGATAAAATTAAATACATGCATGCACTATCTACCACTTTTGTATTATCATAATTAAAATTTTCTGCATAATTCAGTTTTATGGATTTCCGGGTAGCTACTATAAATTAATCTTAATCCATACTAATATTATAAATACATACATAACATCACATTCATAATCCCCGAAGGGGTAGAACAGCAGGCCACTTTAACCACATTAATCTATACTTATAATAAATCTGTAGAGAGGTCAATTCTGTACATGAAATATATTTTCAAAATAACTATCAGGGGGTGATTAGTGATCGATACTGATGCCAAAAATGCAATCAGTAAAATTTTTGTCTGTCTGTCTGTCTGTTCCTTCCTGTAGAAACAAAAACTACTCGAAACGAAACTTGGTACAATTATTCTTCATACTCCTGGGCAGGTTATAGTATATTTTTCATCACGCTACAATCAATAGGAGCAGAGTAGTGAAGGGAAATGTTGGGAAAACGGGAGAAGTTACTCCATTTTTTAAGCTTCCGTCGCGTGTGCAGCCTTAATGGTTAAAGTTACATATAAATCATGTATGACGGAAATAGTCTTTATAATATTAACCATAAACGAGGGTGACACCGCTGGCACAGCTAGTCAAAAAATAAAACAGGGCTGAGTTAAATGGAAAATTGTGAAAAAGTAGTGGCATTAGTACTATATATATATTATAAAAAGAAAAAAATATTGTTAGTTTGTTTGCATAGAATAAGGTCTGAAATTACTATACCGTTTTTAAAATTAATTTCACCAATGAAAAGCTACTATTCCCACGGGTACGGGAACTAGGCGGGTGAAACCGCGGGGCGCTGCTAGTTAATATTATAAATGTTAAAACGAGTGTCACTTTTTTAACTTTATTAGGAAAATGCATGATTTTATGTAAATGTTATAATCAAATAAATCCATAATTAACTTACATCGTATACAATGCGTGTAAATAAAAATACATATAACATATTTATCTTATAATCCAAGATTATGTCACGCAATTACCTAAAAGAAATAAATCCCTAATTAGTTGTTATTAAGTGAACATAATGTTCACTTAGTATAAACTAACTAACTAAACTTCACGCGACTTCCCTAGCGGGGTAGGCAGAGAACCGAACGCCATATGGCACGATCCTTACACATCTCATTCGTCTCTTCAACATTCATGATCTTTTTCATACAAGCTCTACGGTTTTTATGACTCCTAACATCACCTTCTGTTAATACACGACCAATCTGGTCGTGGTAGTCAAAACTATATTTAGTATTTAATTTTTTGTTATGGCAAAATAGCATTGTATGACAATATCAATGTACATATGCAAAAAATACTATTACTACACTTGACTGCCTCGTTGGTCTAGTGGTAGCATGCGCCGCCTAAGGACCAAGAGGTCCCGGGTACAAATCCCGGGTCGGGCCAAAAAATTGTGGTTGGGTATTTCAATATCCAAATTACTCAGTAACAGCCCGGAGTCAGGAAGTTGGCGGTTTAATCACCCCCGTGACTCGGAAAGCACGTTAAGCCGTTGGTCCTGCGCCTGACCTCTCTCCGGTCATGTCAAATTGCCGTCTCACCGGACTATGAGAGTGAAGGAACAGAGAGTGCACCTGTGTTAGCGCACACACTTGTGCACTATAATATCTCCTGCTCAGATGGCTAATCCTCGTTGAGATTGGCCGCCGTAACCGATATCAGGTTAGGAGGACATTATTTATTACATATGCAAAATTGTTATAAGGAGGAAATACATTACGTGAGACTTTAAACTTTTGATTTTCACTCAATCTCACGTGGGGGGAAAGGGGAGAAGCCGCTTAAGGTTATGTGAACGCCAGAACCGAACTCGGTAGCTTTTATTGGCTGGAGAGAAACGAGCCACAAACGAATATGTCACGTATTGAATGGACGCCACATTTGGCTCATTCATAATTACGTCACCACACCCCCTGAGCAATTAAAAAAAGGGACAATGAAGTATTTACATATTTTTAATAATACTTCTACGAAGTATTGTAAATAAATAATTATATAAACAAACAAGACACTCGTCTTTTACCTTTGTTTTTCCTTTTGAAAGCTAAAACATAAAAAAAGATTATATTAATATACTGTATATATAATAAAAAGTGTTGATAATGTTGGACAATTGTTATATAGTTTAATAACATATACATTGTAAATTAAAAGTTCATATCGTACTAATATTAAAAAACGCGAAAGTTTGTATGTATGTATGAATGGATGTGTGGATGTTTGTTACTCTTCCACGCAAAAACTACTGCATCAATTTCAATGAAACTTTACAATAGTATAACTTATACATTAGAATCACACATAAGCTATGCTAGACATCTATGTACCACGCGAGCAAAGCCGCAGGCAGAAGCTAGCATGGATTTTTAGATATATTATAAAAACTATATCAGCGTATATGAAGATGATCAATCGCAGGGCTGATGTAGTTGCTGTGGACATGGCTCTCTCTCACTAACTGATTATTTTTGTTTTAGTTTAATTGCTAAGAAAACTCGTGTATTGCGCATGTCGTGGAAGCCTATAATTAAGACATCACTTAAAAAAAATTTTAATATGCGTGTGTAAATTTAACCATGTAACAAGTGAATGTTTTGTTGGTTTTCCTAAATAAATAAATAAATGATGTTACAAAAAAAACTAACTAACTAAACTTCACGCCACTTCCCTAGCGGGGTAGACAGAGAGAACCGAACGCCATATGGCACGATCCTTACACACCTCACTCGCCCCTTCAACATTCATAATCCTTTTCATACAAGCTCTACGATTTTTATGACTCCTAACATCACCTTCTTTTAATAAGAAAAAAACTACTTATTAACTATTCTCTTCTTGGTTGTACTACTTTTCTTACTTGGTAAGAGATATTCTATTCTATTTCCTTTAATTTCCAACAGAAGATATTTATATATATTTATATATAATGCATACAACTTCTTAATAAAAACATAGGCAAATAACTGTTTAATAATTTTGCTCCTTTTCTACATGCATACATAATCCCCGAAAGGGATTTTTCCCCGATTTATTATGCTACATAAGAATAAGTTTAGATTCACACACACTTAAGTATTTATATACTAATTCTATGGAAGCAATCAAAGTCTCCAGTCTCATGACCTGCGGCGTCCACCACATTCGTAATCTTCCTACGTTATGTCCCGTAGTCGGAGACCGGTTTTACCATAATCCAGAATTTAGTTAGCGAATCTCATAATTGGGATGTTGACACCATTTATATTTAATTTTGAAATATCAATTTTGAAAAAGAAAGTATCGCAGTATGCTGTTAAGCCTTATTGATTTTCAATCATATTGAGTCAAGATTTTTAATTTTACAAAAACTGCTTAAAGTCTGTTGACTATACAAACTAGTGACGTCACACGTTGACCATACCAAATCTATGAAGTGATTTCGTTTTGACAGCTCTTAAAAAGTATCTCAATTGACTAGCCAGTTAACATACCTATTACATTCAAACGACTCTGACGTTCGTAACCTTTAGTCAGGGGACCAAACAAATTGGCACATAGTCACATATCCATACTTATTTTGTATATATATACAGGATTCCTCACCGTCAAGCAAGTTGTACAAATCCGTACTTATATTGGAAAAATCCAGATACGCGCCCGGATTCAAACCAGCCCACCTCGCATATGAGGCTCAGTAGCACCCAACACTACAGTTTCAAATATGCAAACTGGCAACCGTCAGAACTTCGCTAAGGCAAACTTGTAGGCAGAAGACAACTTTCTCCATTAACCTATAAATTTAATGTTGAACCTTCTTATTTTAAACTGCCTAATCCACATATATATATATATATATATATATATATATATATACAACGTGTAATGTTAAATGCGCAAAACCTCAGACACCCCAAATGATTTTTAATTTAATTGACCTAATTATGAGAATTTTTTAATAAAAAAAAAATGTTTAAAGATTTTATGTGATGTTTTAGTTTTACTGGCACTTCTGATCATTTATTGTGTCTGTGGACGACGCTCTGTCGAAAGCGAAGTCGGTAGTTATATCGCCGGGCCGCTGCGCCGCGCTGACATTATTATTATTACTATCTACGCTCAGATGTTGGCGTGTTTAAAAGGTTTAAATCACTGTATTTACAAATAATTGGCACATAATCAACTTATTTACAATTAATTAAGTAGGTAATTTGGTATCTCCACTTACTGGTCCTGTTGTTGCGGTAGAAAAGATTCAAAATGTCTACCACTTTGTGAATACACAACACAGCCCGCTTTCTTAAGTTATTTTTCAGCGAATCGAGCACTTGAGTTTCACTTTTCACTTGTTAAAACGCGCGGACCCCCTCTGTCCATTGACCGAGGTGTAAATGTACCATAATCACGAAGCCTCTGTGTAGCTGCAAGCATTGTCCGATTGGATACAGATACTCCAATCTCTTCTTAAAACCGTCGCACTGCCAAGTTAACGTTGTCATTACAACGCGCTAAGATTCTCACCATTTCACAATACTGAATGTTTGTGTATAAAAACGCCATAGTCGCGATTTTTTAAGCACACGCGCCGCCGGGGTATCGAGATAATAAAAAAAAATGCACCTGTGTCGCATGTGCCGGCTCCGCTGAGACTAGTGTAAACAGGTCAGGGCCATTGTCAAGAATTTCACACGCCCTACCCCCATTTATTTTTCTTATTAGTTACGTTTAAGTTAAATAAGGATAGATAACATTGATTTTTTTACTTCAAATTGTCTTGTTCATTCCTATTTGCATTGAAATAAGAACTATTATTATCCCGCGTATGAGAAAATTTAAATTGGACGACAGACATAGTTTGTTTACGTATTTTGGCGCGTTTGTGCGCGTGATGGCTTGCCTTATTAGTAAACAGACAGGGCAACATTTTTAATAAAGATTTTTTGTGACCTATATTAGAAAGTGGTTTAATTGATTCAGCTCGTTATTCTGATCATACTGTTTTCAGGTTTTGCGCATTTAACATTACACGTTGTATATGAAAATGAATTGCTGTTCGTTAGTCTCGCTACAACTCGAACACGGTTAGGTTATGCAGATTTAAATATTTAAATATTTGTAATCTTCCAGGGAAAGTTGGTACGATAAAAAATATTTTCTTTAACCAACTATAAGAAAATATTTCTTATCGTACATTGTGAGGAAATTAATAATAGAAAATCCGATAACGGGCCTATACGAAGTGCGCCGGGTCAGCTAGTATAACAATAAAAATCTCTTCAAAACGCCGACTGATATAATTAGTCCACCATTTCATAAAATAACAATTATGCAATAAATACAGAAGGATTTTTACTTATATCATGTAGACATAAAGATCTTTATTCCACGAAAAATAAATACAGATATGAGCAGAATAAAATAAAGATTGTTTGCAACATAAAATTATGTTGCAAATAAGTTAATAATTAAACTATTTAGATGGACTGCTACATAGTTTATCCAATAATAGATATGACTATTGGTATATTGGGCATTGGGTTTCTAATCGTGTAAGCTCTAAGCTAACCTACTTTTTAACTATAGACTAATTACTCAAAATTTGTTTAAAGTCCATTATTGACATTACAAAAAAATAAAGCTCACGTATTTTTTCTTTTGCTCAGCAAACTAAAAATTATGAAGATACAGCGCGTTAAAGTACTGCGTGACGACACTACGTCAATGCACCCCATTCCAAATCTTTGAAGCGCTGTGTCTGTGTAATTTTTCGAGTATTAGATAAAGCAAAAAATACGTATGCAATATTTTTTAAATTTAACTTACGGACTTTAAAAAAAATTAGAGTAAAATAGCTCATTGAATTTACCATATATCTTAAATCAATTTAATTTTAGCTTCAAATTGTTAATGACGCTTTTTAAACACGGGCGGGTTAGTAGGTATGTATGTTTGTATGTATTAATTATTAATTACAAGCCGGCCAACATAAACGCGCTTGTAAGTATAGATATTACTGAAAAATATCTAAAGGTAGATCTCTGAAAAAATTAAGAATATCGTGCCGTGCCTACAATGGAAAATGCCCAATGTCAAGTGGAAACTGTTAAAGTCTACGGAGAGTTTGCTTATAGAAGCACCTTTATGTATGTATAAACTTGTTGACCCGCCGTCCTACGTGAGCGATGGGTGGGCACGATGCGATCCTGTGCGATAAGCCAAAATTTCATGGACATTACTTTACTCAATATTATAAATGGGCAAGTAACTCTAAATGCAAAATTTTTATGCATTAATCACTGAAACAACTTAAATAATAAATAAATTCTTTATTTTTGACTGAATGTGGTTGAAGGGGCTTACTGCCCCTTCGACTCTGCCTACCCCTTCGGAGATCGTGGGCGTGATGTTATGTTTGTGTGTTTGTTTGTAAATTCTTCAGACACACCAATTCCCTAGTCCCAAACTAAACGTGTGCTTGTGCTATGTATACTAGGTGTACGGATAGACATACTTAAATACGTTTATGAACATCCATGACTCGAGTACAATCGTCCATGTTCATCACACGAAACATTTGCCCCTAGCAGGATTCGAACCCGCGACCCTTGGTTTCGTGGCCAGGGTCTCTGACCACTCGACCAACGGGCCAGTCGGTGAAGAAATTCGATATGAAACAGGTTTAAATAGGTTTTGGCCTATAGCAATGAAATACTCGGAGAAATAATTAGATAAGAAAGTATTATAAGCCGGTCGGCACAGCCTCAAGCTCTCAAACTTCACCCTCGAGAGCCAGGTGTGGTTGAGAACCAGCGCGGACTGGGAGCTCCGCTTCAAGTCAGCATCAGCTGTACCTCCACCTTTTGTCTTTGCTTTGAATTTGTATTTTACTTTGTAAGAAACGTGTTTTAAATGTAAAAGACAATAAACCATTTTTTTTTTATATTTGAATAAGAATAATTGTATCCTCAGACCTCACGATAAAGTCTGTAAGATACCGTATTCTACGAGATCGGAGCACCAATGTCATTTTTAGCATTTCATTCAATCCAGAACAGCATTTTTTGTCTTTCACAATTACTTACCGATTATTTTGCACAAAAGTAAGGACGGCTTCATCTTTAAATAATGTATTATTATTAAATACTTATGACACATGAAGAAAAATAAACATTAATATGCGTCTAACTGGATTCAAACGTGTTACCCACTAAGCGAAGTAGTAAATCAAATAATATTCAGTTACATACATTATTACCTATAGCTTTATTTTTCACAACAATAACTTTGTAGTAAGTAGATGTACCAAACCACAAGGGTATTTCGTCGATTCACCCCATGTGATGCTCGTCCCAAAGAACGAATCGTACAAGGAGCTTTTTTGAAAGCATTGCTTCGCACCTCGATATGAATCGGGAAAAATTATTTTGCACTACATCGATTGGCACCGTGATGCGAATCTCCGAAAGACTGTATCGCTTCATCGCTCACATAGGACCTCGTCCACCATCAAACCAGTTACTTACGTCAGCCCGCACCGCGCGATGTGGCCCAACTTCACGCCGCGCATGTCGAAGAGGAACACGAAGCCGTTCTGAGGCCCTCGCTTGCTCAGGCACATGTCTGAAACATTAAGAAAATCCACTAAGCTCCCTCATCTTACATGCAGGGCAACAAGTCAATAGGAATGCAATCCAGCGGTATATTGTGCTGGCTCCGGTTGAGCTAAAATTGTGGACCCGGCTGGACTGCTTGGTTCAGCATTGCAAATATTGGAATCTCTAGTAGGGATTGAACCAGCACATATAGCTGGATCCAGCATTGCAACTCTAAAGTCAACTAAATTTTTACATACACATCATTACACCTGCAATCCTCGAGGACAAAGAGCAGTCCAGCTCTTACATACATATATGCCTAAAATCCCCAAAGATAGCATTTAGCCAAAAATTAAGTCAAGTTGGGTTAGATGGAAAAGCCCTTGGGCCAACGAGTGTCGAAGCGGGTGTCTCAGACACTAACATTGCACGAGCCCAACCGCCCGAGGATGCCTAGTTCTTTTTTAGGCATTTCTTCTCGTGCTGGGGCCTGTACCAGCGCTGATGGGGGCCGAGCCGCGGGGCGATAGAGAAGACTGCGCAAGCGCACCTCTGTCGCCCCTCAGACCTTCAGCGGCATAGTTGGAAGACCCGGGGGTTTTAGCCGGTAAGAGTCCAACATAACACACCTCTCTCCCCGGCGAGGTGTGTATCCATGAGGATTTCTCCCGGCAGAGAATGATGGAAAAGCCCAAAAAAGCAGTGACAAGTAAGTTAGCTCATCGTCTACACAATCACAAACCTAATACACCAATATCGCCATTTTTAAATATCAGACCAACATGATATAAAATTATACCTAGAGGTCTGACAGGACCTACACTTGAGCTACAGTTTGGGCGCCAATATTTGCCGAGTTATCCATATCTAGACTGAATGATAATGAAGTGACATGTAGGTGTAAGTTCCGTTTCTCCTTTTTAAGACAACAATCAATTTATTTTGATAACGTTTTACTTGGAACTTGCTCTACGTAGACTTAAGAGTGAGCCTTTAAAGCTTAAATGGGATTATTAACATACAGAATACTAAAGCAGCCAGACTTAGCAAGTCTCTCTCAAGGTCCCGCAATCCCAAACGACAAGTCAACATAACTGGCTTGTATTCACATCGCCATAAATTAAAACAAACACCGAAACCAATTATGTTACGTACGAAAATGATTATAACCACCATAATACAGAAAATACGCCCGTAATTTACCATAATATAGATTACAATTTCGTTACTATCGTGTCCTAGATCAGAACTATGTTGTGTTTATCCTCGCTACTATTAAATGTTATGTTTGTACAAATTACGTAATATTGAAACTGTTGAAACCACAACTATGACCGTCCTCTTTGGAAAGGCGAGGCAAGACTTCAAAAAAGTATTTGGAATAGCCACAATGGTGTAATAACATCGATGGTAATCCTCTTTGGAAGGTAAGGCTCTTTAAAAAAGTGTAAGGGTGGTTGGTATAGCCATCTGTGGTATAGCCACACCTAAGCCGCATTGGTTTCGGTAGGACTGGAGCGGTAAGATCAGGGTAAAGTTACCCTCTCAAATAATCATTTTCCTAGCGTTATGTCCTGTGCTTAGACGGGATTCGCTTAGACCACGATATAGAATTTAGCGCTGGTAATTACATTGAAGCGACTGCCGATCTCACCTTCGTAACCCTAAGATAGGGTAACCAGACACGCGTGTCCTTACCATTGAGCTACCACCGCATCCTCTCAAAGAATACCGGGAGCTATTTTACTCCCGGTATTCTTTGAGAGCCTCGCCTCGCCTAGTGTTGCCGTATTATTGACGATATAAGCTACATCTATTTTGCTACCAATTTTATTTACAAAATCAGATTTACCTACGAGTTAGCAACTGGTTTAATTGTTTGATACTACTTACACCAATTGTAAAAAATACGTAGTGCAGTTTTAGTTAAGTACTGAACACCGTACTTAACTACATAATTTTAGTTTAAGAAGACTGCGCTGCTTCGTTTAGTTCAATGATTGAGGAGTGGAGGCTACTCGCAGAAACTCGGGAGGATTTGCAACGACATAGTAAAGTGTTTATCCAGCTCTTGACCCTTATACCGCTGGCGCGATAAATACTCGACAAAACCTTTAAAAGTTGGGTTGTGACGTAATTATCTAGCATTGATTTCATTGACTTAAGAAATCTAATATAATAAAAATACTACTACCTTAACTAGGAATTCCCAAACAATAAAGCTCACCCCCTAAAAAGCGTAAAGTATTTTAACGAAAAGCCCCAACATATTTTTTTAAAGCAAAACCATCTAATGTTTAAATGCTATTTTTTAATTAGATCATCCCATAATCAAACAAGTCATCATCTTCCTAGTGTTATGTCCCGTGCTTAGTCGGGGTCCGCTTAGACCATGATCCAGGATTAAGCAAGTCCGGTAATTACATTGAAGCGACTGCCGATTTGACCCTCGTAACCCTAACATAGGGGAACCAGACAATTTTTGGATCATGGTTACACATCCAAAGTTGTTTGAATTTACAGGTTTCATCACGATGTTTTCCCTCACCGTCGAGCTAGTGGTATAAATACGTACAAAGATTTGAAAAATCCAGAGGTCGTGCCCAGGTTTGAAGCCGCACTCCTCGGTTAAAAGGCGCGTGCCCTTACCATTGAACTACCACCAAGTAAGCCCTGCCCTAAACACACCAAACACCTTAGAGGCAAAACTCCTCAGAAATTCTCCAGAATTGTTTTTCGCAAAATTTTACCAAAACAAAACACCGACCCAACACGTTTTCATTAAACGATATTCGCTTTATAATTGGGCTACTTGTAATAAAAACAAACAATTTTTTGGCATGCTCACACCGGACAGGCATAATATGTGTAAATATTTTTACAAGCACGGACAGACTGCCGGTTCAGCCTAAGGGCATTTGATAAATTTTGGGTACCGCAACCAAATTGGATGTAATCCAATCCAAGGATTTTCTGATTGTACTAATGATCCACCCCAGCTTCGCACGGTGAGCACAAAACAATTTGAAATTATACATATAAAAACCTTCCTTTTGAATCAATTATTGTAAAAAAAACACCATCAACATTCCTTGCGTAGTTTAAAGATCTAAGCGAACAGACAGAAACGGCTTTGTTTTATACTATGTAAAGGTGTCCCGTGTTGGTCTGGGATTTAAAAAGAATGTGCCAACGGTGTTTCTTGCCTAGCATGTTGTACAAGGCGACTAATGGTATATCTGGTTTTGGGTATATGATTGTGCAGGCGACGAGCTAGCCACTTGTCACTGCTTTTTCACAGCTTTTCATCCAACCCAGCCCACTGTCCCATGTTGGTCTAGGACTTGAAAACTTGTCTTGTCACTACTTTTTCACAATTTTCCATCTAACCCAGCCCGGCTTTATTTTTGGCTGAATGTGGTTGAAGGGGCATGCTGCCCCTTTGACTCTGCCTACCCCTTCGGGGTTTATGGGCGTGAAGTTTAGTTAGTTAGTTATGTTATGTATGTATGTATATTATTTAATAATAGCTGTAACTGGTATTAAATATCTACTACATTATCACATACATTGATCTGACTCCGAAGTAAGTAGCTAAAGCACTTGTGTTAACGATATCAGAAACAACAGTGGTACTACAAATATATACTTAAATATTGGATATTAACACACAGACACTAACACAAGTATTCATCACACGAACGTTTGTCCTGGGTGGGGATCGAACCCAAAACTCTTGGCGCATCGGGCAGGGTCACTACCAAATGTGCCATCGAGCCAATCAGTTATTTCCTGTTCAAATGGGTTTTTATAACTTTTAAGGTAGAAGTTGCGTCACGTCAACACAGAATCTACCATCAAGAACATCTTTCTACAGGTGAAAAGGCGAAAATCTCTTCCGGTTCAAACCACGATTCGTCATAACTCCGAAGGTATTGTCGGTAAGTAATTTCCGTCGGCCTGTTTATTATTTACGAACTACGGCAGCCGGCTGTGGGCTCTTGCATTTTTAACGTCGTTACTGGGTCTCGAAACTTGTTTGGTTATAGAATATAGAGACACTCATTCATCAATCAGTTTTAGAACAACAGGTGCTGAAAACTGGGTGACATATTTGCGATTAAGCGAATTAATCGCCATCAAGTAACTAAAAACTACGATATGAGAGAAATGGGAGTGGATAGCTTGATGACGGCTGACCGGGACGTATGGAAAAGGAAGACATGCTGCGCCGACCCCAGGTGAACTGGGGGAAGGGCAAGAGGATGATGATGAAGTAAATACAAACTACAATTTGTTGCTGTGAAAATGAATAGGGTAGTTTATTCGAACTCACAACTCTTGGCTTTAAGACTGGTTCACAACTGAATGCGCCATCGCAATCAACCTATATAGCCGCCTTAAATGACAATTGCTTGACTACACAGGTTTTCAGAAAAGCAGATTTTGGAAAATTCCACTACAATAGTAGGAAAGTATGAAATCTTCCAGACATTTAAATCTTATTTTAGAATTAAACAACGAGGCCTTATTGGTAGCATGGTTGCCTTCAAATAACAATTACCGTTTTACGATTACCTACAAAACATTATAATTGTCTCCAGTCTGATACCTCCTACATAATCGATTTAAGACAATGTAATCAACGTCTATGTACTGAACGTAATTGAACAGTTTAATGACGAGTCAACTACAATGATAAGTGTTTGCCTAGAAGACGATTCTCGCCCTACATCTGCCGACTGTCAAGACTAACAGCGACCCGCGGTCTTATTCTCATAGTTCCCGTTCCCGTGGGGATACGGGAGTACAATATAGCCTACTAGCTTCTGCCCGCGGCTTCGCTCGCGTGGTACATCGATGAAATATAGCCAATGTGTTATTCGGGTGTATGAGCTATATTATTCTAAAGTTTCATTAAAATCCATTCAATTTTTTTTTCGTGAAAGAGTAACAAACATCCATCCATACATACAAACTTTCGCATTTATAATATTAGTAAGATGTTACTTGTTGTTGATTAAGTAGCATTCCAATTAGTGTTGCCGCTCGATAGTTCACTATCGATGGTCTATCGATATACTATCGATGGTTGGGCAAAAGCAATAGTATCGATACTATCGATCGTATCGATAGCCCCGTGAGTGGCAATACTATCGACACACAGCAATACTATCGATTGTATCGATACTATCGAAGCTCAATATCGAATGCACTATCGATAGTATCGATACTATTGCTACTAAATATTGCAACAACTATCGATAGTAATTTCGATATTGAGCTTCAATACTATCGATACTATTGATAGTATTGTAGTACACTGATACTATTTTACCAAACTGAGCTATCGATACATCGAAAGTGTCGATAGTATTGATAGGCCTATCGATATTATAGATGATTTCCGAGGTCAACTATCGATAGTCAAACTATTTAACTCTAATGGAAATAGTACTATTTCCATTGGTATAAGAATGTTTCAAATCGGTCCAGTAGTTTCGGAGCCTATCCAATGTAAACAATCAAATGTTTCTCACTACTAATATTATAAAGCTGAAGAGTTTGCCTTTGTTTGCTTGAACGCGCTAATCTCAAGAACTGCTGGTCCGATTTGAAAAAATCTTTCAGTGTTAGATAGCTCATTTATCAAGGAAGGCTATAGGCTATATAACATTAACCATCAACGCGGCACAGCTAGTAGTATAATATGATGAAACTGAGATGCCTCACAATATTTCCGATCACCATCAAGCTTTTGGTAGAAATACGTATTAAATAAATAATCTGGAGGTAGGTACATGGCCGCCTTCGAACCAAAAACTCTCGCATTTAACGCGCGTGCGCTTATAATTACTGAGCTACTACAGCTCCTGCTCTCTGTGCATTCACGCACATACTACTGAATGAAACTTCAGAGTAATGTAACTCATACACCCGCATAACATATAGGCTATGTTTTATCTATGTACAACGCGAGCGAAGCCGCGAGCTGAAGCTAGTATTATATAAATTGCAAATATATTTAGTTGCGTTTAGTTGCACTAACAACTAAATATATATGTAGAGCGGTGGTAGCTCAATGGTAACGACACGCGCCTCTTAACCGAAGAGAGCGGTTTCAAACCTGGACACGTACCTTTGGATTTTTCAAATCCCTGTACGTATTCATACCACTAGCTCGACGGTGAGGGAAAACATCGTGATGAAACCTGCAAATTCAAACAACTTTGGATTTGTAATCATGACCCATAATTTCTGGTTCCCCTATCTTAGTGTTACGAAGGTCAGATCGGCAGTCGCTTCAATGTAATTACCAGACTCGCTAAATCCTAGATCATGGTCTAAGCGGACCCCGTCTAGGCACGGGACATAACGCTAGGAAGATGATGATTTAGTTGCGCTAATATTAATATCAAATCAAATCAAATCATTTATTCGTGATGCACAGGTATGTCATTAGGTCTAGTTACATAAAGGTAGTATCACCGTGATCTGCCACATCGGCTTACGAAAAAAAATACAAACTAATACATTAAAAAATTGCTCGACAATACATAAATTATTATCATTATTTTAGTTAACGACTATTACAAATTAAAAAATGTATGTATATAGTATGTAAAACAAGTCAATATTTATTTGCAAATGTCAGATTTAAAATGTCACTACATTATAGATTAAACATGAAATTAAATTGCATACCAATTACTAAATTCATTAAACGAAACACAAGATTAAATTATACACTAATATATTCAATTCAATACACGAACGTCTCGGGGCACTCAATCAGACTCAGAATCAGATTTCAATTCCAAAAACTCGTTTACTGAGTAAAACGATTTATTTATCAAATATTGAAATAAGTTTTTCTTATATGTAGTATATATAGTCTTCACATTATTTAATACAATTAGGAATTTTGTTATATATTTTTGGCGCCATTACAAAAACACTTTTACCGCTTAATGCCGTTTTTAGTGGGATTTGACTTAAGGTGGATAATAAAGTACGAATTCGTTTTTTATGAACAATTTTAAATAAGTGTTCATAAAAAACGTCCCATGTTGGTCTGGGACTTGGCCCATTTTGATCTGGGACAAAAAAAAAAGAATGTGCCAACTGTGGTTCTTGCCTAGCATGTCGTAAGAGGCGACTAATGGTTTACGGGATTTTGGGTATGTGACTGAGTAGGCGACGAGCTAGCCACTTGTCACTCCTTTTTCACAGCTTTCCATCCAACCCAGCCCACTGTCCCATGTTGGTCTGGGACTTAAAAAGAATATGCCAACTGTGGTTCTTGCCTAGCATGTCGTAAAAGGCGACCAATGGTATATCGGGTTTTGGGTGTGTGATTGTGTAGGCGACAGGTTAGCCGCTTGTCACTGCTTTTTCACAATTATCCATTTGACCCAGCCCGGCTTTATTTTTGTCTGAATGTGGTTGAAGGGGCTTGCTGCCCCTTCGACTCTGCCTACCCCTTCGGGGATCATGGGCGTGATGTTATGTGTATTTTAAATAAGTTTAAATTCTGTCGGACAAAGACAGCCACTTCAAATATGTATAGGGAAGGCAGCGTCAATATATTCAAGTCTCTGAAGTACTTCTTACACGAGTCAGTTTTTTTGAGATTGCACATTGCACGTATGCATCTCTTTTGACATTTAAAAACTTTGTCCCAATTTGTTGCATTACCCCAAAATATAATTGCGTATCGCAATCTAGATGACACAAATCCAGGACGTGAGTAATGTTTGGATTCCGACTTTTCGGACAAAAGATAAAGGCTGTAAGATGACTGTGAGAGTTTTTTACATATAAAATCTATGTGACTTTGCCATTTTAAGTTGTCATCTATGTGCAAACCAAGAAATTTTGTGGTTGATGTCAGTTCAATTACCTTGTCATTATATTTTATTTGGTTAGTTAATTTTTTGTTGCACCTTTGTCTAAATTCCATAATTTTTGTTTTATCAAAATTTATTACTAGGTTATTGCTCTCCAACCATCCGATTATTGACTTTAAACTATCGTTTATAACATTTTGTTGGTTATATACAACTGTACAGTCATCAGCAAACAATATCATAGGATCACTGGCACATTTTGTGATATCGTTAATATATATCAGAAAAAGGAGTGGACCCAACACGCTTCCCTGAGACACTCCACAGGTGACTGTCTTAGGACTGGATTGAAAGATTGTTTCCTCTGAATTGACTCTTTGAAAGACTTTAAATAATTTGTCACAGGAATCGTTACCATCAAACGCATTGACAGTTAAGCAAACAATACCAGATGGCTAAGATATCAAAGGCATAATATTTTTAAGGTAAATTACGGCGTACTCATTGTGTGTTCGTGTGCAAATATGTAATCATTAAACACTCATATAAAACGTCAACAGAGTGTTACGATACCACGAAAGACACACATTACATACATATATGACTGGCCCTTTGGTTGAGTGGTAAGAGACCCTGGCCACGAAACCAATCAAGGGTTGAAAACCCGCTAGGGACAAATGTTTCGTGTGATGAACATGGACATTTGTACTTGAGTCATATATGTTTATAATAGTATTTAAGTATGTCTATCCGTTCACCTAGTATCTATAGCACAAGCTTATAAGCTTAGTTTGGAACTAGGGAATTGGTATGTCAGTCTGGAGAATTACAATATACCATATTATATAACTAACCCAGTTCATAATATTAGAAGAGGATAATTACTACACTTAGCTAATTATTGCGCAACGCAACGACTAACTATGAGGCAAGTTAGACTGCCAGCGCCATGTTTACAATAACCGTATGACTAAACATCGCACCTGTTAAAATAAGTTTACCTAAGTGCAAACTTAGAACCGCTATTGCAACAACTTCACTGAATTAACGTATTTTTAACAAAACTATGGCAAATTCTAAGAAATATATAAAGGAAGAAAATATCTGTATATTAGCCCAAAATCACTCACTTAAGTATAAATAAATCATCATCATCATCCTCTTGCCCTAAGTATAAATAAATAAAAGTAAATAAATATTCGACTATATCACATACATTGATCTGACTCCGAGCTAATTAGCGGGAGTCTTGTTAACGTTACGATGCGTTACAGGGGCGGGAGGGGGGTGTTTGACGTGTTTGGGTACAGAAAACGTTATGGCGTGTTACACAGGGGGGAGGGGGGGGGTCAGAAACCTTAAAAAATTGCGTTACGTAATACTTGAACGGTCCATTATCAGTTAATAGCTTCATAAGGTCCGCTTAGACCATAAGCCTGGATTACCGGAGGGTATCACATGGGCGTACGCAGCTTTTGCTCAAGGTGGTAGGTTCTTATAGTAAATAGACCTTGGCACATGGTCAGATCAGGCAAATTGGATCTTGCCACATATCTATAGTAAGTTTAAAGTGCAGATTTGGTCAGTGTCTCCTTCACCGACCAAGTGGTATAAAACACTCGCGTAAGAGGTGCCCGTTCTTACTATAGAGCAGCAGAACCTAGTGTCGCTGGGGTAGTTAAGGTAGACCCGGATCCCTTCAGCACCATCATCAAGGATGTAGGCGCGTTAAGGGGTTTAGTGGTTAATAGGATGTTTGTCCATATGATACATACATAAAATATAACATTACGCACATAATCCCCGAAGGGGTATGCAGAGACAGCAGGCCTCTTTAACCACATTCATCCAAAAATTAAACTGGGCTGGGTTAGATGGAAAATTGTGAAAAGTGGCTAGCTCATCGCCTACACAATCACATACCCAAAACCCGATATACCATTAGTCGCCTTTACGACATGCTAGACAAGAAACACAGTTGGCACATTCTTTTTAAGTCCCAGACCAACATATGCCGCTCCATGTCCAGTATACAACATTTAGCAATAACATTTAAACAGCTTCAGAGTTACCCCACTAGTTACAATCTCCATTGTGACAGGCCAACAAAAGGTTTGCTTAGCGACGTAGTTCCTTAGCGATTTCTTTGTGAACGAGTAGGTCGTAACATCGATTGGCTCGGCAGACACCGCGTTGTCTGCCGACTTACTACATTTAGCACCTCCAGTAGACTTGGGTAACTTAGCAAACTGTTTGCGCTGACATTGTAACTCATTATTTTGAGTTGATCCAAAATTTCGTTAAGGCGCTAGAATATGGTGACAAAGTCACGCCCCGCGGTTTCACCGGCGTAGTTGCCGTTCCTCTGGGAATATGGGGATAAAATATAGCCTATGTTACTCGCTGATAAAGTAGCATTCCATTAGTGAAGGAATTTTTCAAATCGGTCCAGTAGTTTCGGAGCCTATTCAATTCAAACAAACCATCAAAACTTTCCTCTTTATAATATTAGTATGAAGTATGATAAGTTGCTTTGTGCAGTGGTAGCTCAACGGTAAGAGTACGCGCCTCATATTCGAGCGATGCAAGTTCAAACTTCAAATCAGGTACTAATATATCTCTGGACTTTTCAAATGTATTTACGGATTTATACCACTTGGTAAACGGTGAAGAAGAACATCGTGATGAAACCTGTACGTCCAAAAATAGCAGGATTTGTAACCATCATTCCATTTCTCTGGTTCCATTATCTGAACGGCTATTAAGGTTAGATAGATAATCGCTGCAATCTAATCTCAAAAAATCTCGTAGTATAAATGGTCTATTAGGGAATAAACGCTAGAAAGATGATGAAGATGACAGTGCTTGGGGCGCCCTTTTTCGAATTCCCTGTCATTAATGCGCTGTGCGCAACCCATTTTGGAGAAACGTGTTGACACATACAGCGCTGTGTTAACTTATCGCGATGCATGACGTAACGCAGTGTTACACATGTGAAACTTTAAGGCTGTTGGCTAAACATTGTGTTTGCCAATCGTCTGTTCACACGTGGGTGACAAGTGTAAAGAAGGCGAATCTGTGGAATGTAACGACCATATATGTGGATAATATTCCACCAGTGCGAGGCTGCAGGTTGCTAAAATACGGATACACAAAACTTGAATGGCTAAATTTGCAAAAAAGAGTGTCACTAACCACTTGACGTGACACTATACCTGGGAGGTTAGAGTGGACTTTTATGGCAAAATCAAATAATATTTCTCCATTATTTTAGTAGTTCCTATTTAAGTGTTTTTTGTTTAATTTAATCACTGTGTCTTAACATTGGACGCGCCCTTATTATTAATTCTAGTGGTAAATAAACGCGAAAGTTTAAAACCAAAACATCGGACTACCAACAAATCTCACCAACAAGTTGACTCACCTCACTCATTCACTCACTCACCAACAAGTTAACACACCTCACTCACTCACTCACTAACAAGTTAACACAAGTTGACTCACCAATGGTCATGAAGAGGAGTTTGACGCCCAGCTCGAAGTTGTACTTGGAGGGTTCGGTGTGGTGCAACCGGTGGTACACGATGTCGTAGCCTTCGTGGGACTTGCCTGGGAGCACTGAGAATTCCCTGTAACAATCAGATTTGTGATAAAGACATCATTCACAAGTAATAAAAAATATAATGTACCTACTTTCCTTCTTTCCTTTCTAGCGTTATGTCCCGTACTTAGACGGGGTCTACTTAGACAGGATATAGCGAGTCTGGTAATTACATTCAAGCGACTGCCGATCTGATCTTTGTAACCCTAAGATAGGGGAACCAGACAGTTTTTGGTTGGTGGTTACAAATCCAAAGTTGTTTGAATTTGCGGGTTTCATCACAATGTTTTCCCTCACCGTCGAGCTAGTGGTATAAATACGTACATAGATTCGAAACATCCAGAGCTACATGCCCGTGTTTGAACTCGCACTCCTCGGTTAAGAGGAGCGTGTCCTTACCATTGAGCTACCACCGCTCTAATTGGGACGAAGACATCATTTACAATTAATAAAAAAAGATAATGTACTTATAAGAAGATTACACGCGTCAATTATTTTGTTCTTTTTTTTATTTTTGATACCCAGTTGATTAAATTACAGTCACGCTTGAAAATCGAAGTATTGGAGTATTAACGTATCAAATTTATTGAAACTGCCATGTACCCATGTTTGCAGAATTTTCAGATTTTTTTTCTCTCTTAGTTAGATAACATCACATACAATAATCTAGTTCCAAAGTAGCATAAAAACACACTTCGAAGTAATCAACCTGCTAAAAATAGCTAGACCCGAAAAAAATACCGGTATCATCAACAAATATCAACAATTCATCAAAATATTTGTTCCCGTATGGTGATTGAAGGACCGTAGGTTATCATGCTTAAATTTTAGAGAAGAAAGATTTGATTGTATTTGTTTGAATTGAATAGGCTTCAAAACTGGACCGATTTCAAAAATTCCTTCACTAATGCAATGCTACTTTATCAGCGAGTAACATGGGCTATATTTCATCCCCGTATTCTCACGGGAACGGCAACTACGCCGGTGAAACCGCGGAGCGCTGCTGTGTTACCATATTCTACTGACTAGCGCAAATTTGAATCAAGTCAAAATAATACGTTACAGTGTTAGCGCAAACATTTTTTTAAGTTGCTTATCTATAAAACTATATCTTATACTAATATTATAAAGCGGAAAGATTTGTATTTTTGTGTGTGTGTATGTTTGTAATGAATAAACTCAAAAACTATTGTACCAATTTCAAAAATTCTTTCACCATTGGTAAGCTACATTATTCGGAAGTAACATAGGCTATATATATATATTTTATCCCTATATTCCCACGGGAGCGGGAACTACGCGGGTGAAACCGCGGGGCGCTGCTAGTATATTATAAAGGGGAATGGATTGGATTGTTTGTTTGTATCAATTAGGCTCCGAAACTACTGGACGGATTGGAATAATTCATTCACCAATGGAAAGCTACTTTATCAGCTAGTAACATAGGCTAATTTTATCCCCGTATTCCCACGGGAACGGGAACTACGCGAAAACTACGTGAAACTGCGAAGCGCTGCTATGAAAAATGAAGTTGACTGTCTACAATGCTCGTCTTTAAAATAACTATGTTAAGTACTCTGTTTTGACTTGTAAACTCCGCTGGGTCACATGGGGTCATTCATATATTAACCAACGGATATTAAATTACTGACTTTCATAATTATGTACTTTAGACCCGTGTTTGGCAATTATTTCTTAATAGCTATACCTAGGGTTGCCGTACTTTAAAATATAGTATTGTACTATGTTTCGGGTCTGTGTATGTATACTGAACAAAACAAAACAAACAAAACATCACGCCCATAATCCCCGAAGGGGTAGGCAGAGTCAAAGGGGCAGCAGGCCCCTTAACCACATTCAGCCAAAAACAGAGATGGAAAATTGTAAAAAAGTAGTGACCAGTGGCTAGGTCGACGCCTACATAGCACATACCCCCAACCCAATATACCATTAAGCGCCTTTAACGACATGCTAGGCAAGAAACACATTATTTTTTTAAGTCCCAGACCAACAACGGTATGAATACTGTTGAAAGTGTTAATAAATATAGTTTCAACAAAAATAAAAATAAAATATTTTTCCATAAAAAAATGAATTATAATTTTTGTAACTTACATAACATCTCACCCGTAATCCCCGAAGGAGTAGGCAGAGTCAAGGAGACAGCATGCCCCTTTAATCACATTCAGCCAAAAATAAAAGTGGACTGGGTTAGACGGAAAAATTTTTTTTTTTTTTTTTAAACTTAGTTTACAAATACTATCTCTATACTTCGTTGAACGACTGTATACCTCGGCACATGACTTCTGACGTCTCCTTCTCTATGTTATTACATCTGTGCCCATGTAGAAGGTATAAAATATGTATTTAAATTGCTCAGATACTTTATTAATTTGCATAATTTCACAAACATGTACATGTAGGTATGTCTAAACTAACTAACTAACTAAACTTCACGCCACTTCCCTAGAGGGTAGACAGAGAGAACCCAACGCCATATGGCACGATCCTTACACACCTCACTCGCCTCTTCAACATTCATAATCCTTTTCATACAAGCTCTACGGTTTTTATGACTCCTAACATCACCTTCTTTTAATACACGACCAATCTGGTCGAGGTAGGTGAGCCTGGGCCTTGCGCGGCTCCTACATCCTTCCACTTTGGCATTGTATATCTGTTTAGTCAATCTTTCGTCATCCATTCTTTCCACATGTCTGAACCATGTAGGTATGTCGTTAGTGCTATTTAGCAACTATTAATTAACATTTTATGTGGTAGCTCAATGGGTCATTTGCTTCAGTGCGAGGGTTGTTGAATTCAAACCCGAGCACGTACCTGTGGATCAGGGGTTCCCGACCTTTAAAAAAGAGGACCAGTTCCATATCAATGATATCAGGAATCACGTAGTTAGTAATGTTAATTAAAAAAAAACCTTTTATAATTTTAAATTAATTAAAGTAATAAAAGTTTTAGGCTTTTCCCGGACCAAATGATAAGTTTTATGGTGGAGCGAGGACAACAGATTGGGAACCACTGCCCTAGATTGTTAAAATCTAAGCACGGATTTGAACCAGTAGCTTAATGGTGTAGGAAAACATTGAGGAAGCCTGCGCTGATCTACTGCGTCCAAGGATATGAGTCCGGTCTGGTCGTAGTTTTACGATCCCAGATCCTGAATAGCCCATGATCCATGGTCCAAGCGGACTCAGAAAAAAACTGGACTTAACGATCAATAAAGATAATAAAAAATAAAGATTTCCTTTGGCCCGTTGGTTGGACTGTCTACGAAACCTAGGGTCGCGGATTCGAACCCCGCTAGGGGCAAATGTTTCGCGTGATGAACGTGGATATTTGTACTCGAGTCATGGATGTTTATAAATGTATTTAAGTATGTCTATCCGTTTACCTAGTATCCATAGTACAAGCATAAGCTTAGTTTGGAACCAGGGAATTGGTGTGTCAGTCTGAAGAATTTATTATTATGATTATTTATTATTATATAGATAAAATACCGATAAATAATAAAATTGTATGTAACCTGATTTATACTGATAAGATTTCAAGTGCTTAGTAACTAAGAAACGTTTGAAAACCCCTATTCCGTTTATACCAGTATCTCCAAGTTGGTATTAAAAATAAATGTCAGAATCGGACTCAAAGAAATTGATAAGCAGGTAAGTAGTTTTATCGCAGATATTTCTCTTTAGTGAGGCAAGGTCGCACGTTGAATAAATAATGGCAAATTGATACCTACGTCCCTTGGGAAATATGAATTCACCAGGAATTTTCAAAGAAAATCTATGAAGATTGTCCCAAAGGACTCGCAAACAGCTAGGTTCTCAGACTTGAAGATAATTCTTCGTAGAACCGAAGTAATGGGAACGCATAAAGGTAGGCCGGGTTATTGTACATTTGCCACCAAGTTAATTCGTCACAAAAAAATGCATGTGTAAATTCGTCATAATTCTATTTTTGTGTAGTCAATTTATCGCAATCGTCTTTAGAATTGTGGCGAATTTACAATACCGTGTAGGTACTTGTGACGAATTAACTTTTAATGTATGGAATGTTTTACATTGTGGCGAATTAACTTTGTGGCAAATGTACAATAACCCGATAGGCCTCATATAGTAAACTCGCGGAGATACGTATATAAGTAATTACTTGTCGGTCATGGAAACTTCGAATTAAGATCAGATGGTACAGACGGCAGCACATCAGGCTATAAATGTTTGTTGCGAAATAACCCTTATCACAACGACATAAGACTCCGCAGTGTTTAGCCTGAAGTGCTGTCAGTGTACGTAGAAAAACGCGATAGACACCTACATCGGCGGACTAACCGGGGGCGGAAGGGGCGATCCGCCCCGGGCCTCTGGTTCTGTGGGGGCCTCGTATTCTCTCCAAGTTCCTGTAATCATCCTATATCAGAAGGTGGACCCAAGATTCCGGTCTTGCCAATTATGTACACGACGCTTCTTAACACTACTTTTCACAATTTTCTATCTAACTTAAGTAGATTTTTTGCTATATGTGGTATAGGGAATTAACTAATTTCTTCTTGGCGAAGATAGACACCTTGAATTGTCTATGCCTACTTATCAGAATCCGGAAGTCATAGGCAACTTAATATGCATACGCAAGCAAAAGTATCTTATAAATCCTTGGCTTACCACAATGACTTCCTTATACATCCTCATAATTTCTTATAACGCAACTTATTCATCATAACGATTAACAATAAGACAATAAGTAATACGTTCGCATATTAATTGTCTGTTATTGTTATTGTTTGATTAGCGCTTCGTAAACAATATATGTAATAGCAACCTTGACACAATTTATTTACATTGCGTATTGTTTCAACTAGTATACTAGTATTAAGTAGTAAACTATACTAAAAACGGTAGTAGATAGTGCTGCCGCTCGATAGGCCAATATCTATCGATATCCTATCGATAGTTGAAGAAAATCGATAGTATCAATCGAATAGACTATCGATAGTACAAAACTATCGTTAACGTATACGATATTGATTGAAGAGCAATATTTCTTCTCGGTAGATGCGACATTTCATTTTTATAGATAATGGTACGGAACCCTTCGTGCGCGAGTCCGACTCGCACTTGACCGGTTTTAATAGACCCATGTTAGCGCAGCACAGAGGTCAGTTCAGCGCAAGGGTCGTTGGCTGGATCCCTTACTGGGACAAATTTGGACAGGTCTAGATGTTTGACAACCTTTACCACAAGTCCTTTAAAATTTGGCATCAGGTGAATGTACCTATGTAAATATAATTTTTGGCCGCTGACATTGCTGTTGTATATACCATTCGACGTTCGGTTCTCTCTACCTACTAGCTACCCCGCTAGGGAAGTGGTGTGTAGTTTAGTTAGCTAGTAAGCCGGTTAGTTATACCATTAGAGTTTTGATGACAATACAGTTATGCAAAACCATAGTTGATACAAATATTTAGCAGTTATAATCTCCAAATGGAAGTAAGTGATCTCTGCCCACGCCCATGGGAAAAAGGTGTGACATTATGTATTTATGTATGTGTATGCATAATCTCCAAACACCTTGATTTGAATTCTGCAAATCCGTTTGCCAGTTGGCAAAGGCCTCCTCTAACCTACTCCATTCTCTTCTATCTCTGGCTACTCTACTCCATGTTATGCCTGCAACCTGCCTAATGTCATCGTCCCACCTTTTTTGTTGTCTTACTCTTTTTCTTTTACCTTCTCTAATTTGAATTCATATGAATGCAAATAAATCAATGTTTAAGGGGAAATTTTACTTCTGTTTACCCATTTATTTACTATATGGAGTAAAAAAACTTTAGTTACCCAGAAAATAAACATGTTGTTTAAAACAAGTGTTTAAACATAAATAAATATGTCCCTCATCTAGTCTCAATACTAAAATGTATACTAAGTCTGAACCTAGGTAATTGATGTGAGTCCAAAAATATTTCTAACTAGCATCGCCCTGCGGTTTCACAGGATAAAATACAGCCTATGTTACTCGCTGATAAAGTAGCTTTCCAATAGTAAAAGAATTATTCAAACCGGTCCAGTAGTTTTGGACCCCACTTGATGCAAACAAACAATCAATTCTTTCCTCTTTATAATATAAGTATAGATTTATTATTATTTTTTGTAATTCATTCTCTTTTCAAATAGGTTTAATTTACAAATACCAAACATTTTTATAATCCCTTTCAGACCCGCTAAAATAATAAAACCTACAGTTAGCACTTAGGTACTCAATAGGATTAATTTGTAATTTTATCAAAAGATTTTACAAAATGGGTTACCTATAAATGATGAATTTACAAATCATATTTTGGTCAGTTTTTTAAAAACATAACTGTTGACAATGAAAATTGACAGCTTAATGATAAAAGGGACTGACTGCTGCTTTTGGAATAACTTTTAATAGGAGGAATGGGATAAAATAACATGTTTAAATTTCAAGATTCGCCTCATTGAGGGAGACGCGCGAATTTGTTTGGCGGCGAAATCAATAACTTAGTAATTGGTATTTTCCTAAAGTTCCCCATAATTTAATATTGTTGTAAAGAAACAGTAGCGATGTAAAGAAAATGCAAATCGAATTTGCCAACCGGACTGTATAGGGTTATATTGCGTACATACCGCTGTTGCGTCACAATCCCTGCATTGTACACAATACAGGATTAAACCTACGCCATAAAAAAAATATTAACGTTAAGTAATTAATCAATTCTGTACTTACAAGGCCTCCACAATCTGCACCATGTCAGGAGAACTCACTCTTCGATTATCGAAAAATTCTGGCGCATTTTTTCGGCACGAATAATATTTTTCGATACACACTTTCGTCCTCTCTATATCTGCATAACATGCATTATAGAACAACACCAATTGTTTATCGGATAAATCTTTCGGCACACATTTTGTTTTGTCCAAATTTTGAGTCCATTCTTTTAAATAATTTATGTCCTCCTGTAAAAATTTATCCATAGCCGCCGTTGTTGCTTCATAATCGTATTCTAAATCAACAGACATTTTTATCAACAATTATTTTGCAAGAATACGCGTAATTATTTAATGATTTTTTTATAAATTTGTTGTACAACCTTCTGCGACAAGAACAAATTGACAACTGAAAAACGAAAACGACAATTTTGTTTTTAATCTCACTATTTCTGCCTCGGGTGCTTGTTTATTGGCCGTCTTAAAAAGATATTGACGTTGCAATGTTGCCATATAACCAAATGTTTTAATAAATGTAATATTATTTGTAATCAAGACCAACGAGATTACTTATTTACAAAGAATGTATATTATTATAGTTTCAATGGAAAAATATTAAAACAATTGCATAAAATGATTAATAAATAAGAATGGACTCTGATTCATCGTAAGTTTTATGAAGAAACCACATTATTATAATTGAATTATATAAATAATAAAATAAAAAACGTATGTAATTAATTACATCGGGAGATATTGTATTATGTCATGAATATTTACAGAGATACTAATCTTGTAATAATAACAAGAAGGGTTCGGGTGAAACAGTTCTTAAAATTATACTGGAAAACTGTTGTGATAGTAATGACACCGTTTTTCTTATTACCTGTATATTTCATTGCTGAAAATAATGTGAGTCAATCAAAGAGGTACTTAATGTGAGATAAGATGATCATATTTTGTGTTTGTTAATGTTGAATAATAATGTTTACAGGCATATAAGACTTTGTACGTATTTTCCATTACAATTGTTTATTGGATAGGAGATGTAATGCATCCTGGAATAATTTCTTTAATACCAATTACAATAAATACGTTTATTGGTACAAACATGTATTTAAGTAAGGTGAATAAACATTTTCATAACTAAGTATATTATGGAATTTATATTCATTACATATGTAGACGTTTTATATTAATTAAGATTACAGATATTAGTGTATAGATAGATAATAGCTAAGAGGGTGTTATATGATTATTATTTTTCAGATGTTACCAGTTGGCAATGAAATATTTGATTGTTTAAGTATAATGATTATAGTAGTAGCTATTGAAAATTGTAATTTGCACCGAAGAATTGCTGTTAAGCTCCTTTTGACGGTTGGATGTTCCCATTACAGGTATGTTGTAACGATATTTTTAGTAATATTTTTGAAATAAATAATACCGTTTTATTTATGTAGGTATTTAGTTTACCTACATCATATGGACGAACATTCTCTCAACAACATGCTATAGACATTTCGAGTTTTATAGGATGTTTGCCAAATATGACTACGTATAAAATATATAATATTGTGAATTAGCCAAGGCTGAAAACTTCTTTTAAAAATGCAATATCCTATTTCCCTTATGAGGATTAATACATTTGAATAAATATACAAATACGTGTTTATTAATTTATGAATATTTTATATGAATTATAAAATGTTTTTTAGATTAAGCCTGATGTTATTTTTCTGTACCATGTTCCTATCAATGTGGCTAACAGATATCATCGCCTGTGGTCTTATGATGCCAATTTTAAAAGCAATTCTTGCTGAATTAGAAAAGGTATGTACCTACTGCAAAATAAATTAAGTACAAACGCTTTATACTTATTTCATTTTATTTAGATAAGATGTTGCGACATTTTATTAAAAATGTAAATAGATTTTGAATTGAATTTAAAATACTTAATTAATTAGTTTGTCAGTCGGAAAAGCTTTTCATGACGCAATTGCCATACAAAAAGTTTTATCAACTGTTTTAATAATTTATCTACCATTTAAAAGATGAGAGATATAAATGTATACCTGGGTACTTTTTTAACAGCTGGGCATACTTGAGATGCATTATGCAACAGGCAAAATAAAACACAGAGCAGATCATCACGAACAAAAGTAAGTAAAACTAAATCAAATTCTGTACAAAAATTACTAAAGTTCTCAACTGTTGGTAAATTTACGATCCATTCGAATCATTTCAAAATATTTTATTACTATGTATTACCTATGTACTACGCTCGTGCAATATGGCGTTCGGTTCTCTCTGCCTACCCCGCTAGGGAAGTGGCGTGAAGTTAGTTAGTTAGTTATTTGCATACTACGCTTTGCGCCCTTAATCTCAACAACAGTTCGATGTATAAAAAAGTTTCAACCAAAAGTTGTAGAGAATTTTACCATAAACAATATTTATAAAAATGCAAAACTGAATGGACACAGAGAGAAAGGGATATTCCATAGATTTAGAATTTTTCGACTACGCTAAATCTATGGGATATTCTAAAAAAAAAATATTGGGCCATGTGACCTTGAATATCATACATAGAGACGCGGATATGAAATTTTATGAAACTTTTGAGACAACTTTTCAACTGACTTTAAAAAAGGAGGAGGTTCGCAATTCGACCGTATACTTACCTACTTACTTATATATTTTAGAATGGCAAAATAAAAGTCTGTACAAGTTTTTCAGCTTTATACCTCATTCCGAGGTTAACCCTATTTTTCGACCTATTTCACTGGAGTTCATGTAGAAATGATAAATCTGTATAAAAAGTGTAGCTGCAATACATGAATTACTTCTCATACCACGCAGCTAAAAAAACATGTTTTCTTAGTCTCTAAACTTATTTTATAATTATAATTATATTATAATGCAATTCATATTTTTTTCTTTCCAGAGTTCCGAAGCCAACGGATTTTACAGTTTTCTACTTCCTCGGTATGGCGTACTCAGCATCGATAGGTTGTACTAATATTTGAGTACTTATTTAACAGAAATCATAACTTTAGTGTTAGTGTGATTCCGTTTAACGAAGGTTTATTTTCAGGCGGCATGGCGACTATAATTGGGAGTCAAAGTAATCAAATATTCAAGATGTACTGTGAAAGGTGTGATACGAATGTATTTTAAATGTCACTGTACAACTTTATCGGTTGGTTAATTTTTAACCAACCACCATTAGGGCTGTCCTGGCCGTGCAATGCGGATGGGGGACCCTCGCACCTAACACTCGCCGGTCTCCGCCTCGTACGTCCCCTTCTACGCCTGCGGTGCGGAGGAGCGAGAGATTCGGTCCAACTTCAGCGACTAATTCGGCCCGCTGAGTGGACCACGACGGACACTCTCTTAGCGTGTGCTCCGCCGTATTCGCAACCGCACCGCAACTATGGCACGACGGCGACTGCAGCGGTGCAGGTATGAGCCGAAACAGCCATGACCTGTTAAGACCTGCACCAACCGGAAGGAGAGACGTTTTAGGAGGCGTTTACGCTCGAGCCAGCGTCTTAGAACTGGCCCGAGGGCGTCCAGACTGCGTCAACTCCAACTTGTGACGACGAGATTCGTCGCGGGTACACTGTCGCATCTTCCACAACCCCGTCAACGATATCTTTGCAGACATTACACTCACGATAGGCTAAGAGCCAGGCGCCTGCGCCCGACTCGCCGCTTGCGGAGTGGACGAGATAGGATGTCGTTTTCACTCACTCGCACAGATAACAGCCAATCTGTGCTCACCCGCTTAGGTGCCTACTTTTGCAACCTATGCTTACACGTAGGTAGTACTTAAAATAAAAAAAATTAGAGCCGATTCGGGGTTTTCGACCACAAAGATCGTATAAAGGATTTTTTATCTTATTTAAGAAATTGAAAAATCAGCCAGAAGTTATAGGGACTAGTCTTGAGCATAATATACGTAGTTCAATGTGTAATTTGCAAGCACAGATCAGTAAAAAAAGAAGGACTCAGGAAGCCACGTCTATGCTTGTGTGAATGAGATTCTTATCTATACCAGATATCGGCAATCTGTCATTTGGAACGCTTATGTCAATGTATGACGTAAGTTGCGTGTCAAGTTGGAGCACGTGCGGAGCTTCAACGTTTAGTGGCGCGGAGTCCTTCCTTTTTTACTAGTCCGTCTTTGCAAGTAAGTAAATATCGGTAATTATATTTCTTACAGCCTTTTTCCGTTGAGTCCCAAGATTGAGTTCCCCCACATCATCCTGCTCAACCTGCCAGGAGTTCTATTGATGGAGGGGCTCCTGTACGTGTGGATGAGCTCTTACTTTTTAGGGATGTTCAGGTATATAAACTGATTACAGGCAGGGCCTGAGCTATAGGTTGCTAATGGGAAGAAGGTGATAAATTATCTATCAAGCTATACAATTGATGTATTTCGTTACTCGAACATTTGCCCTAGCAGGATTCGAACCCGCAATGTTTGGGTTCGTCGCTAAGGTGGCTGACCGCTCCACCAAAAAACATGCTGTAGGACATTTGCTGTAAAATATATTTTTTTATGGTCCTTGATGGACTGTCCACTCTAGCCACCCTATTATGAACCCTATATAAGTAATGTTATTTAAGGAACCTCACTATTTTGACTGGCTCGATGGCGCATACGGTAGTGCTTCTGCCCCATGCGCCAAGAGTTGTGGGTTCGATCCCCACACAGGACAAACATTCGTGTGATGAATACTTGTATTTGTTCTGTGTTCGGGTGTTAATATCCAATATTTAAGTGTATATTTGTAATACCACTGTTGTTTCTGATATCCGTAGCACAAGTGCTTAAGCTACTTATCTTGGAGTCAGATCAATGTATGTGATGTCGTCGGATATTTATATTATATTAATTTATATTACTTATTATTATCGAAAATCTTTTTTCTCCCATAAGATCTAGACCCAAGCCTAGATGGCCTTTGGACAAGCAGTGGTTACAGTGGACGCCAATGTTTCCCATAAATAAAATAAAAAATAAACAACTTAGTTAATTTGCTTTTTAGAACTCGAAACGTAGCTTTGGAAATAGGACTGACGGACGAGGAAGCGGAGTACATAAAGACCTTACTGAGCCTGCAGTACAACCAGCTTGGCAAGATTAGCTTCCACGAAGCGGTGCGGTGGATTTGTTTTATTCTAATGTCTGACTACTGTTGATCATTGGAACCGTTCAAGGGGATATTCAGGAGTTATCGGGGACACGACCTCTGGACCCATCTCGAGTGAGGCAGTGTGGGGTACCCATTAGGATTGACTAGACTGACAATATGGACCCCCCTCCCATGCAGAGCATGTATAGACTAATAGAATGTACGAAATATATTTTTTTTAAATTCTATAGAACATATTCAACATTTTATTTTTTACTAGCTGTGCCAGCGGTGTCACCCGCGTTTATGGTTAATATTATAAAGACTATTTCCGTCATACATGATTTCTATGTAACTTTAACCATTAAGGCTGCACACGCGACGGAAGCTTAAAAAATGGAGTAACTTCTCCCGTTTTCTGAACATTTCCCTTCACTACTCTGCTCCTATTGATTGTAGCGTGATGAAAGTATACTATAACCTGCCCAGGAGTCATCATCTTCCTAGCGTTATGTCCCGTGCTTAGACGGGGTCCGCTTAGACCATGATCCAGGATTTAGCGAGTCTGGTAATTACATTGAAGCGACTGCCGATCTGACCTTCGTAACCCTAAGATAGGGGAACCAGACAATTTTTGGATCATGGTTACAAATTCAAAGTTGTTTGAATTTGCAGGTTTCATCACGATGTTTTTCCCTCACCGTCGAGCTAGTGGTATAAATATGTACATAGATTTTTTTAAAAATCTAGAGGTACATGCCCGGGTTTGAACCCGCACTCCTCGGTTAAGAGGCGCGTGTCCTTACCATTGAGCTACCACCGCTCCTAATTCCTCCTCCTTATCCTTCATAACCTGCCCAGGAGTATGAAGGATAATTGTGCCAAGTTTCGTAAAATCCGTCGAGTAGTTTTTGTTTCTATAAGGAACATACAGACAGACAGACAGACAGACAAAAATTTTACTGATTGCATTTTTGGCATCAGTATCGATCACTAATCACCCCCTGATAGTTATTTTGACAATATATTTCATGTACAGAATTGACCTCTCTACAGATTTATTATAAGTATAGATGAATCGAGTGGTCCTGCTTTTTATTTGTATTTCCGAGTTCTTTTTTAAAAGAAATATGTAAACTTTTTACAGGTAGTTGGTGTTGTTATGATGTTAACATGCGTTCTACAAATATCTTTTGGTTATTCTTATATACAGAATTACTCGCTAAATCCTAGGTAATTTTCCTAAGTAGAAACATTATGTATTCATATTTTATATTATTTCGTAAATAAATAAGTAGCTATTGTAAATAAATGCCACTGCTGGGCACAGGTCTGCCCCGCAGAGGCGGCATAATCTGTGGGCGGTGTGGGCCACCGCCCACGGCCTCGCGGTGCAAAGGGTCTCACGCTTCACAGATGAAAATAGATTTGAAAAAGTATGGAAAATCCAAAAGTAATACATAAGTGGGCGCGGGAGGGGGAGAGTTCCACTGTTAGGTGTTCTTGATATTGGAGATAATATGATTCTAATTGTATATGGGGTTTTGGTTATGTGATTGTGTAGGCGAAGAGCTAGCCACTTGTTACTACTTTAAAAAAAAAACCATCGAACGCAGCCCATTGTCCCATGTTGGTCTGGGACTTAAAAAAAAAGTGCCAACTGTGGTTCTTGCCTAGCATGTCGTAAAAGACGACTAATGGTATATCGGGTTTTGGGTAAGTTATGTATGTATGTAAATTCAAAATATCTTTATTTATGTAGGCTTTAAGAAAGCACTTATAAATCGTAAAATTTACATAGGTGATCCTTAAAGCTACATGAACCTACCACCGGTTCGGAAAAAATATTCTATCGAGGAGAATCAGGCAAGAAACTTGGTAGTTACCATTACTCCGTTCAGCGTCAAAGTATTAATTTTAAAATTTTCCTTGAGGTCTAGACCAACTTATATTATTAATTTTCATTGATTTGAAAACATATCATAGTCAGTCAGTTGATGCCAAGACGTAAGACCTGAGTCCCTAATTTAATACAAAATTTAAGAAATTATTCCGATTTGACAGCTCTTTAAGTTTTTAAAATCCAGGAGACCCCCTCTCCGGCCAAGATGGTAACGGCCGGGGTATACCCACTAAAACTCCGGGACGCAACCTCCACGCTCATAATAAGTTTGCCAAATTATTGGTGGTATACCTACTGCCATCTCCCCTATTCTTTTCAAATATGTCCTGCACCAGCCAACGAGAGGGTGGCCAACCTTGCCTTCTCCCATCAGTCTGCTCACAATCGTTTACCTTTGCCCAGTAGTCTTAGATACGTTCTGCACACATGTATAGAAAACAATATAAATATCTTTATAATTTTTTCAGCAATTTAAAAGCATCAGCACCCACAATGATGTGTGTTTTAATTCTATTTGTAACACCGATAAACTTGGAATTCATTAAATTCTTTAAACGCGGTAAATATCAAATTATATCATCCAGCCTTACACGATATATTTTATACTCTATTAGTTAATTACTAACTTTTTTTGCAGGAAGAGAGCCCTTGCCTTTATATTCCAGTAAATCCTGCCTAAATTGGAAACTGATTCAAAACAATGTAAATTGGAGTGTACTCTTCGTAATAGGTAAATTCTACGTCAGTATTTTCTGGCAAATGTAAGTTAAATAACTCCAAAATACCAAAGCATCGAGCTAAGTATGCAATGTATTCTTATTAATATCTTATCTTTTTAACCGACTTTTACATAGTATAAAACAAAGTCGCCAATTTTGTCTGTTCACTAGATCTTTTAGCACTAAATAAAAATATTCATTATATGCTATTCCCGCTATACCGAATGACCTGACCCCTCTCCCTATAATAAATTACCTGATACAGTTGGCAGCAGCAGTGTATTCTCCTCCTTAAGCGGGTCTGGGCTGCTGTACGACGCAGGAAACGCTCTCCTGACAACCCGGGAGTGGCCTGCGCCTGTCCTGGCTCTTCTGGTGGTGCTACTGTGCAAGCTAGCAGGAGAAGTGGCCAGCAACGCCACGGTGGTTTACTGTCTTCTGCCCAGCATCACTAGACTGGTAACATCTTTTTACCCAGTTCATACATAGCGATGGTAGGTAGGACATTGGTAGCGAGTGACCCTGCCCTATGCGCCATGAGTTGTGGGTTAGATCCCCACCGAGGACAATCATTCGTGTGATGAATACTTGTGTTTGTATGTTAATATCTATTGTAATACCCCTGTTGATTCTGATATCTGTAACACAAGTTCTTAAGCTACTTAACTCGGAGTCAGATCAATGTACTTATGTGATGTTGTTGGTAAACAACTTTATATGCAAGAGGTGCTGGTTTAAACCGAAGCACATCCGGACAGTTATATCTAACATATCCTAATTTCACGCCAATTCCCTCGCGAGGGAGGCAGGAAAAAACCGAGTGCCCTATGACGCAGTCTTTATACCTCACTCGCTTTTATGACATTCACTCTTTTCATAAGCGCTCTTCGGTTATTACGACTCCTAACATTACTTGTTAACACACTACCAATTTTATCGTCATAGGACCTTCCGCAATACCCGGATCCTTCATTCTTGCTGTATTTTGTAACAAAGAGCGTTTGCTTGCTTCCATTCAGTGGAATATCATTCTAATTAAAATCGATGGCATCGGTTTGAATCACCCAGAAAGCTATTGAAAAACTCGTAACTGGTATGTTCCTCTACATCTGGTTCGTAGTGCGTAGCGAGCTCGGTGAACCCTCACTACCTGATGCTGCCGGCGACGATGGCCAGCTCGCTGCCCTTCCACCTCATAACCGGCTCCCCGGTCAACGCCATGGTCGCGGCATACGTTCACATACCTTCTTGGAAGATGGTAATTACAAGTGAAATCTCACTCGATGTGATATTGTCTTATATTACCTTAGATTAAATCAATTGATTTAATCCAAGTAAATTACACTAATTTACAAGCTAGCCACGTGTCCTTACCATTGAGCGGTGGTAGCTCAATGGTAAGGACACGCGCTTCTTAACCGAGGAGTGCGGGTTCAAACCCGGGCACGTACCTCTGGATTTTTCAAGTCTATGTACGTATTTATACCACTAGCCCGACGGTGAGGGAAAACATCGTGATGAAACCTGCAAATTCAAACAACTTTGGATTTGTAACCATGATCCAAAAGTTGTCTGGTTCCCCTATCTTAGGGTTACGAAGGTCAGATCGGCAGTCGCTTCAATGTAATTACCAGACTCGCCAAAACCTGGATCATGGTCCAAGCGGACCCCGTCTAAGCACGGGACATAACGCTAGGATGATGATGATGATGACAAGCTAGCCACTTGTCACTACTTTCTCACAATTTTCCATCTAACCCAGCCCAGTTTTGTTTTTGGCTGCATGTGGTTGAAGGAGCCTGCTGCAGCTTTGACTCTGCCTATCCCTTCGTGGATTATGGGCGTGATTTTATGTAATGTGTGTACACTCATTTGATTCGAAAGGATGTAGAATTGCAGATAGTATAAATAAAGAAAGGCAACGCTTTCAAAATATCTTAAGTATGCTAAAATATTCTCACTATTTACAAATAAAATTACAAAAAAGTTGGTTACCTAAAATCACGTCAATCTAATCTCCCTGTCAAAAATCCAGTTAGTTAGTTATCTAGAAGGGGGATAAATGCCATAACCTCTGATGTACATTCTTTAAGTATGGTTCATTTATATTACTTTATGTTTTTACCACAATTAATTACCTAAGTACTATCCTAAACCTCATTTAACATTATAAGCGCCCAATATTAAGACTCCCTTATACCGCCGCTGTGACAAATTTGTCCCATTGTACTTATTTTAATGATACATACATAACATCACGCCCATGATCCCCGAAGGGGTAGGCAGAGTCGAAGGGGCAGCGAGCCCCTTCAACCACATTCAGCCAAAAATAAAGCCGGGCTGGGTCAGATGGACAATTGTGAAAAAGCAGTGACAAGCGGCTAACCTGTCGCCTACACAATCACACACCCAAAACCCGATATACCATTAGTCGCCTTTTACGACATGCTAGGCAAGAACCACAGTTGGCATATTCTTTTTAAGTCCCAAACCAACATGGGACAGTGGGCTGGGTTGGATGGAAAGCTGTGAAAAAGAAGTGACAAGTGGCTAGCTCGTCGCCTACTCAGTCACATACCCAAAAGCCCGTAAACCATTAGTCGCCTCTTACGACATGCTAGGCAAGAACCACAGTTGGCACATTCTTTTTTTTTGTCCCAGATCAACATGGGCCAAGTCCCAGACCAACATGGGACAAACAATTTTAATGATAATATAGGCATAAGCCATGATACTAACTAACTAAACTTCACGCCACTTCCCTAGCGGGGTAGGCAGAGAGAACCGAACGCCATATGGCACGATCCTTACATCCTTAAGCCATGAAAATTTTTGTTAAAACTATTGATAAAATATTCAAAAGAATGAACCTAAGTTCCAAATGATAATCCACAGTTATGCCGACTCCTTCCCCAAATCCTACTTCAACCATCCTTGTGACATTTACAGATGTCAGCGGGCATCGGCCCCTCAGTGATCGCCGTGGTGGTGGTCTGGTTCACGGTCGTGGTGTGGTCGAAGGCCATATGGACGGACATCCATCTGCGCCCGCGCTGGGGTCACCAGCTTGCTTACAATATGACATTTTGACAGTTAAAAAACTGCTGCCAAAAAACAGTCATTGTTTGGCAGTACATTGTTATCAGAAGAAAAATTTAATAGGCACCGGACTTAACAAGGCAAACCTGTTGCTATTTATTAATTATTGATGATTTATAAACTTGTTATAGAATGACAGATAAGTGTAGGAGTATATTTGTAATACCGTATTGCCTACTATTAAAGTTAATCGAATACTATACATAGGTATAATTAATTGTCTGCATAGCCGCAATAGTAGCCATTTTTCTTATTTAATAAGCCTTTAAATTTAGACGAAGCCTTTTGCTAATCAGTGTCTCATTTTCTACTGTTGAGCAAAGGTTGTAAAATCATCCATAGCATTCGATCGGTAGCCATAAATGACGGATGAATCCGGTAAGATGAGCTCAAGTCGTCTCCGATGTGAGTCGGTAGGTCGTCGTGAGTCGGACTAAAGAAGCCATTAATAACTAACTAGATTTCACGCCACTTCCCTTGCGCGGTAGGCAGGGAGAACCGAACGCCATATGGCACGATCCTTACACACCTCACTCGCCTCGAACATTCATGATCCTTTTCATACAAGCTCGACGGTTTTATGGCCCCTAGCATCACTCCTAAAACTAATAAATAAAAAATAGCAGAACATTTCATGTAGTTACTTATTTTATATTATAGATATGTTACTATAAGGTTACCTGGGCAATGAAGATACAAAATATCCAACTATGATGTAGATCTTGTCACCGTAATGATTGATACGCCTCCCTATCCTCGGCAACCCGGCAGGGCCGCACTGAGGATGCGCTGCGGTGGGTCGCAGGGAGATCACTCTCCGCGTTGTCAGGGCTCTGCCCTCAATTTGGGCCGCCGGGTGGAAGCAAGAAAAATAAAAGAATAAAAAAGGCGATTTTCAAGAAATAAGTAAAAGGCGACTTCAAAAACTGTTAAGAAATCAAACGAAATATTTGTTTAGACTTTTTTTTATTTAAAATAACAACTAACAATACAATCCTGCATTCCGCTATTTACAAGTGAGCATGTACACAAGACAAAAAATAACGCAGCGTCACAACGCGGGGCACCTCAACCTATAACGACCTGACACAAAAAGAGCTCTTTCCAGAGATTTAAGTAGGTAACACTAGTTCGTGTCATTGATCAAAAACATGCATGATAATATGGACATGGCCAGACATTTGAAAAATTGTCGAGAATTTCTTCAATATGTAAATATTCAATTTTACCAAAACAACTGAAATTGACTAATTATATACGGTAAAATAAAAGAATATATACTTACAAACTTTAATAAAAATAAGTAGTCTAGTCATCCCAGCTCACTATCATGGTTTAAGCTAAGCGGACTATGACTTAGTATTCGACGCAACACTAGGAATATTGTGGTATAAAGCCCAGTCTTTCAGTCCAATATTAGGTAGTAGCATTAAAACAAAACTTCACTTGCATAAGTTGCATATGACACTGTGTAATTGACTTTATTACAGTATATTTAAAATATATTTAAATATCAGGCATGTCCGTATTATTACTACGAGTATCAATTACTAAATATGGCTGTGCCTACTCAAATCACTGTCTATTAGCTAATAACTCGTAATTGTTAAAGTTGACTCTTCTATAATAACAAGTTACGTATGTATGTATTTAATAATGAAAACTATCAAAAAAAGGATTTAGGCATAAAAGCAAAAGTAATTTGAAAGTAACAAAAAATAAATTTAACTTTTGAAATCTATGAACCTTTAGAATTGTGTCAGCTGAAAAAAAAATGTTACGTTTTCGGCACCCTTCAATCGTACATTATTTTTTGTCATAAACAAATATAAACAATACAACTATAATACTACGATTTGCAAACTTTTCTCTACATTATAGGAATAATAATATTTTCACTAAACCACCAAAGGCGTAGCCAAGAGATTCATAATAAACATAAAATACTGCGCGTGAGTTCCGAAAATATTAAAATACGATAAATGTTTGTTGACAACAAACAAACCTCTCTTGTTAGATAACACATGATTCTGTCAGTTTAATAGCCAATTATTTTAAATAAAAATAATTTAAAAAAGGAGTATCGGAATTCGCTCGCAGTTTTACAAAACAAAATACATATTACCTTAAAAATATATTAAATGACCATTCTGACCACGCCTTTACATTCCAAGAAAAATATACTCAATAATATGAGTAGACATTACAAAAATAATATTTATTTATGTTCACATGGTAGTGAATAGCATTTAGAAATTAAATAATACCATTAATATAAATAAAACCATCACTTTTTTACTATCACAAATATATAAAAATATAAACACTTCTATAGTACGTACATACAGAAAAATGCAATATATAAATTATAGACAATAAGGTTTTGTATGTGTTTAATACTTACAATTATAAAAACAATCATCATCTTCCTAGCGTTATGTCCCGTGCTTAGACGGGGTCCGCTTAGACCATGATCCAGGATTTAGCGAGTCTGGTAATTACATTGAAGCGACTGCCGATCTGACCTTCGTAACCCTAAGATAGGGGAACCAGACAATTTTTTGGATCATGGTTACAGTACAAATAAGTATATTATTTTTCACAAAAAGTATTTGCGGATGATTTATTATAAATAGGTATTATTAATTTACTACAGCTATATAAATACATAGAAACTATACACCAAGACACTGCTAATAAGGCACTTATATAAACTACATTATTTCACAGGTTACACGGTAATGTTACCTCACCAAATTATGTATCGGAAGTGAAAATGTACATCAACAGTGAAGTAATGTTACTCAAAAAAATTGTTATAGTCCGTAAGTAAGATTATAAAAAAAATACTGAATAATTATTTTTTATATAATATTCTAAAAATGACAGCGCTTGAAATATTTGAATTGGGCGCATTACGTCGCTTGGATGGTAAAATTTTACACACCTAGTGACGTCACGCGGTACTTTAACGCGCTGTATCTTCATCATTTTTGTTTGCTGAGCAAAAGAAAAAATACGTAAGCATTTTTTTTTTATCTCAATAGTGGACTAAAATTTTATTTGAGTAAACATATATATATATACGGTCGAAGAAAGAAGGAGAACCTCCTTTTTTTTTTAAGTCGGTTGAAAATTGCATATTTTTTTGTACAGTCAGCTTATTTGCGCTTGGTTAGAACACATTATTGGCTGTGTGACTTTTTAATTACAACATTACAAAAACACCAATTTACTATGAAATAAATAAAATTTAAAATAATTATAAATTCAAATCAATTTATCTTATCTTTGATTAACGTGACCGTAACTTATTATCATATTAATATTGCGAAAATAATTTCGAAATAAACTTATTACATTGAAACAAAATGAAATATAGTACAGTTAACTGGATCACCTTAAAAAGTTGACGTGATTTTTATTTAGTGATTTTCGTGGTTTGGGGATGGGCCTTAGTATCAAATAAGTTGACCGCACATATAAAAAGAAATATCAAGAATATATATTTTTATATAATATAACATATATGCCATGCCATAACATTGTAATTATCACAAATGCGCTCTCAAGTACACCAGTCTAAATTACAAATCTACAATAAAATTATCAGAAATATAAATATGGTTACATTTTTTTTTATTTTCTTGTGGTAATATTTTTGTGATAGTTTCCAGATTTTGAAACTAATAAAATTTGTTCAGAAAATAAATAAGCACTTTTCCAATGTTTTCGTAATCAGCAAGAAGTAGCCAATTACCTAATCCCAGCTATTGAATTATTTTATTAAAAACTGCCATAAATATGACATCTCATCTCATCTGTATTTAACAATAAAATATTGCATCAATCTACAAGAATAGTATAATCCATTATAAAAAATAATGAGATAAATATTTCCTCCCTCTTGAATAAGGTTTTCCTGAATAAAATATACATTAGATGACATAACATAACATTAACTCTGTTGTTTGACAAGTCACATTGTCACAAGACTTGACATGTCAATTATGCCATCTAGCTGATATCTTACTTCACAAAACACCTAGTGATCAAAATATTCTATACACTGACTGGTACTTACCAGTTAAACTATCACAAACCCACTCAATCATATAACATACATACATTTAGCTTTAAATATTACAGATTGGCATTTATATAGACACCAGCACTATAAAATAACTAGTATTTTAAGTCCACACCCGCTTTTCCGCTATATTTACATCACACACATATAAAACATATATATCTTTATATATAAAAAATCGTTTTATGTATTTATTTGGCAAATTATTTTGCTGCGAAGTCGGTGGGACGACTGTCGACATATTTATATATATATTTTTTTATATAAATGCTATTTAGGGTCTGTGTTTCGATATTATATATAGTATATATAATACACACTGGTTTGTAACTGGATATTCACTAACAAGCAGTTAAATTTTTTATATTTAACATATATTCAAAGTCAAAACTACTCCAGAAGAGATTCCATTGCCATGAAATTAGACTTTATAATTATTATATTTAAATTGTATAAACATGAAAATATATAAGGATTCAATTATCCCAAATTTTACCTACTTCCCGAAATAAATTAACATTTCACTCAATATACGAGGATACAATTCCAGTATACACCTAATTTATGTAATGCACTTGGATAATACTCCTACAAAAATTAAGTTACTTCATAAAAATAAATGTATAATATTCATAGAAATCTGAAATATACACTTTCAAACTATAAAGGCGCGATATAATGAAAGCCTTTAATAATTAAGTCCTAATATTAAACTCCAGTGGTATCTATAGGCAACATACAAGTATTAGGAATAAGTCTGATACCTCGTTAAGATTTTTTTAAACTTTACATGCAAACTTGACATTTTGTTAAAATGCTTAACAAATGTCAGATTAAATGTTTTATCAGAACGCTTGGTCAACCTATTTTAGCGCTCTTTAGTAAAATTATAAACCTACATATCTTTATTTACATAGGCTTTAAAAAAGAACTCATAAGTCAGTAGTCAGAATAAATCAACATTTTTACATGTTCAAAAAATTTATTTAACCGGTAAGAAACCGGCAAGAAACTCCAGCCCTTCTTAGACTTTTTACAGTATAATATTGGTATCATTTTGTGTTTTGTCGAGACCATAAACACTTGTGTTTTATTGGTAAAACTCACACGTGAGACAAGCAGAAAAAATAAATTTGGTTGCCAATCATAAAAAAGAATACATTGCCTATATTTCCAGTGGACATCAAAAATGACGAACGCGTCAGCCATGTCAATTTGAACTACAATCATGGCACATATATTTACGCTTTTTGACGTAATGTAGGAACACTTTGGTGTATACAGGATTCCCTTTACATATACTTTGGTACAGATTACACCTTCTATGTCGTCATATAATAACATGTATACATTTTTTAAGTATCTACAAAACACACCTGTGGCCTGTGGCATTATATGACCTTTTTAATGTAAGAAAATCCTGCGCATATCCATACTGCAACATCACGATGTGACGTCACAGAATAAACCAATCAGGTATCAGAGTGAAACGACTGTACCGCCATCTAGTACAAGCTTATGAAAACATATATAGTTTAATGTCGTAACTATTCAATCTATTCAAATCGAAACACCGACCGCAAGACTGCAAAATGCTTACAACGGCAGGATTATTGAAATACATTAATAAATACAGATCACTACAGCCCGAATCCATACTATTCTCATCATTCGATCAAGTCAGGAACTCGTGAAATGGCTTCCATAAATTACGTCACACGTCATGAGATACGGGAACAAAGTGTGACGTCATGATAATTAAGGATGCAGGGCCTAGACATGAATTTAAGTTAGGTCAGCTGTGGTTAATCAATCTATTATGATCATGTTCTGGTAAGTCGATTATTCATTGATATTAATGTAGGGCATTGGTATTTTAAGGTAAGGCATTACCTCACATTGCCGCCCCTTCGCTACGGACATGGGAGGATCTTTCACGCATATTTCACATGATGTATGGAACATAAAAAACTTAACGATTTTAAATCTTAACATAAAACCTCAAAATCGTAATTCAAATTTCGAACGTGTGACGTCACACTAAGAGTGGTGGGGAGGGGGGTTGTTCGCACAACCATTTATAAGTAGGCAGTCTAAAATCATGAATGAGTGTAACGTAATTTGTGGAGAACCCCCAATAGCTTTATTTTACAATAAATTTTACTGGTTGGGACTGGTTTCTTAGTAAATATTTATGGCTCTATACTCGATAGGCTCGTAAGTAGGGACAGTACTAAAGACGAAGGGGAGGAGAAGGGATGAATCTTGAATATTTGTATATATTTTTCTTTATATACACTTTAACTGTATTTATGCAGCCTTATTGCAACAAAATATAAATACAGATTTATTAATTCCGCAAATCGGACATTTCTGGAGCTCCTTTTTTGGTGTAACATACACCTTTTGTAAAACTAGAAGGAAATTAAATTTTCACCAAATATGTAATGGATATGGGGGTCCAAGCCTCATCACACTGCCGTGCCTACAACAAATTACAAAATCGCCTATCTTCTAACAGTTACCCGAGTTAACGCCTCTGCATATAGTTGCAGTCGAAGAGACCCTGCGCCACTGAAGCCAGGGTGGTGTTGACCACGTTGTTGGTCAGAGTGCAGTGCAGACGGCCGTTGAGCAGCTGGCCCAGCGGCGTGGCGCAGCGCAGCGCCACCGGCTCGTCCGCCAGGGGGCGCAGCGTGCTCGCCAGGAGGGGGGCGGCGGGGGCGGGGGCGGCGGGGGGCGCCGCGAAGATGTAGCGCCCCCACGTGGGGTACGCGCCCCACACGATCAGCGTCGTGATCAGCTTAGGGCCGATGCCGCCCACCGCCTATAGGAGGGGCAACTTATAAGTGACTGAAGCCGACTCAATGTTGCCGACTTAGTAGGTTCTAAATTAGACCTTAATAGCATTGCATTTGCAATAGGGATGATGACTGCATTAAAAAACTATAATTCTATTTAGACAGTCAGTTAGATTATACAAAAATACAAGACACACACATATTTTTAGCTTTATCAAATTAACAAACAATCACAAAGATAAAGCATCAAAGTTTTGGAGTGGGGGCTTGCGACGTCACTATTTAGGAAAAATTTTACAAATGTGTGACGTCACGCGAAACTTAAATGCATTGTATCTTCGTCAATGTTTGTTTGACAAAAAAAAAAAAATTCGTGTTCAATATTCTTTTATGGTCTAACTGACGGACTATACTTAATTTTTTAGTCATCTTGCCTATCCCCGAATGGGTAGGTAGACCCCACGATCTTAGTATTTGCTGCTAAAGCTACATTTAGCCAAAAATAAATAAAATCGAATCGAAAAAAAGAAAAATACAGTAATTTTAAAAATAAAGGTTTGTTATATCGTCTTCTAGATCTAGGGTATTTTTAGCTTTTTTTTAAATTTAATCACGATGTTTTCTTCATCTCCGAGCTAGTGGTAGAAGTACCCAATAGTTTTGTAAAATAAACAGGTTTGAACCCGCACCACTAAGAGGCGCGTGTCCTTACCACCGCTTTGTCTATTCTGTGACTCTCACTAATTAAACTTCACGCCACTTCCTTAGCGGGGTAGGCAGCGAGAACCGAACGCCATATGGCACGATCCTTACACACCTCACTCGCCTCTTCAACATTCATAATCCTTTTCATACAAAGTCTGTCACTCGATTAGTATATTATGATATTTTTCAGTCTACATCATCATCATCATCATCCTAGCGTTATGTCCCGTGTTTAGACGGGGTCCGCTTCCAGGATTTAGCGAATCTGGTAATTACATTGCAGCGACTCCCGATCTGACCTTCGTAATCCTAAGATAGGGGAACCAGACAATTTTTGGATCATGGTTACAAATCCAAAGTTGTTTGAATTTGCAGGTTTCATCACGATGTTTTCCCTCACCGTCGAGATAGTGGTATAAATACGTACATAGACTTGAAAAATCCAAAGGTACGTGCCCGGGTTTGAACCCGCATTCCTCGGTTAAGAGGCGCGTATCCTAACCATTGATCTACCACCGCTCTTTTTCAGTCTACTACACCTAGGGTAATTTAAATATTTGTCAGTAAATGTAATTAAAAATTCTTGGTATTTATTACTCACCATCTTGGCGGTGGGTATGTGGGCGACTCCAGCCACGATGGCGTTGGGCGGCGTGCCCACCGGCATGTGGAAGGCCATGGAGCACGCCAGGGTCGCCGGGATCATCAGGTAGCGAGGGTCGATCTCCAGCGTGCGGGACTGGAACAGCACATTGAGGTATGAGTATACATACACACATCGGGGATAATGTCCTCCTAACCGATATCAGTCATTAGCCATCTGCGCAGGAGATATTATAGTGCACAAGTGTGTGCGCTAACACAGGTGCACTCTCTGTTCCTTCACTCTCATAGTCCGGTGAGACGGCAATTCGACATGACCGGTGAGAGGTCAGGCGCAGGACCAACGGCTTAACGTACTTTCCGAGGCACGGAGGTGATTAAACCGTCAACATCCTGACTCCGGGCTGTTACTGTGTAATTTGGATATTGAAATGCCCAGCCACAAATTTTTGGCCCGACCCGGGATTTGAACCCGGGACCTCTTGGTCCTTAGGCGGCGCATGCTACCTCTAGACCAACGAGGCAGTCAAACACATCGGGGATATGACTAATATGAATATACACAGACACAGAACAAACACAAGTATTAATCACATGAATATTTGTCCTGGGTGGGGATCGAACCCACAACTCTTGGCGCATGGGCCAGGATCACTACCGAATGAGCCATCGAGCTAGTTAAAATAAATAAATAAATTCGTCTCCGTCAGAAGGCTGGTTGGCATTTGGTTGTGAGACTAGAATCAATAATTGCTACATATTTGCTTCATATATGTTAAATAATTGCTACATACGATATTTTTTTTGAATCCGCATTCTTTATTTGACCAGCCATTCTGACGTCAGGTTGGCTGGTCACTTCGTAGTTCAGGGCAGGTTTTCTTAAAGTGATTAGCGGCAATAATTGCTACATAATTACTTCATTTATATATTTTAGTAGCATCTTTATATATGTATTATGTAAGAAGATATACTATTTATAAAATTTGTTCGGTAGAAGTGCCTGACTTATTGTTTAAGCAAAAGTCATTTCCCCCGCTTATGAGCTGTTTAGGTTGCGCAGGTCGAACGAAACTCGACGGTCATCGGTATACACCGGTCAGATCAATGTATGTAATGTAGTCTGATATTTACATACATACATAACATCACGCCCATAATCTCCGAAGGGATAGGCAGAGTCAAAAGGTCAGCAGACACCTTTAACCACCCTTTAGATTGATATTTTTTATTTTTATTTATTTAATTGGTCTGACTGGCTCGATGGCGCATTTGGTAGTGACCCTACCCTATGCGCCAAGTGTTATGGGTTCGATTCCTACCCAAAACAAACATTCGTGTGATGAATACTTGTGTTTGTTCTGTGTCTGGGTGTTAATATCTAATATTTAAGTATTTATTTGTAATACCACTGTTGTTTCTGATATCCGTAACACAAGTGCTTAAGCTACTTACCTCGGAGTCAGATCAATGTATGTGATGTAGTCTGATATTTATTTATTATTATTTATTGGTCTTTTTCACAAAGTGCCCAGTGAAAATGACTATTTGCCCGCTTGTGATATGTTGTGTGATGATGCGATGGTGTGCATTGTGTCCTACGCGGTGTATGGTGAGCTTTATGTACTGTGTGATGTGTAGTGTGTGCAGTGGGCGGGGTGCGTGGCGTGCAGTATGCAGTGTGGAGTGTGCAGTGTTTTTTTGTGCATACTAAGTAGGTACGTTTATATTGCAGGTAGGTTTTTTCGCGCATCACGCAGATAATTTCTCTCGATCTCCGCGTAAGGATGCCTAAGTTATATATCTTGGATTATTGGCGGAACAGGAATTAACATGATTGTTAATTTTTTTCTTAGTTTTTCATAAGAAATAAGGTTATCAGTTTACGCAATTTTGCAAGATTGTAGAAATAAATGTATTTCGGTTTCGAAAATAAATACACGTGATATCCCCTTAAACCCCCCTCCCCCCTTGTGATATTTGGTGATTGTTTTTCGGACATCCCATCCCCCTTTTAACCCTCACGTGATTAATGGACGGCCCCTATGTAGTTAACAATGTAGAGTCACCATGTTGGCCAGCACGGGCAGGATGAGGTTGGCGATGGCGACGTTGGAGGTGAACTCGGTGATGAACTGCGTGACGAGCACGACGACGAGCAGCACGAGCGGCTCGGGCAGGCCGCGCAGCCCCTGCAGCGAGGCGCCGATCATGCCCGACAGCCCCGTCGCCTTGCTGCCCTCCGCCAGCGCGAACCCGCCGCCTACCAACCACACGTATACATACATACACATATAGATATGTCTAATACTTCTAAATATTAATCCGCGGATACGAAATCTAGATCCGCAAATACGGATATTAGACCTATAGTCAATATCATTGTAAAAACTGACTAAAAGCCTCCTATGCTCGTCTCAAGGACCTCTTTATACTTGTTAATGTTCGTTAAAGACTAGATACATAATCAAAAAGGGGGAATTTTACTATAGTACTTTATACCTGAAGAATTATATTAAATAGGTTCAATTTAATATTAAAATAAAATACTGAATATCATGTTTCAAAAATGAATTTGATAACATTATATGTAATAAATACATATTAAATAGTTACAAATAGCGCATACTCATGCTAAAAACGTCGTTTACATTATAACGACTATTAGTCGACATTATTTCCAGCAAGCCTAGCAACAAGTTCAACTTATTGTCCGAAATTCTTTTCTGACTTTGACCAAGCTGATCCAAATATGACGTCATTCAGACACCATAGTAGTCTATGAAAACAGTAACGTCAACTCGTAGCGTTTAAGCGGTTTTTTTAAAATGTCCTTTAATCTTTAAATTATCTTTAAATTGACTGGCTCGTTGGTCGAGTGGTTAGAGACCCTAGCCACGAAACCAAGTGTCGTGGGTTCGAATCCCGCTAGGGGCAAATGTTTCGTGTGATGAACATGGACATTTGTACTCGAGTCATGTATGTTTATAAACGTATTTAAGTATGTCTATCCGTTCACCTAGTATCCCTAGCACAAGCATAAGCTTAGTTTGGAACTAAGAAATTGGTATGTCAATCTGAAGAATTTAAAAAAAAACTATTTTGCCTATAAAAACACTTTTAAATTTTAATTTTATGCCTACCTATATTGTGAAGGTGGTTTAAAAAAAAATTATACAATAGCCTATTATATTCTTATTGTATTAGCTCTTACCCAACAAGAACAGCAGGCCCCATGGCACCTTATCCTTCAGGATGGCCCAAGTCACGATACCGGAAGAAGGTTTGGTCGCCACCAGTTCTTCGTCTGTAATAGAAAAAACAAGTATTACTATCGGCACTATTGAAAACATAATAATAATGTCCTCCTAACCGACATCAGTCACGGCGACCAATCTCAACGAGGATTAGTCAACTGCGCTTTTAAAACATATTTTTGAAGCTTGGGAAGGTAAACAGGATGCTGTTGGAATATTCTGTGATTTGTCGAAGGCATTCGATTGCGTCGACCACAAAACCTTGATAATGAAGCTACGTCACTATTTGTGGGAAGGTGTTTCTGGGAACTCACTTAGTCTGCTAAAGTCATACCTAACTGATAGGCTCCAAATCGTAAGTGTTAATGGAACTAACTCTTGTGGTGCCCCATTATCGATGGGAGTTCCCCAGGGCTCGATATTGGGACCTTTGCTCTTTCTTCTATATATAAATGATCTCCCATATTTTACAAGGGACTTGTGTGAGATAGTATTATTTGCTGATGATACTTCACTGATTTTTAAAATTGATAGACATAATGAATCTCTTGACGACGTAAATAACGCTCTCTCACGGGTTCTTCATTGGTTTTCAACTAATAACTTACTTCTTAACGCAAAAAAACAAAATGTGTTAAGTTCTCAATGCCTAACACAAGGCAAGTTAATACGCCAATTATTATGAATGATGAAGCACTAGATGTAGTTCAATCTACTGTGTTTCTTGGAATAACTATTGATGCTAAATTGCAATGAGGTCCCCATATTGCGGCTCTGGCAGGAAGACTTAGTTCAGCTGCATATGCAGTCAGAAAAGTAAGACAATTAACTGATGTTGAAACAGCAAGACTGGTGTACTTTAGTTATTTTCATAGCGTTATGTCATACGGTCTGCTGCTGTGGGGTTCTGCGGCCAATATACAAACTATTTTTGTATTGCAGAAAAGGGCAGTCAGAGCCATATACGGCCTTAGACCACGTGACTCTCTTAGAGAAAAGTTTAAAGAAATAAAAATTCTAACCATAGCATCACAATTCATTTTGGATTGTATTATGTATATATTCAAAAATATTGAATCATTTCCTAAAAAGTCAAATACTCATAGTTTTAATACGAGAAATAAACACAAACTTGCTGTTCCAAATCATAGACTCCAAAAAAGTGGTAATTCATTTATTGGTCTAAGTATTAAAATGTTCAATAAACTACCACAAAGTATTTTAACATTACCCTTACATAGATTCAAATTATGCATTAAATCATTTTTAATGAGTAAGGGCTATTACAAGATCGAAGAATTCCTCAATGACAAAGATTTATGGTTAACTTCATAATGAATTGTTCATCTGCAGTGATATCTAGTCTTAAGTGTGGATTAATTAAGTTTACAAAATTGTATAATTGGCATTTAAAAGAGTAACTATCGAGTTTCTTGCCGGTTTCTTCTCGATAGATTCTACCTTCCGAACCGGTGATAGTATTGTGTTTTTTTTTTTTTTATATTGACTATTTATAAGTGCTTTCTTGAAGCCTATATAAATAAAGATATTTTGAATTTGAATTTGAATTTGCGCAGGAGATATTATAGTGCACAAGTGTGTGCGCTAACACAGGTGCACTCTCTATTCCTTTACTCTTATAGTCCGGTGAGACGGCAATCCAACATGACCGGAGAGAGGTCAGGCACAGGGCAAACGGCTTAACGTGCTTTCCGAGGCACGGGGGTGATACCAACTTTCTGACTCCGGGCTGTTACTAAGTAATATCAATATTGAAATAACTAGCCACAAATTTTTCACCCGGGATTGGAACCCGGGACATCTTGCTCCTTAGGTGGCGCATGCTACCACTGGACCAACGAGGCAGTCAATTGAAGAAATACATCCTAACATGCCCGCATCCCCGAAAGAGAAGGCAGAGCCCATGGAAAGACAGCAGTTAACCGCTTTTAAACAAAAATAAAATAATTGCATTGAATGGAAAATTGTGAAAATCGTAGTAATAGAGAGCAGCGGTAAGGACATGCGCCTCATATACGAGGTGTGCGGGTTTGAATCCTTCCCTCCAATGTACTTATTTATATCACTTGCTTCCCAAAAACAGAACAAACACAAGTATTCATCATACGAATGTTTGGCCTGGGTGAAATGAAATGAAATGAAATTCTTTATTTCTGCAAGTAGATTTGTAACAAATTCTTTTGCACGTCACACTTTTTTACCCTACCAGCACCTCGACGTGAATGGCCTGATGAGAAGAGGTGCCGCAAGAAACTCAATATATGGATATATTGGCCATATATGGATCGAATGGCCCTCTTCTGCAACACAAATTTGGTTTGTATATCAAAAGCGGTGCCCCATAGCAATAGACCGTATGACATAACGCTGTGGAAGTAGCTGAAATAAACTAGCCTCGCCGTTTCAATATCAGTCAGTTGCCTTATTTTCCCTACTGCGTATGCAGCTGAACTAAGTCTCCCTGCCAGGGCACATATATGAGGACCCCATTGTAGCTTAGAATCTATGGTCATGCCTAAAAAAGTTGTGGAGTCAACAAGTTCAATATGTTCATTATTAATTATTATATTAGTACTAACTTGTCTAACAACCGGCATTGTAAACTTAATAAATTTGTTTTTTTTTGCATTAAGTTGCAGATTATTAACAGTAAACCAATTCATAACTTGTGAGAGAGTATTATTAAATCGTCATATGAATCTTTCTGCCTGTCAACTTTAAAAATTAAGGAGGTGTCATCTGCAAATGAAACTATCTCACATAGGCCTTCGGTGTAATACGGAAGGTCATTTATATAAATTAAAAAGAGTAATGGTCCTAATATAGAGCCCTGGGGCACCCCCATTAGTAAAGGGGCGCCAGGAGAGTTAATTCCATTAATACAAACTTTTTGTGTTCTATTACTAAGATCTAATGAGTCTAATAAACTTAATGCAACATTTGAGATACCATAATGCTGTAATTTCAAAATTAAGGTTTCATGATTAACACAATCAAAAGCTTTAGACAAATCACAAAAAAATACCTATAGCATCCTGTTTATTTTCCCAGGTGGGAATCGAACCCACAACTCTTGTCGCATGAGGCAGGGTCACTACCGAATGCGCCATCGAGTCAGTCAAAATATGGTTGAATAAAGCGATAGCTGACACATACGTCATACTTGGATACAGGTGCCACCTTTGAGGGCTGGCCTGGTGTCTAATGGGTATGATGGTAAGAGATATGAGCGTACTCACAGGAGGCTGAAGACCAGAAGAACTTCATGAAGTCCACTGACATGGGGATGATGAACATCAGCACCACGATGAACATCGACGTCACGCCGTCCTTCACCTTCCTGAAAGTTTTGAATGTTTCATTAGATTGTGATGATGAGGATATCATTCCATCCCGTGATTCGACAACCTTGACTGTCATAGAGCTTAGGGGGTGTTAGTGGAGAGGGCGCGATCTGTCCGTATCATAATATTTTAAATCTAGTTATGTATTATAACCGCGTAACGTGGTTTAATGCCGCCCGGGTAGGGATGCAACGATATATCGATATATATCGGCGCCCTAAAATATCGACGAAGGTCGATATATCGATATCAAAAAAAAGAATAGTATATCGATGTGTCAGCGGCACATTTTAAATTTTAATTATGATAACATTGGTTTAATTCTTTGTAGACTTTTTAATGCAAATTCGGCGTTATGTGTTTTAAATACGTTATAATTGATCAGCAACAGTGTTAATCTTATAATATAACAATAATCGTAACTGTTGCTTAACTAACTTTTCACTGGTTATTATTATAATAAACTTTTCACATTTACCATTCGCTTACTCTTTAAAAAAGATCGATATTTTTTACGATATCGCCTCGAATCTGTCGATGTTATCGACTATCGATATTTTTAGGCTTTCGATATAAATATATTTTTGTTTACTTGCAACCCTACGCCCGGGGGAGAGGGGTGGCCCAATTTTTCCGCCCTAAGGGCGGTGAGGGCGCAAGTACTCTGCTTTCCACCGCTTCTCATACACGTCATACCATCTCTCAAACAGTGTCACCCAGGGCGGTTTGCTAATGTTAAAAAAAAATCGCTCACCTGTAATAAGTCCTTTAAAATTTACCAAAAAGGACTGAAGATAATAGAAATAATAAACCAGTTTAATGAAGGTCACATCAAAACCAAACTATTCAGTCGCCAGGCAACCAAATATGCTAGAGGCCACTCACATGCTGGTCATGACGTCGGCCCAGCCGTCCATGAAACCGGGCTTTCTGAAGATGTACAGGAACACGGCGAAGATGAACAGCATACCGGCCGACTGCGAACAAACAGACAGACATTAGTACAACAATACTGGCTAAATAATATTAGACTGGCTCGATGGCGCCTTCGGTAGTGACCCTGTCCCATGCGCCAAGAGTTGTGGGTTCGATCCCCACCCAGGACAAACATTCGTGTGATGAATACTTGCGTTTGTTCTGTGTCTGGGTGTTAATATTCAATATTTAAGTATATATGTGTAATACCACTGTTGTTTCTGATATCAGTAACACAAGTGCTTAAGCCACTTACCTCGGAGTCAGATCAATGCATGTGATGTAGTCGGATATTTATTTATTTATAAACAAGAAAAAAAATCTCAACATTGAACTTAGACTACGAAAGTTCTTAACTACTTTTTTAGAAGTATAGTAAATTAAACCGTTTTTGCAAAATGTTTAAAGTATGTTTTTTGATGTAGAGGTAATGAGATAAACTGTTTTTGACTAAAATAGGAATGCCCAATCCAGCTCATTGCTTATCTGTAGTGTAGTATGCGATTAGTGGCGTATGTGTGTGAGTTTGGCTTCATCGGTTCTCATACAAAGTTTGTGACATGCCCCTTCCCTTAGTTATTTCTGTTCTGTGTTAGTAACGAACAGCAATAAATTTTTAAATAAAAAAATAAGATCACGATCCTCACCCGTTCGTGGAAGGTGATGGGCCCCAGGTTCCTGTACTGCTCGCTGATGACCTTCATGGTAGTCCCGGAGCCGGACGACGCCGCCGCCACCTTCTTGGCGGCCTCGCTGTTCGGTCTGCAAACAGGTGACCAACATTTAAAAAAAGTTAGGATTTCTCACGTAAATAGCCGTCTATAGCACAGTTCCATTGATTGGAACGATGGTATGCTTGAATGGATCGCAAAAATCTAATTTCGAAATTGAGTTAACATACATACATACATAACATCACGGCCATAATCCCCGAAGGTGTAGGCAGAGTCTAAGGGACAACATGCCCCTTCAACCACATTCAGCCAAAAATAAAGCCGGGCTGGGTTAGATGGAAAATTGTGAAAAAGCAGTGACAAGCGCCTACACAATCACACACCCAAAACCCGATATACCATTAGTCGCCTTTTACGACATGCTAGGCAAGAACCACAGTTGGCATATTCTTTTTAAGTCCCAGACCAAGACGGGACAGTGGGCTGGGTTGGATGGGAAGCTGTTGTTGAGTTAATGCTTGCTTAAACATTTTAACATGACTCAAAATGTAATTTTTCCAAAAAAAAGTGTGATGCGGTGTAAAAGGACTGGGTCCTCTACTTAGTTTCGAACGCCGTTGTTGCGAATTATTTTCCCGCTGCCTCATAGGTTCGCTACCTTACGGACTCGAATGACGTAGTCGCGAACAACGCTGTTATGAAAAACGTTTTCACTGCCTCATACCCTCGAATGCTTGTGATTTCGATTTGTGTAGTCACAAATGTATCAAAAATATTCATGTGCCTATCTAATAATATAGTCCAAGAAAATAGGCCTTTAAATACGAATTTGAGGTAAATACTTGAATTTTTGATATAAGTTACTTTGAAAGATTTAAAAACGAACTGTGTAAGTTTTTTGTAAAATCACCCCCGAGAACATTTGAAAAAAAAATAAAAAGTATTTGTTTTTGCAATTTTGGGAAAACGATAAGTAGTAGAAAAAAAAAGTTCAAATAAAAGTTGTAGAGCATCAGATTTTATAAAGAAATGTCCTATTTATGTTTTCGCTAACATTAAAATTATCCGAGATAGGGCGGTTAGAAGCTTGGGGATGATAGTAATAGTCTGGTCAGTTTTCCATTTTGATTTGAAAGGATAGGACCAACGGGAAAATTTGTGTGTGTACTAGATATTTAACAATCCAGAAATTCAGGTCTCTGACACAACAGGTTAGCTAAAAAAAAAGCGCGGAAGATCGAAAAAGGCAAATAACTCATGAGTAGTGCAAAATATTGAAAAATGCTAAATGTAAAAGTTATAGATAATTGAATTTCCTACAACAATGGTATCTGCATATTTTTTCATAAGTGCGATACTTTTCGCAAAAAACACGCCTAAGTGTAAAATTATTTAAAAATGTTTTTTATCTTTCAAGTTTTTCTCAATAAATAATAATGCGTATAGCTACATTATTAAGTCTATTTTTCAATAATAAGCAGCACTTTATAAAATATTTTTTCCTTACTAAGATGCAATTTTTTTTTCTCTTCTAGACGGGTTTTTAATGCAGAATTAAATCCTTTGGCTTATGCGAAATCCCTCTATTTAGTACCTGTAATTTATTAACTTTCATTAAATAAAGAGAAATGATCAGTAGTGACTGCCTGACCGAGTCAGGATTTCTTGCCAAAACCGAAACCGAAACCGAACATTAGGCAGCTCTCTTAGTTTTGGCTTAGGTCGACATAGCATGTTGAAATGAAGTGTATCTTTACTTTTATGTCTCCTGACCCGGTGTCTATCTGTATTAGTGAGATAAGAAAAAAATATTGGTTTCGTTTTTTTCTTTTGTTCAAATAAATTTGAATGACAAATACAGCGCGTTAAAGTTACCTGTGACGTCACTTGTTCCGTAAATGCACTACGCTCTAGATTTTTGAAGCGCTGTATCTTTGTAATTTTCCAAGTATTCGATAAAGCAAAAAATACGTGTGTTATTAACCTAATGATTGAAACTGGATTTTTTCCCCAAGAATTAAAAAAAGCTAAAATTAAACCATTATTTAAAAAAGGGTGCAAAAGCAACTTAAATAACTACCGTCCCATATCATTACTGTCATGTTTTTCGAAAATATTCGAAAAAGTTATTTATAATAGACTACTAGCCTTTCTGGACTCATATTCAATATTAAACAAATATCAATTTGGCTTTCAGAAGAAAAAATCCACCACTCTAGCTATATATAATGTACTCAGTGATGTATGGGATTCCTTGAATAATAGATCAAAATGCATAGGTCTATTCTTAGACATGTCCAAAGCATTTGATTGCGTAGTACATGATACCCTATTAAATAGACTGGAAAGTGTGGGTATACGTGGAATAGCTTTATCTCTATTAAAAAGTTACTTGAATGATAGAGAACAAGTGACAGTAGTTGAAACCTTTAATAAATTAACTAGAACTTTTGAGGAGGTTCAATCTAAACCTAAAAAAATTACCCTTGGTTTGCCACAAGGAAGTATTCTCGGTCCTCTGTTGTTTTTGATTTATGTCAATGAATTACCTAATATCACGGAACATAAATGTATCATGTTTGCTGACGATGCTACTATTTTTATACAAGATAAGAAAGATGTGGATTTTCAAACAAATATAAATAAAACTTTGGAAAGAGTGGTTGATTGGCTTGGTAAAATGAATCTAAATGTAAATTTAACTAAAACTAAGGCAATTCAATTTAAAAATTATAAAACAAAGTCACTAAACCTAAACATAGTCGAAAATAATACTAAAATAGAGGAAGTAGATAACACTAATTATCTAGGGGTGACCATTGATGCCCAGCTAAATTGGAAAGCTCATATCACAAAAATTAATAAAAAAATTAGTAGTTATTGTTATGCATTATCCTTATTAGCTGAAAACACATCTATTGAGGTTACTAAAGCTGCTTATTTTGGGCAAGTTTATCCTTTGTTGTCATACGGAATTATTTTTTGGGGAAACTCCACGAATGTGCAGTCTACTTTCGTTTTGCAAAAGAAATGCCTTCGTATAATTTACAGAATGTATAGCGACGAAAGTCTAAGAAATGTATTTAAAGATAAGGGCTTCCTGACATTGACAAATATATACATACTGGAAGTGACTACTTTTATTAAACAAAATAGCGATTACTTTAAGAATCAATTGTCTATTCGATCCAATTTACGCAGTCAATACATTAATAATATATGTGTACCAAGATCTCATACCTATGTATACTGTAAAAGTACTCATTACATAGGTACCAAAATATTTAATAAATTACCATCTTATATTAAATTATTAAATTTACCTAAATTTAAAATTGAGCTTAAGAAATGGTTGTCAGTAAACGTTTTCTACAACCTTAATGAATATTTTGGTACTAAAAATTTTATTTAAACTAATTGATTTAACTTTTATATTGCATACCCGGTATGGGTAACTGTTGAAACTTATATAAATTATATGTAACCACCTTTTGTAACACAGTTTCTGGCAATAAAAAACATTCTATTCTATTCTATTCTATTCTATTCTATTCTATTCTATTCTATTCTATTCTATACGTATTCAATATTTTGATAATTTTACTTACGAAACAAAACAAATATTTGAGTCAAGTAAACAGGAGGAATCATCAAAAGCAAAGAAAACCAAAAAACCCTTCACAGTTTAACATTTTAACAAAAACAAAAGCCTAGAAATCCAACTCACTGAACAAGTTCTTAAGCTAGACAAACTCATCGACCAAGCGGATATACCAATACTGAGGAACCTCTTAATACTTAACAGTAATTAATAAAATTATAATAGACTAATGCCAGCTTATACAGTTGCTTCTTGAAACATCAATAGCCTGGTCGTTTATGTTATTATGTTGAAATTCTACACCCATAGCATACATTGATGTACTGCTTGTCTCTGAAGCACAACTAATATTCAATCACATAAGTGCTTTATCATTACAATCAAGGACTATCACATTTACTCAATCTTCCATCCAGACGGGACTGCTCATGCAGGAACTGCTGTGATTGGGAAAAGAAATATAAACCATAAAATACTACCAAAATATAAAACAGTACAGATGTACTGTTTTATATTTTGGTAAAACAGTACAGACGAGACTCCCATGCAAAGAATGTTGCATTTAAGTCTGAATTCTTTGCATGGAAGTCACGTCTGACTATTCCAAGAGGACGAGAGCTGAAGAAAAGCCTTGACAAGAACAACGTCTACGTATTTAGCACAGGTCACACAAAATATTCGACAAGCTCTATAGTGCATTCCGTAGTGACCGTTTTTTATTTTCTTATTTTTTTTCCCCGGGTGTAATCCGTCATGGATCTCCCACGGCTCGGGGGAACTGCGGAAGTATGTCGGACTCCTACTGACTAAAACACCCGGGGTGTTCTGCCGCATCGCTTCTGGAGAGGAGCCCTGGGAACGCTATGCCTACCAACGAACCCCTCCCGCCTGCGGTCGCTCTTGCGAGGACGACTTTAACATTGCTCCATCGAGCTATACTTCGACTAGACGCCCCGGAACACAAGGGGCGTCTACGTCTGGCTAGGATGCCGGTGATGGACCCCCCGATTCATCACTAGCTAGCGCAGGCTAAGGCGGCATGCGTGCCGTGAAATGCGCACGACGCCGACCGGGCCTATTGCGGCGCATGGGCTGGGAGTTCGGGTCTCGCTCCCGCTCCCTTTCTGTCGTCTCCTTTTGCGCCATGACGGTGTCGCAAAATGTCACCATCGCGCGCCTCGCCTCCCCACTGCCCACCATAGCTCGTGTGATTGTCAGCAGTGTGAGGTCTCCAACTATAACCGCAGACGGGTGACTGCGCGGGATTGACCATGCTGGACACAGCTCCCGGGTGTGCTGGGCTGAGCCTATAGCTCCAGAATGACAGTTATGGCAAACTGCCGTCGGTTCGCGTCCTGCCACCTGGCACAAATATACCAAAACAGCCATGGCCAGTTAGTGTCTGTGCCAGGTTGAATGTCATTTCGCCATGTTTGCAGCTGACCCAGTCTCGGAGGACTTATTACATCAACTAGTTCCCGGCTAGGTCCCGGGTTATCACGTCTTTCCGACCATATGACGAGCAATGCTTCTCGCACTTCATCCCGCCATGCTTGGACCTAGCGGGGGTGAAGACGAGGATTCTCACCCGATTCGATGGCTCGGTCTGGGTGTTAATATCCAATATTTAAGTATATTTTAGTATTACCACTGTTGTTTTTGACATCTGTATCAGAAGTGCTTAAGCTACTTACCTCGTAGTCAGATCAATGTATGTGATGTCGTGGGATATTTATTTATCAAACATATTGGCCCACAGATCCCAAGAAACTACCAGAGGTCCTAGACTTTCTGGTTTTTAATGGATTCTCAGAGCGATATTCAAATAATGAAAGCTGTTATGATAGCAGTTTAGATCATACACAAATCATTACCACTATAAGTTCTACAATACAATAATAGAAAAACCCATTTAGTAAAAATACAGACTGACACGGTACGCCTTTAGAAAACACATAGATTTAAATATAGTTATAAAAGTTCTACTTAAAACAAGTAATGACATCGACGAGGGATATATTATGGTTTCCGGACATAGCGGTCCATAATCGACGCTCTATCCCGTTTGAAGTCGCCCATTTCAGAATCTTGGGATAGGGGGATGGAATCTTCGCTATATCATTTGATATAATGCATTCAATTCTACCACTCAACTATAATGGAGGCACTGCTTTACTATTGGGTACCGACATATCTGCGGGTTTTGCATGGAAGTAGAATAAGCACGCGGTCGAGTCGCTCACAAACTGCGTTCGGAACAATGATGAAAGAAAAAGAGTTGGTCTGAAAGACAACGTCGGAATTAAGGTAAGAAGAAGCATGCTCTGGTGATCCGGACATGTGGGAAAAGTAGATGACAAAAAAATATTGAGCGAAAGTGGAAGAATGAAGGACCCGCGGAAGGTCCAGGCTTACCTACCATGACCAGATTGGTCGTGCGGTAACAGAAAGGTGAAGGTGAAAATGTTAAAGTAGCAAGTGAGGTGTGTAAGGATCGTGCCATACGACGTTTGGTTCTTTCCTACCCCACTAGGGAAGTGGCGTGAAGTTTAGTTTAGTTAAGTTCAAAACCATAGAGCTTTTATGAAGGGATTATTAATGTTAAAGAAGCAAATGAGGTGTGTAAGGACCGTGCCATATGGCGTTCGGTTCGCTCTACCTACCCCGCTAGGGCATTTTCCTAGCGGGGTAGGCAGAGCGAACTTACTTCACGCCATTGCATGAAGTAAGGTATTGACGCGACTACTATAAAGCAAGCTGTGCTCAGGATTTCTTTGTGTAAAACAAAGGGGGGTTATTATATATCCACAAAATATCCACATTATACGCCACACAATACGCCATAAGCATGCTAAATAGCTAGTCTACAGAGTTAACTGTCGGGAAAGAGATATTCTTGAGTATAATTTACATCCAATTGAAGTCATCGAGGTCACATATTAAAGCCTGGATATCATTAGGGACTAGGGGGCTTGTGAAACTTGGTGCCACTGCATCATCAGATGTCTTGATAAAAGCTTTGACCAAACATTAGAAATAATGCTGACGGGACTAAACTAGAGTAGAGTTCAATGGTAAGAACACGCACCTCTTAACCGAGGAGTGCGGGTTCAAATCCGGGCATGTACCTCTGTATTTTTCAAATCTATGTACGTATTTATTACCACTAGCTCGATGGTAAGTGGTAGCGCTTCAAAAATCTGGAGTGTCTGGAGTGAGCGCGTCACGGGGACCTTTAACGCGCTGTATTTGTCATTCTTATTTTTCTGAACAAAAGAAAAAAACGTAACCAATATTTTTTTCTAATCTCACTTTTACAGATAGACATTGATTTTCCTATGTTGTATGTTTTAGCTGACCATATTCATCTTGCACCATGACAGATGTTACCTGCAGATGTACCGTTTTATATTTTGGTAGTACTTTATGGTTTATATTTCTTTTCCCAATCACAGCAGTTCCTGCATGAGCAGTCCCGTCTAAATGGAAGATTGAGTAAATGTGATAGTCCTTGATTGTAATGCTGTTGAACTTATCTTTATTTACATAGGCTTCAATAAAGCACTTATGTGATTGAATATTAGTTGTGCTTCAGAGACAAGCAGTACATCAATGTATGCTATGGGAGTAGAATTTCAACATAATAACATAAACGACCAGGCTATTGATGTTTCAAGAAGCAACTGTATAAGCTGGCATTAGTCTATTATAATTTTATTAATTACTGTTATTAAGAGGTTCCTCAGTATTGGTATATCCGCTTGGTCGATGAGTTTGTCTAGCTTAAGAACTTGTTCAGTAAGTTGGATTTCTAGGCTTTTGTTCTTGATAAAATGTTAAACTGTGAAGGGTTTTTTGGTTTTCTTTGCTTTTGATGATTCCTCCTGTTTACTTGACTCAAATATTTGTTTTGTTTCGTAAGTAAAATTATCAAAATATTGAATACGTATTTTTTGCTTTATCGAATACTTGGAAAATTACAAAGATACAGCGCTTCAAAAATCTAGAGCGTAGTGCATTTACGGAACAAGTGACGTCACAGGTAACTTTAACGCGCTGTATTTGTCATTCAAATTTATTTAAACAAAAGAAAAAAACGAAACCAATATTTTTTTCTTATCTCACTAATACAGATAGACACCGGGTCAGGAGACATAAAAGTAAAGATACACTTCATTTCAACATGCTATGTCGACCTAAGCCAAAACTAAGAGAGCTGCCTAATGTTCGGTTTCGGTTTCGGTTTTGGCAAGAAATCCTGACTCGGTCAGGCAGTCACTACTGATCATTTCTCTTTATTCAATGAAAGTTAATAAATTACAGGTACTAAATAGAGGGATTTCGCATAAGCCAAAGGATTTAATTCTGCATTAAAAACCCGTCTAGAAGAGAAAAAAAAATTGCATCTTAGTAAGGAAAAAATATTTTATAAAGTGCTGCTTATTATTGAAAAATAGACTTAATAATGTAGCTATACGCATTATTATTTATTGAGAAAAACTTGAAAGATAAAAAACATTTTTAAATAATTTTACACTTAGGCGTGTTTTTTGCGAAAAGTATCGCACTTATGAAAAAATATGCAGATACCATTGTTGTAGGAAATTCAATTATCTATAACTTTTACATTTAGCATTTTTCAATATTTTGCACTACTCATGAGTTATTTGCCTTTTTCGATCTTCCGCGCTTTTTTTTTAGCTAACCTGTTGTGTCAGAGACCTGAATTTCTGGATTGTTAAATATCTAGTACACACACAAATTTTCCCGTTGGTCCTATCCTTTCAAATCAAAATGGAAAACTGACCAGACTATTACTATCATCCCCAAGCTTCTAACCGCCCTATCTCGGATAATTTTAATGTTAGCGAAAACATAAATAGGACATTTCTTTATAAAATCTGATGCTCTACAACTTTTATTTGAACTTTTTTTTTCTACTACTTATCGTTTTCCCAAAATTGCAAAAACAAATACTTTTTATTTTTTTTCAAATGTTCTCGGGGGTGATTTTACAAAAAACTTACACAGTTCGTTTTTAAATCTTTCAAAGTAACTTATATCAAAAATTCAAGTATTTACCTCAAATTCGTATTTAAAGGCCTATTTTCTTGGACTAATAGGGATGTTGACTGGCTAGTCAATTGAGATACTTTTTAAGAGCTGCCAAAACGAAATCACTTCATAGATTTTGTATGGGCTTGTCAACGTGTGACGTCACTAGTATAGTCAACTGACTAAATATTAAGCAGTTTTTGTAAAATTAAAAATTTTAGACTCAATATGATTCAAAATCAATAAGGCTTAACAAGCATACTACGATACTTTCTATTTCAGAATTGACATTTCAAAATTAAAAATATAAATGAATTTCTTAGAATAAGCTATTTCCGTCATTTCTTAGATAATTTATTAAATTTGGGTGAAAAACATGAATATAAAATATTTTCTTCAGAAACAAACCAAAATAATATTTGTTTTAAAACCATGAATTTTACACAGATGGCGTATTATTATAGTGCTTGTAGCGCCATCTTGTATTATTCCTGACAAACAGACTAAACTTTCCTATAGTTCCAATTACTCACCACTGTCGCTGTTCTTGCGCGAGTTATAGCAGTAAATTTTCAAGTATGGGCAGTGACCCTCTGTTGTACGTAGTATATTATTACTCTGTGATATCACAGACTAGAAAATTTAAAAAATATTCTGTAGCTAAACAAGTACTACATACCTGAACATGCCCATAAAGGTGACCTGCAGCGCGAGCCAGACCAGCAGCTGCATCACCAGCATGGGCGGCGTGCTGTACGCCATGAACCAGAAGAAGTTCACCGAGCCCGAGTACTCGGGGAACTCGCTGCAACACAATACGTGACATTTATAGTTTAAGTATGCAACCCTCTAAAAGATTAACTAACTAACTAAACTTCACGCCACTTCCCTAGCGGGGTACGCAGCGGTACAGATTAGCGGTACATTTAATATATTCAGTGCCATAACCACGCCTGGAGAGTTCTCGTAACTCTTATTCCAGTGCCGACGACTCTCCTTAATTTGTAGGCGGCACATGAGAGTTCATCGTGAAATACGTATTCGAGATTTTTTTCTGCTTCATAGATGATTATAATATTTTCGATGATGGCCTTTCTATCTACGAGGACTCTAGCCCAAAAGCCCCCTATAAGGGGTTCGCCTCTGGGCGGAGCTCAATTCCCCACCCCCCTCCCTCCCTCCCAGATGGAATGCTAATGATATGATAAAAAAATTCTATACTTTTGTCACCCATTTCAAAGTCCCGCCCCCAAAAGTCCCACCATAGAGGTTTCAAGCAGTCCCCCAGCGTGGACGCGCGTACTCAGGCAGTAGCAGAGCGTGACGTCACCCGGTCACCGGCCAGGTACTCACGCGTCGAAGATGCCCTTGAAGGCGGAGTTGGTGGCGGTCCCGACGAGCGTCCCGCAGCCGCCCAGCGTGGACGCGTACGCGATGCTCAGGTAGTAGCACACCGTGATGTCGCTCGGGATCGGCGCCCTGGGACACAACATTTATATAAATAAATATTCGACGACATCACATACATTGATCTGACTCCGAAGTAAGTAGCTTAAGCACTTGTGTTACGGATATCAGAAACAACAGTGGTATTACAAATATATACTTAAATATTGTATATTAACACCCAGACACAGAACAAACACAAGTATTCATCATACGAATGTTTTTCCTGGGTGGGAATCGAAACCACAACTCTTATCGCATGGGGCAGGGTCACTACCGAATGCGCCATCGAGATTACCGCACAACTTAGTTAGTTACAAATATACACATATTTTTTGGACTACTTCAATGATCCATCATAGTTGTGGATTGAGCACCACGTCAGAACTTTGATAAGCTGTATCTACTTTCGTAAATTTTCGAGGATATGATAAAGCAAAAATACGTATTCAATATTTTTTGACAATCTAACCCACGATGATCTGGGACTTGAAAAGAATGTGCCAACTGTGTTTCTTGCCTAGCATGTCATAAAGGGCGACTAATGGTATAACGGGTTCTGGGTATGTGATTGTGTAGGCGACGGGCTAGCCACTTGTCACTACTTTTTCACAATTTTCCATCTGAATGTGGTTAAAGTGGCCTGCTGCCCCTTTGACTCTGCCTACCCCTTCGGGGATTATGGGCATCATGTTATGTTTGTTAAGTTTTGTTCCAACTGACGGACTAAATAATAATGTTCTTTATTTTTCTAATATTGAACCATTTTCATCACATACATGAATCAGTCCTTTCGTATAATATACACGTAGGTAAAGATGTCTATCTAGTAGTACTTACTCTTCGACTTGATCCTTGGCCGGCTTCACATCTTTCCCGTTTTCAGGAAGTGCATTCTTCTTCCTGTTGATATACACGTCGCCTAGTCCTTGCTGTGAACAAATAAATAGGTTATTTGACACTATTATTATAGGGGGTCTCAAAGAGGTGATATTAGTAGATTTTAAAATAAATAAATAAAAAATAAATTCTCCAGACTGACACACCAATTCCCAACACCAGTTCCAAACTAAGCTTATGCTTGTGCTTTGGATACTAGACGAACGGATAGAGATACTTAAATACGTTTATAAACATCCATGACTCGAGTACAAGTCCATGTTCATCACACGAAACATTTGCCCCTAGCGGGATTCAAACCCGCGACCCTTAGTTTCGTGGCCAGGGTCTGACCACTCGACCAACGGGCCAGTCTAAAAGAATGTGCCGATCGTGTTCCTTGAGTAGCAAGTCGGACTACGCAGGAAATATAATAGTGCACAAGTGTCTGCGCAAACACATGTGTACACTTTGTTTCTTCACTCTCATAGTCCGAAACGGCAACACGACATGATCGAATATAGATCAGGGTGCTTAGCCTAATGCGCGCAAGCGATTCGATAACGAACTTCGCTAACGCCCGTATCGCGCCACGGTGGGTCCGGGTGGACAAATCGGGAACTAACTCCGAGTTCCGCACTATGAGTTCTTAGTTAACAAGTTTGTGGCGCGACACGAGCGGTAGCGAAGTTCGTTATGGAATTGCTGGCGCGCATTTGGCTAAGCACCCAGGAGCAGGACCAACAGCTTAACGTGCTGTCCGCGGCAGGGGTTGATAAACCGCCAACTTTCTAACCCCAGCCTAGCCAGCCAGCCTAAGTAATTTTAATATTAAAATATTCAGCCACAATTTGTGGCTTGAGCGAGGGTTCGAAGTCATGACAATCAACAAGCAAATAGTTTGCCCTAGGCACCAAATTCTAATATTGAAAAATGGCTAAAAATAAATAATATAGATAGATAAATCGTTTATTTTACTACATCACACACATACATGAAAAATACAGTCATAAGAATAACCTAATTAGCTGATAATAAAATAAAAGAAAGAATAAAAAATAAAAAAATAAAAAATATGTAACTGGCTCACCTGTTCCAGCACCTCAAGGATGGCCTCCACGATGGGCACCATCATGGTGGTGGCGGCCGCGTTGGACACCCACATCGATATGAACATCGTCACGAATGTCAGTCCGAAGTTTAGCCTGGAACAACAAGGTTTTTGAATAAAATATCTACCACATGGCGTACCTGTTTGGTAGGGTCTTTTCGTCGTGATTAGCTGGTACCAGCATCGATAAACGACATCGGTTATCATACATAGATACATATAATACATACCGTCCTAACCGATTTCGGTTAAACCGGCCAATCTCAACGAGGATTGGCGGTATTATAGTGCTCAAGCATGTGCGCAAGCATAGGTGCACTCTCTGTTCCTTCATAGTTCGGAGAGACGGCCACCCGACATGACAATTTTTTGGCCCGACTCGGAATTTTAACCCAAGACCTCTTGGTCCTCAGGGGGTTACATGCTACCATTACACCAACGAGGCAGTCAATACACATAGGTACATGTATGTATAAACAAAAAGCGCTCACAAACTCGCCTATAAGTGAGCAGTTGACCGTATCCAGAAGAATCAGACGTTCAGTATCACACGTTATTGGACCGAAATTTCTCCTCTCTCCTCTTTGTTGTGCTACTCACCTCCTATGAGAACAGCCGACCACCTGCACGGTCCACAGCGCCACCCTCTTCGGCAGCTTCGAGTGCTGCACCCCAGCAGCTATCATCAGACCGCCCATGAACATCATGTTCGTCTCCTTCATGTACGCAGCACAGGTCTTGTCCGAGTCCAGGATGCCCATGGTCGGGAACAGCACGATGGGCAGCATTGACGTCACTGGTAATGGAAGCAGCTCCAGCACCCAGTAGATTGCCATGATGAGAACCACATACATGCATCGGAAGGCCTGGAAACGGGAAGGCAATTTATGTTATTATATTCCATATTTGTCTGGCTCGATAGCGCATTCGGTAGTGACCCTGCCCCATGCGCCAAGAGTTGTGGGTCCGATCCCCACCCAGGACAAACATTCGTGTGAAGATTTGTGGGCGTGTGGGGTGGCGATCTATCTCCACCCAGTCAAACATTCGTGTGATAAATTTGTGTTGAATACATATTTGTAATACCACTGTTGATTCTGATATCCGTAACACAAGTGCTTAAGCTACTTACCTCGTAGTCTCGGATCAATATAATGTGATGTTGTTGATATTTATTTATTTCTATCTATTTATTTATCGACCGTGAGATTCGCTTAGTTTTGCATACAATATATGAAGGCAGATATAGCTACTTTAGTACAGGACCTTATTTCATGATATTTTATATAGAATCATCATAGAACATAAATAAAGTAACTCAGTTAACCTTCAAGTTTGTTTTAAAACCGGCTCGAAGGACTATTCCAACAGGTCCTTCGCGTCGGATATTTTAAGTAATGACGGTACGTATGACATCATCATCTGCCTATACTCGTCCTCAGCTGGACATAGGCCTCTCCTAATAAACTCATAAATGTAATCAAACATAAACCATCCTCACCGGAGCCTTATTCAAAATCGGTATCGGCAGCAGAACCAGTGGTGTCAGCACCACAATCATGGACTTCCAGTAAATAGAGAAGAAGAGTCTCAGCCGCTGCGTCAGCGACGCGGCCGACCTACCTCTGGAAAAGAAATATGTCGTGCCGCTGGAAAAGAGAACAAACACACGCATTATAACGACCTGTTCGTACCCGGCTGGTGCATTAGTGCGCTGGAAATTAAAAAAGCAGTCATTAATAAAATTAATAAATAAAAGAGACGACAAACACATTCCGAGCCATGTCTACTGAGTCAAAAGTCAATAGTCAAAATATTCTTTATTTATTTAGGTTTCAAGGAAACACTTATAAATCGTCAAATGCAAGTAAAGCTATATGATTCTACCACCGTGGGACGGTACTAAGTTTATAAGCGCGAATTTTAAGTGTATGGAACAATGTATGTAATTTTAAAAACTTTAGCTATAAAATATTGCAGTTATTGTACTTCATACATAAGAGTAACATATAAACAGGTTCATGGTATGTTATTCTCTTTTTTGTAACAAAAATAAGTATATGATCAAAAAGTACAATCATCCTTATTTTTCAAAATTTCAACATCAGTAGACTTGACTTATAGATTCATACTATTTTGTTTTACTCTTTTGTCTATTTTTCTTTCAATATATATACATTCTTACTAAAAAACATAATGTTTAAAATTAAAAAAAGTTTATATACTTTAATTAAAAGAAATGCAATTAATAGTAACTATTTCTTTGACAAAAGTATTCACAAAATAGTGTGACAAAGTAACAGACAAAAATAATAATATCAATCTATTAATCAGTATGATAGTTTTATATTTAATAAAGTGCATAATAAAAATTATTTGCAAACAAAAATCAGATTTTATTTCAATATCAAACGAAAATCATGTATTAAGTGTTTTACTTGTCATGCAAACTGTGCTACACACATTGCTTAAAAAATCATCTAAGTGCCTTCATTGTGAAACTTCTTGCGCGCATATGGATGCAAAGCAACCAGACTTTGCTTTATATTTAGTTAATATATTTAAGAAAATAACTAACTAAAGCTTCATTCATAAAGTTTTAAGTAACCACACAATTAAGTAATTGTTGAGTTAAAATTATAAAGTATCATGCTAACTTATTAAAATAATTAAAATAAAATCTAAGTGATTTTTATGCATATAATTCAAGAAATATTTCTGAATTTATTATGCTTTGAATCTAACTGTGTTTAAAGTAAGTAGTTTCAACAAATTAACCAAATAAACTATCAATGATTAAAAAATATTTGGAAATTGCAACAAAAGTTTTAGAGCTATGAAGAAAGTTAAGAAATTTTTGTGTAAAAGTGCCCAAAAAACATTCCTGAACAATAAAAAAAATGCTAGATTTATAAGTAGTCTATGGTGCTGTTTTTTTATTTACAAAAACAAACAAATACCATGCAAATGGCCATGCGTCAAAAAGTGTAGACGTTGCACGGCAGAGGCACTTACAAACTGATTGTTAGTACCGGGATACACAGGTATTTTATAGCGTGTATTTATTCTTTTAATAAATTCCTCTAAAACTCTGTAAAAAAGTAAGTAAGTAATTATATTTTTTTCTATGAAAGTAATTTCTGTGAAAAGATCAAATAGGCACAGCTTCAATAATAAATAATAATGAATAAATACTTTTAGACTTTCATTCAGCACATTCTATTTATTCTTATTGATAAGGGTTTTGTAATTATTCATAGGTTGTATAATATTATGATTTGTAGGGTAGTGAATTAGATAAAAGTTTAATAAATATGTAAATATTAAATTTCTTCTTCCCTTTTGATAGGATTGATTATTGCATAATTACCGGATGTCGTCGTTGACGTGGACCCCATTTTCCACTGTATTAGACATTTTTGAAGATTTCTTAAACTTTTCGCCAAAAATTTTATAAAAATTATTCTTGATCTTTTACATTCTCTTCAGCGTCTGAAACAATGAAAATAAAATATAAAGTATCTATTTTATACGTTATTCTATATTTCCACTAATAAAATAGCTTACATATCAATATTAAGTAAAAACATTAAAAAAAATAGCGCAGTACATCTCGGAATCAAATTCAAAACAAAATTGACGTTTGACAAATAGAGAAAAGCTCTCAAACAACGCGCACTCTGCCGCATTCCGTAAATTCCGTTTCCTCCATATTTGGTAAACATTCCCTTCCGACCATCTTTTTAAAATACAAAGAGAAATAACAATATATCAAGTACCTTACTAGGTTTCTCATCTAAAGTGTTTGCCATATTGTTAACTTGATTATAAAATTAAATACTTTGCAATGTTCATTGTTTCTATTAAAATTTTATTTCATTTATTCCTTACGTACAAGCGAAACGAAACGATTTCAATTTAGCCAACATAGTAATGTAACCACTTGACCAACAGAGAGAAAATCAGCCGTCAATGTCAAAAACAATAAACAGCTGAGATTGAACATCGCTCTGATTAAATTACCGAAAATAATTAATCTTGTGTCTCAAATACATGTTAAACGTGTGATTTAGATTAATTAAATAGTGGTTTATGTGTTAAGACCGTGTATTGGTGTCTCCAATATGAGTAAACAAGAAGCAAAGGCGGAATCGGAAGGTGAGTAATTTTAATCGTTTTTGCTTTTAATTTCACAGTCGACCTGTTATTTATGTGATAAATCTTTATATTTTACACTGTATTGATAATACTTAGTGTTATTAGCGGTGTTTAATGAACTTATACTTATTTGAGTCGAAACATTTTTAGGTTATGTTGTTATCATTTTATTATCATGATGAAAACTTATAAGAAAACTAAACAGTTTATTTCCACAGTTTATATGTTAGAGCCGTATATTATGGCGACAATTTAGATAGGACTCAGCTATATTTATGGGTGCTTCTCTGTTAAATGGAAACTGGCAGTCCCCACCAAAAATTATGCATTTAGAAGTTTATTTTTTTACCTTAAAAGATTTTATGTGATGGAAGTTCCATTATTCTTTCTAGTTTCCTACTTTTTAGAACTCTAAGTATTCATTATTTAATATTTTTCTCCTTCTAAACCCTTCCAAAATCAGTACCCTGCTATGTCCCCAACCCAGAATCTCAACGAAACATTAAGACGAATATATTAATCTAACATGTCAGCTTAATATTAAAGTGCACAAATAAATCTTAAAACATATTAGAATATATACATAGATATATATTTTTTTTAAATATAATATATTTATAAAAATCTTCGGTCAAAGTCTGTCCCTAAGTTTTTTCGATCAGTCCCCTGAGTTACTTTAAAAGTGGCGCCAAAATTTATTCCTTTAGGTTGGCCACGCGTTCCGTAGTCCAACGAAACGCTAACGTCGTGAAGTTAGAGCATATTCGAAAAAAAACGGCGATACCATTTTCTTGTCAGTGTACGCTTGCTGTTTGTTGCGGAATCACGTGTCGGGGCCGTACCGCACCTCAGTCCCTTGGTAAGTGATTTAAGTAGTTAATTGTTTTGAATAATATTTGTTATTATTAATGCTCTATAGATATACGACAAACAAAAACTAGCAACATCGCTAAATTGGTAAGAATTAATAACTGTTTGAGCTATTTGCAAAAGTTTTCATAAAAATCAGTCCTCTGGAGTCAATCCCCTGATCTTCAACCACACAGGGGACTGATTTAACATGCAGGGGACTGAAAAGATTCGTAATTATCATACAAAATCATTGTTTATACTGCGTATTAAATTTAAAATAATTAAGTTACGTGTCAATAATGAGTAAGTTTGATATTTTGGCTATAAAAAGTTTAAGTATGCAAATGAAACCATCCGACACGATCCATCTTTTATATATCAAAAGACGAATTGTATGTAAAAAAATTATATTAGGTACGCTAGCAAATAAATACTTTTCAACTTGTAAATGCAACTTACATCAAAGTTCTATTTATTATGCTTCTATGATTACAGATATCACGATGCCACCAAAGAAAAATAAGCTTTTAAGGGTAAAAATTGAGAGAAGAGCGGAAAAATTTAAATATGAACGTTTAAATATGATCCTCAGAAACGGGAAGAAATGCGGGAGAAAGAGTGCTTAAAGTAAATTAAGAAAAAAGAAAAAGGCATCAGACAACTAGTGCAAGCTATGAATCCTCGCGAACACAGAGCTGCAAAAAATACATGAAGGGAGCATGCTGCAACTCATAGAGCTAAAAATGCGGCGCTTAAAGAAATCATGAATACATTTATTAGGGAAAATACACCAATTTAGATCGCGAAAATACACCACCGATTCCAGCACCGACGCCAATGTCTACTCCTAGAAGTATCCAAAGCGAGAAAAGAAAAGACGATCGAAAAAATTTAGGGAAAAGTAATTAAGTAAAGACAAGAATAAGAAGATTTTGGAATATAAAAAGAAACTGGAGAAATACAAAAAGAGTATACAAAGATAAGAAATAAACAAAGAGAAGACGGTCGAGTCCACACCTGACACGATATTGCTAAAAATTGTTGATTCTGTAGAAAATAGAAAGGAGGTAATCAAGAAATCTGTATTTGGCCAAATTCAAAATAAATAGTTGAAAGAAAATTACGCCAAACTGAGCTCAAGGAAAGATTAATCAAAAGTTATGTTAGTTAACTTCTTATGCAAATAATATATGTAACTTCACTAAGGGAACATGTTTAATTTAAATTTTTTATGAAGATATATAAAGCAATAATTAAGCCTAATTATATTTAGAAGGAGTTGTTAATTTTTAATCAATAAAAGAGTTGATTTTGTAACAAATACTGCTTATATTTTGAAAAAAACACTAGTCCCCTGGGTATCCTATCAGTCCCCTGCATCAAGATTTTAGAAAATTGGCTATAAATCGTAAAATATAAAAAAAATCTTCGGGCCCTTACTTGAAACATGTTACACTTACCTTTATTTATCATTTAAAGCAGGTTTTTAGCAATTTTAATCAAAAAACTGATCAGGACACTTTTAGCTTGAAATTTTCCCGTTTAGAGAGAAGTACCCTTATATTTTTAAATCGTTTAAGTCTTAAGTACTGTACTATTATTTTTCCTTATATTTATTTCAGTTTGAATTATGTCGAGGCGCATGTAACAAAAAATATCTCGGAGTAGTCTTAGATTGCCTGTTATGAATGTATACTTGGGGATTTCATGAGGGTAGTTTGTCCGAGAGCATGTTGATGTTAAATATAGTTGAATAAAAACAACTCATATCATTATAAATGTAACTAACTAAATTCACGCAAGTCCCTAGCTGGGTCTGAGCGATGATAGTTTAGCTAGTAGCCAGTAGTAGACTTTTGTTATTATCGCAGAACAGGCTGAAACCTCACTAAAATATGCATATTTTCATCACGGTAAATATTTTATACATGTAATGTAATGAGACATAACATTTCTGTAATTAGAAAATTAGCTGAAAATGTCAAACCTAAGTATTTTTATTATACTACTAGCTGTGCTTGCCTATAGCCTTCCTCGATAAATGGGCTATCTAACACTGAAACAATTTTTCAAATCAGACAAGTAGTTCCTGAGATGAGCACGTTCAACCAAAGAAGCAAACAAACTCTTCAGCTTTATAATATTAGTAATTAAGTAGTATAGATATTTCAATTTATTAATAGGACAAGTCCGTAATCGTCCAACGCCGTCGTCATGGAACGTCTGGCATAAAGACTTGGATCCAACATATAAGTGCCTTTTGAAAGTTAGTTCAAAGTGTGTGATGGGACGCACATAACAACTAATAAGCTACATTTTCTATGCAGTTAAACATATAGGGAATTTCACATTCTAATGTTTATTTATTACTAGCTTTTTCCCACGGCTCGGCCCGTGTCACGGCTTATTTTTTTCGGATACCTCCAACAAATATCATTACATTTTAGCCAATTTATACAAAACTTAACAAATCATATATTTAAACCTTCCTTAAGAATCATTCTATCTATTAGTGAAAATTGCATTAAAATCCGAGTACTAGTGTCAGAGTATATTGTGAACAGGCAGACAGACGCAGCGAAGGACTTTGTTTGATAATATGTAGTGATGTTATGTTAATGGAAATCTGATGACGAAGGTCTGTTTTGAACTGTTAACAAACATACTGCATTATAATGTTAATCCAATTCTATTTGCTATAACTCTGATTAAAACAGTATTATAATATGAAAAGCTATGGTTATGCACATAATCAATGTACATCTGACCTTATTTCTAGGGCTGGCAGTGAATTCAAAATAACAGTTAGGTATTATTTAGTCCCATGTTGGTCTGGGACTTGGCCCATGTTGATCTGGGACAAAAAAAATGTGCCAACTGTGGTTCTTGCCTAGCATGTCGTAAAAGGCGTCTAATGGTTTACGGGCTTTTGGGTATGTGACTGAGTAGGCGACGAGCTAGCCACTTGTCACTCCTTTTTCACAGCTTTCCATTCAAACCAGCCCACTGTCCCATGTTGGTCTGGGACTTAAAAAGAATATGCCAACTGTGGTTCTTGCCTAGCATGTCGTAAAAGGCGATTAATGGTATATCGGGGTTTGGGTGTGTGATTGTGTAGGCGACAGGTTAGCCGCTTGTCACTGCTTTTTCACTATTTTCCATCTAACCCAGCCCGGTTTTATTTTTGACTAAATGTGGTTGAAGGGGCCTGCTGCCTCTCTGCCTACCCCTTCGGGGATTATGGGCGTGATGTTATGTATGTATGTATTATTTACTAGCTACATACTAATAGTTATATATATAACTATCTATAGATTCATTTTTTTCCAGTTGCAGTTAAGTTCAAATCCAGTTAAGAGACAACTGAGTCACACCATGATAAGATTTACATTTATTTAAATTTCATATTCAACTTTAACATTTTGACAAGCTCGATGGCGCATTCGGTAGCGACCCTGCCACATGTGCCAAGAGTTGCGGGTTCGATCCCCACCCAGGACAAATATTCGTATGATGAATACTTGTGTTTGTTATGTGTCTGGCTGTTATAACCAATATTTAAGTATATATTTGTAATTTCACTGTTAATCCGTAACACAAGTGCTTAAGCTACTTACCTCGGAGTCAGATCAATATGTGATGTCGTCGGATATTTATGTTATATTATATATTAAACATACAATTACAACTGAGTTGCTCACGAATGAAGAAGTACCTACATAATTTTTATTTCTGTTAATTTTTATTCTGTTTGATGTTAGATGATGTGGTGAGAACATACGCCTCTTGTGTGTTAGTTCAAATCCTAGCATTCAGCTCTGGGAGTTTAAAATATTTTTAAGGATTTATATCAATAGCTTGTTATTGATAGTTACATTAAGAGGAATCCTGTAGATTTAAATAACTCATTCTGTGGGACTTAAAAATAATGTGCTAACTGTTTTCCTTGCCTAACACATTGTAAAAGGCGATGTTAAAGGCGAATAGTATATTTTGAGGATGTGATTGAGTGGGCAACAAGCTGGCCACTTGTCACTTTGAGTTTTGGCTAAATTACAGGAGCTTGCAGTTCGTTTGACTCTGCCTATCCCTTCGGGGATTACGGACGCAATGTTATGTATGATTAAAGGGGGTCTACGACTTGTGACATGGTGTGACAAGGGGTGGGAGGGGTCCTAAGTTTCGTGGCATCACGTTTCAAAATCTAATATATCATAGTAATTTGCAATTTCTGGATGTAGAATTGCAAAACATGTGATGTCACACTAGGGAGGGGGGAGTCCCACAAATGTGACCAGCTGTGTCAAAAATCATGAAATTTGTGTGACGTACTTTATGGATGGCTTTATGGATGACGTACTTTATGGCCTAACTACTATTACTAAAACTTCACGCTACTTTCCTAGTGGGGTAGGCAGAAAAAAAACTATGGTCTAGTTCATCTGTTTCCTCTTAAGTTACAAACGAATGATCCAAGAGTCTTAAATAGAAACAGGAAAGCTAGGAGCCTATTAACTCTGTTATCAATACTTAGCTTGTATTCAGCCCTATCAACATTGCTCCATTGCGTCACAACATGTGTTGTACCGCGTGCATTTGCATTTGCAAGGATTCCATGCAATAAAAGCAATGCAAACGGCATTTCCTGCATCTTTGTAAACATTCATTTACTGGTATGTGCATATTTTAAAAGAGGTGTCGGGTTGAACCGTCATACCTACTTACATATTTGTAAATTGGAAATTACTTATTGTTTATGTACTTCGTAACGCTTCATATTACTAATAATAGATATTTTATTAACGGCATAAGATTGTGTTCGAGTTCGACATAACATCACGCCCATAATCCCCGAAGGGGTAGGCAGAGTTTAAGAGGCAGCAATCCTCCTTAACCACATTCAGCCAGAAACAAAACTGGGCAGGTTAGATGGAAAATTGTGAAAAAGTGGTGACAAGTGGCTAGCCAGTGGCTCACACCATCACATACCCAAAACCCGATACACCATTAGTTACCCAGACCAACATGGGACAAAATCAGGAGATTGGTAAAAGTCTTCGTAATATAAATATCCGACAACATCACATACATTGAACTGACTCCGAGGTAAGTAGCTTAAGCACTTGTGTTACCGATATCAGAAACAACAGTGGTATTACAAATATATACTTAAATATTGAATATTAACACCCAGACACAGAACAAACACAAGTATTCATCACACGAATGTTTGTCCTGGGTGGAGATCGAACCCACAACTCTTGGCGCATGGGGCAGGGTCACTACCGAATGAGCCATCGAGCTAGTCATCTTTAGATTATCATCATCTTACTATCGTTATTTCTGTAGTCCATTTACTTAGTACCATGATTGTATTATTACTTTGAACCAACTGTCCTTTAGGGAATTAGACATATTTCATAATTAGTCTCTTTCCTTTCCAACCAACGCGCATAGACACACATGTAAATTACCTAACCGCTAATTACACTCAACAGCATTTTTTTTTGGGTTTCTTAGAACACTGGATTGTGTCATAGCATACATGAAGCATTTCAAATGTTTATCATCATTGATCATTGGCATCAGTGACAAAAGCCAGGTGTGAATGGAGCGTGCCTGTCAAGCTGGCTGAGGCCCTTACAGGGCCGGATTATGCATTAAACTCAGTAGGCATCTACTTAGGGGCTCTTAATCGAACAGGGACTTGCGCTTTGCGAAAGCTGTTTGTGAAAATTAGCAAGAGACGTAGTTATTTGAAAGTATTTATCAGTGGATGAGGGGAAAACATCTATTTAATCTGTAAATTTTAATTTGTTATTCAATCTGGCATTGAAAAGAATAACTACCAAGTTTCTTGCCGGCTTCTTCTCGGTAGATGCGACATTCCGAACCGGTGGTAGATTCAAATTGTTCTATTTTGTATTTATTATTTGACGATTTACAAGTGCTTTTTTGAGACCTACGTAAATAAAGATATTTTGAGTTTGAGTTAACAGGCAGGTTGGTCGAGTAGTTATGGATTCAAATCCTCTTGCATTTGCACTCGAGTAATGGATGTTTTTTTAACCTTAGTTAGTTAGTGTCCATAGCGAAAGCATATTTTTTAATTTGGAGTCTAGAGACTCGGTGTGAAAGCCTGAAGAATTTATTGTTATTCAACGATGATGATGATGATTTTTGATAGGCTCGGTTCAAACAAACGAAAGTTTTTTAAAAAACAAGGTAAATGGGCCCCCACCTTGCCTCGCTTTGAGGCCCGTCATGGTCGATGCGGCCCTGTGCCCGTGTCGAATGGACGCGTCCATTGTTATGCCTAATTACCAAACGTTTGGTTTTGCACACGAGCTGCTGTTTGGTCAAGTGTCACGTTCGCCACACCGGTGCCTTGTAGGCACATTGTCGAATCACGGTGTTTACATTAGAAATGCTGAGCGCTATATCACGGGAGGTCTTCGTTTGTTGAAGAGGCTAATGAGGTGTGTAAGGGTCGTGCCATATGGCGTTCGGTTCTCTCTGCCTACCCCGCTAGGGAAGTGGCGTGAAGTTTAATGGTAGTAGTAATCTTCGTTTGCATTGCTTTCCTGTTAAAGAAACTGATTGACACTGAGACAGTGTTTAAGGATTCTGGAGAGCGTTTTTAAATTGCGTGTGTCCAACACCTTGTCTTTCATAGTGACCCTGCCCCGTGCGCCAAGAGTTGTGGGTTCAACCCCACCCAGGACAAACATTCGTGTAATTAATACTTGTGTTTGTTCAGTGGGTGTTAATATTCTAATATTTAAGTATATATTTGTAATACCACTGTTAATTCTGATATTCGTATCAAAAGTGCTTAAGCTACTTATCTCGGAATTAGATCAATGTATGTGATGTAGTCTGATATATTTTTTTTATTGCACCACAGCATAAGTAGGTATTCCCATACTTTTTGTTTTAGACTCCCAGCAGGTATACTCGAAGTTACAGATTTGATTCTGTCGTCACATTTGCTTTTACTTTTTAAATGTTGTTTTACCGTTTTCAAATTTGTCGAAATAACAACCCCTGATAAGAAGGAAAACAGTTTGAAAGACGTGTATATGAAAAAAAAAATCAAAAATGCATTTTTTTTTTTCAAATGTTCTGTAGCTAATCTCCAGAATGGATCGGTCATCATTTCCATGACGTCAAATTGCACTCTGCCAACTGGACTATGCTCTGCGCGTAGTATATTTGGAGATCTTCATTTTCCAGTACACATAGTTGCAATTTTTTATTGAAAAAGTACATATGTAATAAATTTTGATGTTTGTGTGGTTTATGCGTATAATCGTATTGAGACAGGCAGGTAGACAGTAGTTGCCTGTTGGTGGTCGATATAAAAATAAATTAATCAAAATTAAATATTCTTTATTTCGGACAAAATTTACATCCATATAGGTTAGTAACGTGGCTTAAAAAATAATAATATAGTCTCTCCTGTCATAGTACCGATACTATCTTAGGAAACAATTGCCTATAGATACTCTAACTACATATTATTCTACATATAAATGTAACTATCGAGTTTCTTGCCGGTTTCTTCCCGATAGAGTCTACCTTCCGAACCTGTAGTAATGTTTTCTTTTCTGTTTAAATTGACTATTTATAAGTGCTTTTTTGGAGCCTATATAAATACAGTGATTTTGAATTTGAATTATAACTGTTGGTTATGTATTTCTTGGATTTTTCTATACCCTACATAAAGACAATCGCCACTCAACCACGTGACTCATCTCCGTTGAATTCTTCGTCATCCGTTTGGAGCCATGAAACGGGCGTAAAACCGTAAATCCAGGGGGGTTTTGGGGGGTGTTAGCTGCCCCGATCGATCCTACTCATGCGAAGCATGTGAGTCCGTGATCCACTCTAAATTCCTGGTTATCACACCTCTTGCACTTCATTAACTATGAGTGGTCCTAATATCTCATATTCAATTACCTTGGGAGTAAGGATAATAACGGCAATAGTTTTTTTGCCGTTATTATCCTTACTCCCAAGGTAGCAATGCTGATATCGAATCTTAGAATAATAAGAAACCTTGAAGGTCCTGATTGCGAGATTTCATAACCACTTATCGATAAAGTTTATAATTAAATTGATTAGTCAAGAATTGAATTATACTTCTGTGAATAGATCACACGGTTATTAAATGACCTATTATTCCGTAGGCAATATTTTACGTTGTTATTATATTCGACTGGCTCGATGGCGCATTTGGTAGTGACCCTGCCCCATGCGCCAAGAGTTGTGAGTTCGATCCCCACCCAGGACAAACATTCGTGTGATTAATATTTGTGTTTGTTCTGTGTCTGGGTGTTAATATCTAATATTTAAGTATATATTTGTAATATATACTTAAATATTAGATATTAACGTCCCGTGTTGGTCTGGGACTATAAAAGAATTTGCCAACTGTGTTTCTTGCCTACCATGTCATAAAAGGCGACTTATGGTGTATGGGGTTTTGGGTATGTGATTATAGGCGACAAGCTAGTCACTTGTCACTACTTTTTCACAATTCTCCATCTAACCCAGCCCAGTTTTATTTTTGGCTGAATGTGGTTAAAGGGGACTGCTGCCCCTTTTCCTCAGCCTACCCCTTCGGGGATTACGGGCGTGATGTTATGATGATGATGATATTTGTAATACCACTGTTGAATCTGATATCCGTAGCACAAGTGCCTAAGCTACTTAGCGAAGTCAGATCAATGAATGTGATGTTGTGGAATAATTATTTATTTTATTTATTACAGGACATGAATTTGATAGTACTCTGGCATCTTAAACAATGTCCACTATAATTTAATTGGAAGTGAGACTAGGTCGTAAATCTATCGGCTACTTCCGATCCGACGCAGAACACGCGAAACCTTGGACGTCACTCAAGAGCTGTGTTACCAGGCTGCCGCCTCTCACCAGGGGACAAGTCAAACCAGATAATGGGTCTTAAAGACTGCATTAAGACCTGAGTTGAGTTTTGTTGGACGTTTGAGAAGGTTGGAGGCTGTTCCAAATTCCTTTCTAAAGGACCGCGTGGTTGTAGTCATTGGTAGTAGAATAAGGTCTATGACTGTTGAATCATTAACTTCCTAGCGTTGTGTCCCTTTATTTATTCAAATTCAATTCAAATTCACAATATCTTGATTTAAATAGGCTGCAAAAAAGCACCTACAAATAGTCAATATACAAAAAAAAAAAGAAAATTACTAAACAAACAATACTACCACCATCGGTTCGGAAAGTAGATTCTATTGAGAAGAATAATACGTACGTACTTTATTGTGCATGAAAAACAAGGTTACATAAACGATCTTAAAGTTATTAATTACAGTATCACTTGAACCTGCCTTTTTAGGCGTATGCACACACACCAATTAAAAAAAAAAAGAAAAAAAAACAAGCAGAAACCGGCAAGAAATTCGATAGTCACTATTATAAATGTCAAGTAACGATTTTGTATATTCTAATAACCTTTACATAAACTAGATATCATTGCAGGTGAACACTTCATTATGAAGTCAACCATAAATCCTTGTCATTGATTTAATCCTTAATCTTTAAATAGCCGTTGTAGGAAGTTATATCATTTAGTCCATGTTCCTTGATTTTACAATTTGTCATTACGGGAACTGATTTGATAAATAAATTATCTTAAATAAATAAATTTTCTTTGTTTGTTTGTTTGCTTGTACGCGCTAATCTCAGGAACTGCTGGACCGATTTGAAAAATTTTCAGTGTTAGATAGCCCATTTATCGAGGAAGGCTATAGGCTATATAACATTAACCATAAACGCGGGTCAAAACGCGGGCACAGCTAGGAAGACAATACGATACAAGAAGCTGCATGCTACGGTCAGTTATGTAACAAACTAACTAATTAACTAAACTTCATGCTACTTCCCTAGCGGGGTAGGCAGAGAGAACCGAACGCCATATGGCACGATCCTTACACACCTCACTCGCCTCTTCAACATTCATGATCCATTTCATTCAAGCTCTACGGTTTTTATGACTCCTAACATCATCTTCTGTTAATACACGACCAATCTGGTCGTGGTAGGTGAGCCTGGGCCTTCCGCGGCTCCTACATCCTTCCACTTAAGTAGCACCTCCTTGATAACAATGTTTTGTGAAAAAATAATTGGTAAGCCGTCATTGATCTGACAGATTTGGGCAGCTATAAATGTCACGTCAAGTATGGGACAACTATGTATTGTTTACGTTCCTCCCTGACACGTTGGTTGAGTCAATGACTCAATCAACGTGTGTGAACTACTTATTGTTCCAAATTCCAACAGGGAAGTTTCCTAAGTAAAAGAAGTTGATTGTATGTCCGCCAGTTAGATAATAAAAAAACAGTGAACACGTATTTTTTGCTTTATCAAATACTTACAGCGCCCCGCGGTTTCACCCGCGTAGGTCTCGTTTCGTGGGTATACGGGGATAAAATATGGCCTTATGTTACTCGCTGATAAAGTAGTTTTCTATTCGTGAAATAATTTTTCAAATCGGTCCAGTGTTTCGGAGGCTATTCAAGGCAAACAAGCAAACAATGAAATCTTTCCTCTTTATAATATTAGTATTGACATCAAAATTTTAAGAGTTGCTGAAAGCCAAACGCTGTGTTTACTGACGTCACACGAAACTTTAACGGGTTTTATTTACTTTATTTTCTGCATGGTGGACAAAAGAAAAATTACGTATCCAGAAATTCCAAAGGTACGTGCCCGGGTTTGAACCTGCACCCCTCGGTTACGAGGCGCGCATCCTTACAATTGAGCATCCATTACCAAAGACGTCGCAATAGACTAAAATGCGACGCGACGTCCATCCCGCAATCAGAATCTGATCATCCAACTTACTAGTCAATGAACTGCGACCTCCGTTCCGTCGGTGACGTCACTAGGAAGCTCGGTACAGTCGAACGCACTTTAATTAACTATACGACACGCGATCTCTATACCGCAAGGACGGTTAATTGTTGCGAACTTGATCTATTATTGGCGAATGTGTCGCGTTTCGCGCAGTTGACGCCTGTTCAATTCGTTTAGATATGCGAAGTGTTACCGTGCGTTTGTGTTTCTTCTGTCGGCTCTTTAGCATCATTATTTTAAAATAACTTCCCTCGTCGTTCATCTATCGTCTATCTATCTTTGTGCTTATCCAGCATCCTTCAGTTGTTTTTGTCTGAAAGTGCCACAACCATATCCATACATAGGGATAGATGTACTATCCCCAAAAACTTTCGCATTTTTAATGTCAGTAAGATAACTGGGATGAACAGTAGAATGTACAAGGATATATGCATGATTGCTGTAACGTTAAAAAATTTTTTTTTTGATGTTCACAATTGATATATAATAGGGATGATGAATGCATTAATAAACTATAATCCTATTTACTCCGTCAGTTAGATTATACAAAAATACTAGACACATATTTTTTGCTTTATCAAATTAACAAAAAATCACAAAGATAAAGAGCATCAAAGTTTTGAAGTGGGGGCTTGCGACGTCACTATTTTGTAAAAAAATTACTAAAGCGTGACGTCACGCGCAACTTGAATGCATTGTATCTTCGTCAATGTTTGTTTGACAAGTAAATAAAATAATACGTGTTCAATTTTTTTTTATAATCTAACTGACGGACTAAACATAATTTTTTACTCATCTTGCCTATTGAAGTTATCCTATATCGTGTATTAATTTGAGATGATATGGATTCATGCAAAATGTCCCTGTTTATAGCTAAACCTTGACATTCGCACAGTCATGAAACTACCGCAAACATAGCGCTATATAGCTACTCCCTCACCGTAACCCTATCAGCATTAATCCCATTGCGAAATAACCCTACGCGTTCACTAAACAATGGCTATAAAACTCTATACCCCATTGAAGAGCTAGCGAAGGTGATGCCAATACATCGGTTGCGTAACCTTATGACGTCAGACGATAGTGAGGGGGGCGTGGTTGTGCGTCAGCCGGTCAGTTTTTCAATCGGATTTTATGAGCAGTCTCTAAAATTGAAATGCTTGGGCTATTTCAGTGGCAGATGTTTTCCAGCGTGGTTGTGGTCGGCAAGGTCGTTTTGGCTATTGTGTAACGATTTCTGTTTATTGTAAAATAAATCAGATTTCTGTTTCAGCCGCGTTATGAAGGGTGACGTATGTTTCTTTACAGCCTTAGTATATAAATCCTTGGAACAAAGAACGAATGAGCATTTAGAAATTAAGGTATCTTGCCTGCTGCCTTAGAGGAGTTAGTATAACCACGATTGCAATCAGGTTTTTATAAGCGTTAAGGTGACTTAAATTACATACATACATACATACATACATACATACATACATACATAATGTCACGCCTTTTTCCCATGGGGGTAGGCAGAGATCACGTACTTCCATTTGCTACGATCCTGACATACACCTTTCGCTTCTTCTACATTCATAAGTCTTTTCATACACGCTCGTCGGTTAAGGGTGCTGTTTACCTGACCTTTTGCTAATACATTACCAATCTGGTCATGGAAAGTCCGTCTAGGTCTTCCCCTCCCAACGGCTCCATTTACACTTGCCTTATATATCTCTTACATATCATACGTCCGTAATCCACGAAGTGGTAGAGAGAGTCAAAGGGGCAGCTAGTCCACTTAACCACATTCAGTATAAAAATAAAATCGAGCTGGGTTAAATGGAATTTTGTGAAAAAGTAGTGACAAATGGCTAGCTCGCCTACACAATCACACACCCAAAACCCGATATCCCATTAGTTGTTTTTAAAAACATGCTAGGCAAGGGATACAGTTGGCACATTCTTTTTAAGTGCCAGACCAACATGATAAATTATAATGGTATAAACATCATTGCAGTCAGGTGAAATTGCTGTTTACGAATCCGGTTTCAGGTTCATTTCCATAATACAAGTACTTGTGGTAATTACTTTTTAATTAGAATTGGAATTGAGTTTAAAAAAGGATTCTGTCTCAAATTAGATTAAATAAATTTAATGTACAATGACCTGACCTTTAAGTTGTAAGTAAACATTTGTGGTTTAAACAAATAGTCACTACGTGTACATACATATAGATGGCATGACAATTTGTTAACTGCTATTTTTTTATATAATATATATATAAGCTATATTATATCTACACTTAAAAATGTATGAAAAACATATTTGCAAATGAAATATTCAAGGAGAATACTGTCGTCATCAAGAGGTCGTGAATTTGCTGTCATGCGTGATATTAGGTGCAAGACTACGTTGTACTTGATTAACAGGTATTTAATGACGTTTTCGGGAATTTAATACCTTTACAACATCGAAATGATGATGTCATATGACCAACTGGTCCGCTGTTTAGTAAGAAAATTTGGCCACGAAACCAAGGGTCGCGAGTCTAGGGGCAAATGTTTCGTGTGATGAACGTGGACATTTGTACTCGCGGATGTTTATAAACATATTTCAGTATGTCTATCCGTTCACCAAGTATCATTAGCACAAGCTTAAAAGTTTAGTTTGGAACTAGGGAATTGGTATGTCAGTCTGGAGAATTTTATTGAATACTAGCTGTCCCGGCGAACTTCGTATCGCCCAGTAAATGGAAATACTTTAGTAAATACTAAAGTAAATACTTTATGATTTGTCGATTGACATTTAACATTGACAGATACGAATCCCACCGTTTTATATGAGAAAATACTTTTGCTTTTATTTTGTTTTATCGTCAATATATGGAGCTCGCTGGACGGACTATGCCTATCCCTTCGGACTTTATAACCTACGCACAGTATTATTTACTTCTTTTACATAAACACTTTTGATTGTTTCATTATTCATAGTAACGTCTGACGAATTGACGAAACAATTGTAATTAATTTAGATGTTTTACAACTCGTTCCAGAGGGCCACAGGCCTGTGGTCCGAGTTGGCGAATTACTCGAGATTGCGAGCATGCACATGTATGCAGTTTAAAATAGTTCCCATAATGAACTGCTCTAAAGGGTTCTGATTAGTCTGAAATGACTCTCAAGAGCTCAGGATGTTTCTAAACAAGGAAATGCAGAATGATTAGCGTGTGTCGCCGCATGGAGTGCATACTCCGTTGCATTCGTCAAGTCGTCATTTGCCCATACGTCAAATCTTGGCATGTGCATGACAGGATAATAGATAGTCTGTGCTCAGCGGAGAGTGACTGCTGTTGATGAGCTGGTCTGACTAGTTTTGTCCTTGTTCTTCACATGGTATCCTTATTACATCTACATAACTATTACGTAGATTGGGGCTACTTAGACTTGTTGCTTTTGTACCTTTTATTTGAATTGAACGCAAACGATTTTTTTGCCTGCAAGTAGAATTTTAGCTGGAAACTATCTAGGGCTGAAAACGTGATGGAAATATTTCGGCATATTATCGGAAAAAAAATTGCACTGCAATTCGTACTTCGTTGGCTCAGTATCCCAAAGTGAACCTTGGCCTCTAATGCAAGTTTCTGCAAGCTTCTAATAGGAATGATGACTGCATTAAAAAACTATTATTCTATTTAATCTGTCAGTTAGATTATACAAAGGTACTAGACACAAATTTTTTGTTAATTTCATTAACAAAAAATCACAAAGATAAAGAGCATCAAAGTTTTGGAGTGGGGGCTTGCGGCGTCACTATTTAGTAAACATTTTACGGATGTGTGACGTCGCGCGCAACTTAAATGCACTGTACCTTCGTTAATGTTTGTTCGAAAAATAAATAAAAAAACACGTGTGCATTAGTCATTCTGCCTATTGCAAGCAAATTGTTATCATCAACATCATATCATATTTATCTAGAAAGCAAAACTACAGGTCGTATTCTCAGTTAAGAGAAAATGTTGCAAACAGATATTGGATAAGTTTGTTTACAGTTCATGTTAGGTTAGCTAGATTTATGAATTATGATCCGTAGGTATATATTGCAACCGTGTAAACAGTTTATTGACGCACGTCGTTAAGGTCGATGTAATTGAAGTTGTTTGTAAACGATCTGTGATAGTTTACAAGCTACTTCAATTGGATGGAGTAGTTCTGTGGAGTTGTTCTTCCGCATTTAAGCAGTTTTACCCGATTACGACCGAGCCAATAAATAGGAAGATTTCTGCAGTTTATTGTTTGTAAGCTATTAAACCTAAATTATTTATTCTATCTAACTAACTAAACTTCACGCCACTTCCCTAGCGGGGTAGGCAGACAGAACCGAACGCCATATGGCACGATCCTTACACGCCTCACTCGCCTCTTCAACATTCATGATCCTTTTCATACAAGCTCTACGCTTTTTATGACTCCTAACATCACCTTCTGTTAATACACGATCAATCTGGACGTGGTAGGTGAGCTTTTTACCTTGACTCCGACGTTGTCTTTCAGACCGAATCTCTTTCTTACATCATCATTCCGAACGCAGTCTGTGAGTGATACACCGCAGATTTTCCGCATTGCACGCAATTAATTATTTATCCCATATTGATGAGTAGGTGTCAATTGATTCGTTGTTATAGTTTCGATATCTTTGCCTATATTTTGCTCATCTTTTTTTTTACAATTATTTTCGTTAGATTATAGTGTTTAAACTTATTACTTATGCAGATAACTTCAAGCTTTAGCTCAAAATATGTCTTGGATGTTTATTTACTATGAACGGATCACCATAATAAGACGTCATCAAATCCACCGAAATAAATCCAGATCAAATATACATCTGTGTATTGAGCAAGATATATTATAATCTATATCGCACTGAAAATATTCTCATGAGATCGGAAAAAGATCCACGCTGGTTTACGCCGGACCGTTCTCGTGTGCTAATAAATGCAATAATGTAAAAATCACACATCGCATATTCGTCTTCTGATCAGTCGTGCTTTAGCCGAGTTTAGTGGGACTGTGCTAAATATTCGGGCTTCGACCTCGTCTGAGGTTGACTCTACAAGGGCGCCCTTGATCGAAAATAAATCTACTGATCGCATAACGTCTAAGAATGAAGATACGTTCCTTGTTTATGTCGAGAGCAGTGATGATGTTCATTTGTCTGAGATGTTAAGAATGGTGGCAGTCTAGTAGTTTAGGTTGAGGATGTGACGACCGTGGACTTGTCGTACAGAATCTGCAATGCCGGAATAGTTAGAGACAACCTTGGATATAGCATACGTAGAATAAAAATGGGTCATAGCTGGAAATAAATACGATCATTAAAAGACACACATTTGTCCCATGTTGGTCTGGGACTTGGCCCATGTTGATCTGGGACAAAAAAAAGAATGTGCCAACTGTGGTTCTTGCCTAGCATGTCGTAAAAGGCGACTAATGGTATATCGGGTTTTGGGTGTGTAATTCTGTAGGCGACAGGTTAGCCACTTGTCACTGCTTTTTCACAATTTTCCATCTAACCCAGCCCGGCTTTATTTTAGGCTGAATGTGGTTGAAGGGGCTTGCTGCCCTTTCGACTCTGCGTACCCCTTCGGGGATTATGAGCGTGATGTTTTATGTATGTATGTAAAAGACTTTCGGTTGCATGGAAAATTGGATAGTTGCAGCAATATCAAGTTTTATACCGTTAACTCTTTAGTTTAGATAACTCTTTAGTTTAGTGAAACTATCTTGAATTTTTTTTAACTTTATGCCTGTTTTTTTGTTTGTTATTTTGATAAGCTCGATGGCGCATTCGGTAGTGACCCTGCCCCATGCGCCAAGAGTTGTGGGTTCGATCCCCACCAAGGACAAACATTCGTGTGAAGAATACTTGTGTTTGTTCTGTGTCTGGGTGTTAATATCCAATATTTAAGTATATATTTGTAATACCACTGTTGTTTCTGATATCTGCAACACAAGTGCTTAAGCTACTTACTTCGGAGTCAGATCAATGTATGTGATGTCGTTGAATATTTATTTATTTATTTATTTTGTTTATCTGAAAATATGCTAATCTATAGCCCTTTTGTTGTAAACACCAAAGTCATCATTAGCTATATTCAGGTGAATTGTCACGCGCGTTTTCTCACCCTATGCACAAAATCAGCTTAACTAAGTACCTACAATATTTCTAAACAGTACTCTAGCCCCAATGACGTTTCTCCAAAACAAAAATAAATATGCCTACACCGTCATGGCAGTAACCAAACATAGCCCCCGAACACGTGAGCTCGTCATCACGACGTCCAAACACGCCCAGTCTATTGTTCACCGATTTTTTCTTCCTGTTTTCACAACTTTATCTCTAACCGCCCGCTGCGTATTTGCCAAAGAGAAAAAGCCTGAATGATTGACGTGACGTCTAATGTCGACACGTTAGCGGCGCCTGAAATATCTGAGAGCTACATCTTTTTGCATTGAGAAAGAGGTTAGGTTTTCTTGGTGCTTTCTTTGTTTACTAGCTCTCATCTGTTGGTTTGTCCTTGTTGGAACTGGTTAGTCAATTTTTTCAAAGTTTTGTTGCATTCGTCTCGGGGTAAGTAGTATCCGGTCTTCCGATTTCTGTCAATGTGATGTGATGAGAGGTACAACAAAAATAGTTTCGCGATTATTTTTAATGTTTCGAGATTATTCCTCGCTTTTCTACTAGTAAATATATAAATAGTTCAACAGATTTTATGACGTTCGATCTTCAAGTTGATGATGAAAAAGGTTACGTTTTAAATTTGATACTTAGCGAACTTTGTCTATGCATATCATTACAGTGTAAGTAAATTTACTTATATACTTGTGTCACCTTAGCTTGACACTATTGTATTAGCAAAATCTGAGAAAAAATAAGTTTGAACGTCCACAGATATTTTTTACTTAGTAACTATATTAATTCTTCCTCATGCAATCTACAGTCAATATGAAGAGCAACAATGCTAAAGAGCCATCCCGTGGACGTGTCTTTGGTAGAGTTATTTACTGCGTTGTGGCAACCCTAGCTGTCGCTTGACGTTTCTATTTACATTGAAATACTGTTTGCCCAGTTACGCATCCCCGAACTCACGTGCTTAGCTAAAAATATTAGCGAATTTTCGGATATGCCAAGTCTTCATAGTTTTTGAGTGTAGGTGGTGACACAGACGTTATTCCAGCTTTAAGAGAGCAAATTCGTCTAGATTTTGTATTCATCGGTCATACAAAATATATTTTTTTAAAGTATAATCATTATTTTGTTGCGTCTCAATTTATAATTTTAATAGTAGTTTTTCTAATAGTACTTCCTTCATTTAGAATTCAAATTCCCCCAAGAAATAGAAATGCCGGAAATATTTCCTTTTTTCCAAAAATTCCGTTTTTGTTATATTTTTTTTTATCACATCCTGGACTTTTTCTGAATAAAAAGACACGGTAAGGATGTAATTATAATTTCACTAGCAAAGCCCTGCGGTTTTACCCGCGACTTTCACATTGCCGTGGTAATACAGTGATAAAACATAGACAGGTTACCCGCTTGTCACTGCTTTTCCACAATTTTCCATCTAACCCAGCCCGGCTTTATTTTTGGCTGAATGTGGTTGAAGGGTATGTATGTAAAACATAGCCTATGTTACTCGTTAATACAGTAGCTTTTCATTGGTGGAAGAGTTTTTCAAATCAATTCAGTAGTTTCGGAGCCTATTCAATGCAAACAAACAATCACAACTTTCCTCTTTATAATATTAGTATAGATTAAGAGTATGCACTGAAAATATTGCAAAATACTGCAAAACTAGTTAACTTGTCTCTTTCTCTCAATTTATGTAAACAGTAAAAATACTAGCCATCTGTCAATCGTTACCTTGCACTCATTAGCAGGGCGTCTACTTTTGATTTTGGCAACAAAATCCCTGGCGCTTGAAATGCTGGGACAAATACTATTTATTTGTATTTATTTAAAATGACGTAGATTAGTTTTTGCATGTTTGTGAATATTGATATGCGTAAAACGTTGGTAAAAAACATTGGCAATTGGCAATCTATATTTATAAACAACGGTGTCCCATGTTGGTTTGGGACTTGGCCCATGTTGATCTGAGACAAAAAAAAAAGAATGTGCCAACTGTGGTTCTTGCCTAGCATGTCGTAAGAAGCGTCTAATGGTTTACGGACTTTTGGATATGTGACTGAGTAGGCGACGAGCTAGCCACTTGTCACTACTTTTTCACAGCTTTCCATCCAACCCAGCCGACTGTCCCATGTTGGTCTGGGACTTAAAAAGAATATGCCAACTGTGGTTCTTGCCTAGCATGTCGTAAAAGGCGACTAATGGTATATCGGGTTTTGGGTGTGTGATTGTGTAGGCGACAGGTTAGCCGCTTGTCACTGCTCTTTCACAATTTTTAATCTAACCCAGCCCGGCTTTATTTTTGGCTGAATGTGGTTGAAGGAATCAGTTCCCCAGACTATACAATTTTGTTGGTTTAGCTGGGTCTCCTCTATGTTTAAATTAAATAAATTTATAAATTCTCCAGACTGACACGCCAATTCCCCAGTCCCAAACTAAGCTAATGCTTTTACTATAGATACTAGGCGAACGGGTAGACATACTTAAATACGTTTATAAACATCTACGACTCGAGCACAAATGTCCATGTTTATCACACGAAACATTTGCCGCTAGCGGGATTCCAATCCACGACCCTTAGTTTCGTGGCCAGGGTCTCTGACCACTCGACCAATGGGCCAGCCGATATTAGTTTATATTGTATACTTTTTCTTTATATTGTAAACTTCTAAGATATGAGTTTATATTGTAAACTTCAAAATATCGGAACGTATTTTCGCCCCGGCTTTAATATTCATAATGACACGATAACAGCTTAGCTAAACATCCTGAAATCTAATACATGACGTAATGAACCTGATAACCAGTGGACGTTTAGTATGTTCAAGGATTAATTTGTTATATCTGAAAAGGAAACAAACGCTATGTGCTATAAGAATTAATTAATTTTAGTATAGCGACGGGATCATTTTGAAATTGACTTTTATCTTGTTAACTACTCAAACGATATTCTCATGAAATTCTGTCTTAAAGGATACAGGAAAGTATCTTTCACACTGGTAAAATACTTTTCCCTTGGGCTTTTAATAGTTAAACTAACAAAAATGGTTAAAGTATTTAGACATTTGAAATTTGACATCGAAAAATATATGCGGTCGAATTGGGAATCCGCCTTTTTTGAGGTTGAAAATCACTATCGAAAACGAAGCGATTTCTGGATATGTATATGTGTAATGCTTATCTATATAAAATTAATAATTAATAAATATCTAATAACATTATAAATGGTTTCTTTATAAAAAATACCTACATAAGAAATAGGTGCCTATATCTAGCACTAGTATAACACTATCTGGTTTAGATCCAGCCATTTCCGCGATCATCAAATTATTGTCACGTTAATGTCAACTAGATAGTCACGTAGACATGAATTACGGGCTGTAAATGACGCCGTAAACCAGCCATTGTGCAAATTACGCTAAACGTCATCGGCGCGTAATGCTTATAAATTTTGGACAAGGTCGTATAAATAGAAACGTTTGAAACGCAATAAAACTGTGATACAGTATTAATTGTATATATAGCCTATACGAGATCAATGCATATGGTACCTACGTATGTAAATAACTAAATTATTAGAATACTTTGTTGCGGAAGTATTAATTTTTCATAGCCTATATATAATAGTTAGTGGATAGATATAATTAAATACATTTTATATACTACCATGATTCAAATGTTCCATGATTAAGATGTCAATGTTCATCACACAAATAATATGCCCCAGAGAAATTAGTCAGACTTAATCAAAAATTTTTTATAGGGGCCGCAAACACGTTTCAGTCATGGTATCGAGGGCCGCAAGCAAACATTGTTTAGGTCTTAATTAAAAATTGTTTAGGTCGTGATTCAATAAACAAGTGCAAGTCTGACCCGCGTACGAAGGGTTCCCTACCAATATTGAGCAAAAAACGGCATTAAAATCACGTTTGTTGTATGGGAGCCCTCCTTGAATATTTATTTTTATTCTGTTTTTTTAGTGACTGACTATGGGTGAATGTTGCCTGAGAATAAATGTTTTTTTTTATTTATTTATTTATTTATTGCGTATTTAATTGTGGCATAAGTTATCAGCATTACACTAGTAAGCAAACGAATCTTTAAAACGATAAAAATTAAATTAATAGTGATTAGTTATATATCCTACTAATATTATAAATGCGAAAGTTTGTATGGATGTTTGTTACTCTTTCACGCAAAAACTACTGAATGGATTTTAATGAAACTTTAGGATAACGTAGCTTATACACCCGAATAACGTATAGGCTTGTTTTATCGACATACCACGCGAGCAAAGCCGTGGGCAGAAGCTAGTTATAAAATAGTTTACGTCCGTCATATTTCATTATGAAGTAGGTCTTCTGCGTACCTATATTCTGTGTTTGAAGACTTTTCCACGCAAATGCAGTCTTAGTCCCATGTTAGTCTGGGACTTGGCCCATATTGATCTGGGACAAAAAAAAAAGAATGTGCCAACTGTGGTTCTTGCCTAGCATGTCGTAAAAGGCGACTAATGGTATATCGGGTTTTGGGTGTGTGATTGTGTATGCGACAGGTTAGCCGCTTGTCACTGCTTTTTCACAATTTTCCTGGCTCTATTTTTAGCTGAATGTGGTTGAAGGGGCTTGCTGCCCCTTTGACTCTGCCTACCCCTTCGGGGATTATGGGCGTGATGTTATGTATGTATGTATGTATGCAGTCTTACTTGGTACGCTAAAGTTTTTGAAAATATACCAATCTTATCGGCTGAAAATAACGTATCTCAATCTTGTTTACGAAGTTAAAGGTAAACAGATTGCATGGAATTATCCACGTTATCCCCTTGTTAAGCGCATGTTTATTGCGTTTGTGTGATGCGTTGCGTAATGACATCATCATCTTCCTAGCGTTATGTCCCGTGTTTAGACGGGGTCCGCTTAGACCATGATCCAGGATTTAGCGAGTCTGGTAATTACATTGAAGCGACTGCCTATCTGACCTTCGTAACCCTAAGATAGGGGAACCAGACAATTTTTGGATCATGGTTACAAATCCAAAGTTATTTGAATTTGCAGGTTTCATCACGATGTTTTCCCTCACCGTCGAGCTAGTGGTATATATACGTACATAGATTTTAAAAATCCAGAGGTACGTGCCCGGGTTTGAACCAGCACTCCTTGGTTAAGAGGCGCGTGTCCTTACCATTGAGCTACCACCGCTCACACGTAATGACACGCGTTGCGATATATTGTTGGGTCTTGTTTGTTTATGCCTGCGGAACACGTTAGAAACACAGTCGGGCTGAGTGTAGTGAGGCGTCTTTGAAAGCTCTTACTTTGGACGTTGGGAAACAAAAGTGGAAATGGTGACGGCAATGTATTTACGGTCCTCTGGCTTTTAATAATCTTACTAAAAGTAACGATATTCAGCGGTGGTAGCTCAATGGTAAGGACACGCGCCTCTTAACCGAGGAGTGCGGGTTCAAACCCGGGCATGTACCTCTAGATTTAAAAAAATCTATGTACATATTTATACCACTAGCTCGACGGTGAGGGAAAACATCGTGATGAAACCTGCAAATTCAAACAACTTTGAATTTGTAACCATGATCCAAAAATTGTCTGGTTCCCCTATCTTAGGGTTACGAAGGTCAGATCGGCAGTCGCTTCTATGTAATTACCAGACTCGCTAAATCCTGGATCATGGTCTAAGCGGACCCCGTCTATGCACGGGACATAACGCTAGGAAGATGATGACTAATAGTAACGATATTCACATAACTATAGTAATCTAAACGTGATCCAAATGTGCTGGATCTCTTATATAACGCAAATTAATCGATGTCCGTCCCCTTAACGGGGTGCGTAACTCATTATTAATTATATTTTTTAATTTTTTTTAGATTATATAAAAAATGGTGTCCCGGCTTGCTTGGTGACAAGCGGTCACTGTAACACAGTCAAACTATGTTTTGACACTAGTTCGCGTCAATTCCCTAGAAGGGTAGGCAGAGAAATATTTTGAACTGTATTTTAACACAATACAATATTCATAGGCTATAGGATGGGTAATGACTTAAAATTTTTGTCACTTATTTCAACCGTGACATTAGAACCGAGTGACAGCTACTCCGCTAGTCTTGGGGTGACATATGTCATCAGTTTCTTTGCGGACATGTTCTATATTGCGCCAGGGAGTCGTCTGGTCAGTTTTTTATAACCACCACTCGCCTATTAGCGGCGACCTGTGACGTTGGCGCCAATCCTACCGCCGCACAGAAATAACCCGCCAAAATCAAGGTTCCCCACGGACGACGTGGTGCGTTTTCACTGTCGAACTATCTCTGTATTGGTATAATGTTGTTTGCTAATAAAAAAAATGTACTAGACTCTACTCAAACTAACACAATGACCGTTGATGAGAATGATGAAGCCGAAAGATTGGTACTATATGAAACGATATTTTTTTAAAGTCTGGGACATAAAAAGAATTTGCCAACTGTGTTTCTTGCCTAGCATGTCGTAAAAGGCGACTAATGGTATGTGGGGTTTTGAGTATGTGATTGTGTAGGCGGCAAGTTAGCCACTTGTCACTACTATTTCACAATTTTTCATCTAACCCAGCCCAGTTTTGTTTCGGTTGTATGTGGTTAAAGGGGCCTGCTCTCCCTTTGACTCTGCCTACGATTCTGATTATGGGCGTGATGTTAGGTTATTTCTTTTAAATGGTGGCATTGAAAAATCTCTTGCCGGAATCTTATAAATAAATTCTCCAGACTGATACACCAATTCTTTAGTTTCAAACTAACTTACCCTTGTGCTATGGATATTAGGTGAACGGATAGATATACCTAAATACGTTTATAAACATCCATGACTCGAGTACAAATGTCCATGTTATCACACGAAACATTTGCCTCTGGCGGGATCCGAACCCTTGGTTTAGCGGTCAGGGTCTCTGACCACTCGACCAACGGGTGTGTCAAGTCTTTACATTTATATATACATTAAATTAACATAACATCACGCCCATAATCCCCCAAGAGGTAGGCAAAGCCGAAGGGACAGCAAGTCCCTTTAACTACATTCATAAACTGATGAATGAAAATCTATTCTTCCACCGTTGGAAATCCAAGACCAAAATAGAATCAATTACCCGACGCGTTAGTTATCTCAATTAATACGGAGCTAATTAATCGGTTCCATTCATGTTTTTTGCCTTTATTTTAATTAACTCATTCTTGAATGAGTTAATTAAGTGATTTGATTCGCTATTAATAGCCTTAGTATCAATTAGTGTCTTGTAGAATCCGGTCAGTAGGCCTCAGTAGCAGTTTTGACGGGATAAGTGGTTACATCCCATGTTGGTTTGGGACTTGAAAAGAGTATGCCAACTGTGTTCCTTGCCTAGCATGTCGTAAAAGGCGACTAATGGTTTACGGGCTTTTGGGTATGTGACTGAGTAGGCGACGAGCTAGCCAATTGTCACTCCTTTTTCACAGTTTTCCATCCAACCCAGCTCACTGTCCTATGTTGGTCTGGGACTTAAAAAGAATGTGCCAACTGTGGTTCTTGTCTAGCATGTCGTAAAAGGCGACTAATGGTATATCGGGTTTTGGGTGTGTGATTGTGTAGGCGACAGGTTAGCCACTTGTCACTACTTTTTCACAATTTTCCATCTAACCCAGCCTAGTTTATTTTTGTGGCTAAATGTGGACAAGGATTACGGGCGTCATGATATGTATGTATGTTAGTACTTTCATTATATCCGGGGATATTCTTGATAGGATCGATCGTACAGAGTTTTTAACAGACCGTTAAGTTTATTGCTTAGAGACTGGCCACGAAATCAAACGCTGCGGGTTCAAATCCTGCTTGAGGCAGATGTTTGTTATAACCACGGTCAGTAGTAACAATGACGCCCAGTGCACATTTATACTTTTTAGGTTCACTACATAACATAACATCAAGCCCGTCATCCCCGAAGGGGTCAAAGGGGCAGCAGTCTCCTTTCATATCAGCCAAAAATAAAACTGGGCAGGGATTACTAAATAAAGTAGAATGTTGTATATTAAAAGAACTATTTGAAGCGTCTAATTAAACCTTCATGAATGCGTATAAAAGATATTTATTGCCATTTTTTTCCATTGAATTGTTATTGTTCTTTCTTATTATAGTGTGCCTTCAAATAGTATTAATGTCGTGTTTTTTACGCACTGTCAATACGGAAGTATTAAGGTACTTCAAACTTATTAGCAGAAGTTCTGACATCATCTTCACGTGTCTTTTAGTGTTGAATACGATTCTGTTAGTACTGTACTGATAACCAGATCGCGTTTGAACTTTAAATGCGGCGGAAATGTTATGTGGAATTAAATATTAGCGGATCTTACTCGTTCGTACACACTCAACGTCCCTTCTGCAGCCCCCGAAACGGTGCACATGGAGCAATTGCTCCTAAAACGACATTTAGACAAAAATAATATTGAATTCGGTTAGATGAAAAAGTGGGCAGAAGTAGTGACAAGTGACTCATCGCCTACACATTCACAAACCCAACATACAATACTCATTTACAAAATGGTATGCAAGATCTGTCATCTATCTATAAATTTATCTATCTATATATCTTGGTAAATTTCGTTCTCAGAGCAAAATGGCGGCAAAAGGTGTATAGATATATAATCGAGAATACCACGTTCAGATCTCTGGTGATAATTTTAGAATTATTCACATACTTTATAGATCATAAACTCACGAGTTGGCGTCTGACATGGTCGTGTTCGATGAACTTGGCAGTATTTTAAGAGCGGTTGCTATTATGAAACCTGGGGAACTAAAAAATCTATTAAATACCCATAATTTGGCAGTCCAATGAATTTGAATTTCTTCTCCAAAAGTTTCATTGAAACAATTATGTACTTATAAATAGTCCCATGTTGGTCTGAGACTTAAAAAGAATATGAAACTGTGTTTCTGGCCTAGCATGTCGTAAAAGGCGACTAATAAAAGGTATATGGGGTTTTGGGTATGTGATTGTGTAGACGACAAGCTAGCCACTTGTCACTACTTTTTTACAATTTTCCATCTAACCCAGCCCAGTTTTATTTTTAGCTGAATGTTGTTAAAGGGGCCTGCTGTGCCTTTGACACTACCTACCCCTTCGGGGATTGCGGGTGTGAAGTTGTTTATGTATCTATAAATAGAACAAATATTGGATCTAATTCCAAGATGCAAAATGGTTTTAAAATTTTTTTTATGGTTTTATGTCTTGAATCTCAGCAATCATCAAGGATAAATTATAGGTAAGACATTGGTATTCAATTAACATGATGTTGGTATAAGTTGGTTGCTATATTTCCATTTATATTTTTCCACATCTTATATTTCTTACTGTCATCGAAAAATATGGCGCATATAATAATCCCATTTTCACAAACGATGACTCATGAATCCTAAAACAGATAAGATACTGTTTTATACCTGACATAATCCTGCATTATAATGATCTATTTGGTTATGTCGAAACGCAAAATTACATATTGACTACATAATGCATGTCGCGTTTGGTCCCGTCAATATTATTTCTATGTGCATTTAGCAGGGATGGAAGGTACTCCGCTGATATAGAAAGAAGAGTGGATGCAGGGAATAGGGTGAAAAACTTCTAGACAGTAAAGTCTTAAGCCAGAAGGCCCATCTCGCTATTTATAATTTGGTGCTGATTCCTACTCTAACATATGGAATCAAGAGTTGGGTATGGCTGAAGGAGCATGAAAGTAGAATAATCTCGGTCGAGATGCGTGTACTGTGGAAATTCTTCTATGTATCGCTCACAGACTGCGTTGGGATAATTGGATTATTTATATAGGCTTTAAGAAAGCACTTATAAATAGTCAATATACAAAAAAAAACAAATAATACTAACACCGGTTCAGAAGGTAGAATCTATCGAGAAGAAACCGGCAAGAAACTCGATAGTTACTCTTTTAAATGCCAATTATACAATTTTGTAAACTTAATTAATCTACACTTAAGATATCATTGCAGATGAACAGTTCATTATGAAGTTAACCATAAATCTTTGTCATTGAGGAATTCTTCGATCTTGTAATAGCCCTTACTCATTAAAAATGATTAAATGCATAATTTGAATCTATGTAAGGGTAATGTTAAAATACTTTGTGGTAGTTTATTGAACATTTTAATATTTACACCAATAAATAAATTACCACTTGTTTGGAGTCTATGATTTGGAACAGCAAGTTTGTGTTTATTTCTCGTAATAGTTCGTGTGCAATTTTTTCAAGCTCTCTTAATTCATCAAGTCCTTCGCGCTAAGCTTCACACGCAAGCTTGTATATGACATTAACCTAATCTGCTAGTGCTTCGCAAGCAATAATTTAATAATAATCATCATCTATAAGATGCACTTTTGATTGCCGTAACTAATTACATCCAATATGGCTGTAACAGAATCTGTTTTAGTGTCATTATCGTTAGTGCCACTCAGAGACAGCGCTCGGTGAAATGTCAGCTTCTTTACATAGCTCTAGATGTTGGGTTTAATGAGACTTATCTGGGTTTTTAACCCAATTCTTCTATTTATTAATTTCTTGGGCAAAATCAATTTTATTGGCAGTAATTAATTGAGGAACCTACATTTCGACTGGCTCGATGGCGCATTTGGTAGTGACCCTGCCCCATGCGCCAAGAGTTGTGGGTTCGATTCCCACCCAGGACAAACATGGTAAACATCATATGATGAATACCTGTGTTTGTTCTGTGTCTGGGTGTTAATATGCAATATTTAAGTATATATTTGTAATACCATTGTTGTTTCTGATATCCGTAACACAAGTGCTTATGTTACTTACCTCGGAGTCAAATCAATGTATGTGATGTAGTCGGATATTTATTATTTATTTATTTATTATTTCATTGCAGTTGTACTATAATGGAAAATCTTTTGATTTGTGTTTTTTTTTGTTTTGCGATCCAGTTGTTGCTTGAAAGAAATAATTTTACAGCAAAAATATTGCGTCTGTAAACGTCACAAAAACCATCACTTTGTTTACAAAGTGGACAGGCTTATTTGCACGTGTCCAGGTTTATCTCGTCACTTTGTAGACTGCTTGCCACAAGACAAGAGATGGTGGTAATTAAATAATGCGCTTGTGAGTACATCGTCTACGTAATTGTTGGAACACGGGTTTTTGTAATTGACGTGGGGATTTCAGTTCGTTGACTGATGTACTAGAATAAGAAGTAGTACTTAGAATAAGTAAATTTGCTCAAACAGTTTTTGACTTCTGTCTGAACGGCTAATATTCTGAAAATATACCAACATATATTGATTTAGCTTGTCAAACTATGTCTATTATATAATAGGTAGAGTATATCCGGACGAATACGTCGACGAATTTTTTTTTATTATGATAAAATCAGTGTATCTCTTTCAATTTTCCTCATGTATTTATACTGATGTACTATCCTGGTTGTGCTGCGATGTCCAAATGTAATAAATGTTTCTATCTTTCTTCTTCATTCAATGTCTGAAAAAGGATTCGTTTAAAAGGGGACGTTTATTTATCTTTTAATTAAGTACGGAAGGAGCCGTGAACAACGCTAATTCCTTAAACTGTCGCTTTGTTTAATAAACGCATAAAGATTAACCTTGCAATTCGCTGGTGACGACACAAAAGCGCCGGTTGCGTCACTTTTGGCTGGTTGTTGATCCCGAATCTCTGTTGATGCTCAACCCGCATGCCAACAGATGCGAAGATGGCGTTTTGGCTAGCTTATTTCAGAAAAATCTTAGTTATACGAGATAAGAATAAACCGGATACATAACATAACATCACGCCCATAATCCCCGAAGGGGTAGGCAGAGTTAAAGGGGAAGCAGGCCCCTTTAACCACATTCATCCAAAAATAAAACTGGGCTGTGTTAGTTGGAAAATTGTGAAAAATTAGTGACCAGTGGCTAGCTCGTCGCCTACACAATCACATACCCAAAACCCGATATGCCATTAGTCGTCTTTTACGACATGCTAGGCAAGAAACACAGTTGGCACATTCTTTTTAAGTCCCAGACCAACACGGGACTTAATTAAACTAAACCGGATACAGGTCCTAATAAACAAAATGAATTGAGACCAGTTCCGTCTTTACCCAAAGGAATATGACGCCTCAATTGTCCAGGTGAAAAGGACCAGGTATAAAGTGGGTTAACACATCTGCCGTGAATTGAGTTAGCACAATTACTCAGCTCAGCGCAGTGTTAAGCATATCTACGCTAGTCCATATATTTGTTTTTAAAACGGCATTTGCGACGTTAATATTTAAATATACTCACTTATTATTTATATCATTGCCATATATTAATTACGGCCTTCCACTGCATTCAGTTAATTAACAATACCTATAGTACCATAGCGGCTATGTATAACCACTTTTTATTTGCTATTGTAAAACGAATGCAGTTTTAATATCGCATAAAGAAAAGTGGTACTTAACTCAAAAATAATGGATAGATGCATTTATCCATGAACGCTGCAATAAAATGATTGCAATTAACATCTCTAGATAATTACGAGATGATCTGTTTGTGATTATAATGCCATAATAATAATATAATGGGTTTGTGAAGTCGGTTTAGAATAATCTGTACTGGTGGCGTATGCGCACGAATATCATTCCAGATGCTTTATTTTGTACAGGCCCTTGAATCCAAGTGTCTATGTAACATATATCTTGGTATAGCCAGTGCCTACTTCATTATCAGTAAATTGTTGATTAAAAAATTACCGCCTAGCTTGAAAATAACTTACGGTATAGTTAGGTACTATTTAAAATGGCCGCCATTTTTAATGCTTATGTGCGATTGGACTAAATATCCAAACACGTTACAATCTTCAAGTGCAATATGAAAATCCTGTTTAGCAAGTCGTTTGTGTAGATTAAAAAATGCTGCGTATTATTTTTGGCAACTTGCATCTTAATGGAATTTACGTTTTATTTTCATAGCAATATGGTTACTATTCTGTCGTCTTGTATTTTTACTGCTGATTTGTATGCAATGGACGCCGGTCTATGCGCTCATTGTTTCGATGTTAATAGCTACTTTAATATCAAAAAGACAATGGATATTGAAGTTGAGATTGATGGGATGATCATTAAGTGTCGGCGTTGATTCTGCCATCTGGTATGGATGAAGCTTCAGGTAGAAAATTGCGATTTTTTTAAAGTGTTTTCTGACATCATCAGAAGAAAAGGCATAGCATTTTTTTTTACTTTGCTCTTTAACATGCGATTCTAGCATGTCTTTCCATTGAATTGGTTTGTCAACTAAACCCCTGAGATGAACCAATCGCGCTTCTACATAAGACGTCTACGCCAAACTAAATGTAATCCAAGACACGTGTAATTTAAATTATAAAGAAATATGTCAGCCGATGTCATTGGATACCTGTATATAAATTAATATCAGAATGTTTGCTTTCAAAGATTAATTCTAGTAATTTTTTTTCCGTAAGAACTGGTTCTTCCGGATTTGTATTCTTTTGGATATGAATACAGTTCTATAGGCATAGATAGCAGTTCTAGGTTCATAAGGAGCTATTAAAGAATAGTATAACTAGCGAGTATGAACACTAACGGCTTTAAGTACTAGCTGTGCCCGCAGTTTCACCCGCACTTATTGTTGATGTTATATAGCCTATACGAGTATAGCCTTCCTCTATAAATGAGCTATCTTACCGAAAGGATTTTTCAAATCGGACCAGTAGTTGCTGAGATTAGCGCGTTCTAGCAAACAAGCAAACAAACTCTGCAGCTTTATAATATTAGTATAGATATAACCTTATTTTAATTGGCTAGTAACTTAAGTAAACTACCTGTATTCGCAAATGTCACTTGACATTCACAGCTTAACTGCAGACGAGGCAAAAAATATATGCTGGAATAGGGGAGCTAAAAAAATCTATTAAGTCTGTCAGTTAAATTATAAAAAAATATTTAACGCGTTTTTTTTTTCATTTTCAAGTTGCGCGTAGGTACAATTTTTACTTACAAGTGACGTCGCAAGCCCCGTCGCAAGTCAAGTCAAAATATTCTTTATTTATAAAGGTTTCAAAGAAACACTTATAAATCGTCAAAAACAGTTAAAGAAATATCCTATCACCGGTTCGGAATGTTGCATCTACCGAGAAGAATCCGGCAAGGAACTTGGTAGTTACTCTTTTCAACAACAGTATTAATAAAGTTGTATGAGTCATATTTAACTTTGAACCATGTTTCGAAAAGCCTGGTGTAAAATAAGAAAATAAAGATTTATAATTACTAGGAAATAAAATTAAAAAGATAAAAACATTGGCCCGACCAGTGCAGACCAGTCCCCAAAGTACTACAGTGTGAATGCATGTCACAGGATAATTCTCATGACACTAAGTAGCTATACCGATGATGTTTTGATGCAATCTCGTCCATTTAAGTGTTAAGTTAAAGCTAACTAGCCGTGACTATATGAGCGTGAATTACATGATGTCACCTACTAAAGTGGGTCTGTTTATGGGCATAATGATGAAGTGGGATAGATTTTAATTTAATACACATCTAGGTAGTTATCTACTATTATTATTAAATATATTGTATCTGCTAATTTTGCGTACGAGCAGAGTTCAGTTAGCAAAATTAAGTTTAACACGCGACTCTTGTAAATTGTTTATTGTTGTGGAACATTGATATCCTATAATTTTTTTTAATCTCAACTATTTGGTCGACTTTATGAAATTATGCATACATGCAGTTAGGAGTATAGAAAAGAATATAGGACATTATTTAGGCCTTCTAAATATTAAACATCCCTTTCAAGCAAAGAATTGCATTTAATGTGTCTTTTGCTATTTGTTGCTCCGATGTATTTCCGCAAGGTCGTCAAAATGAACTCTGGCAAATACCAAGTGTAAGCTACATACAGTTTATGTATTGTCACGTTATCATAATTATTCAGTTTTGGCATTTAAAAGACTATCGAGTTTCTTGCCGTTGCCTCGTCGGTAAATCGAATAGACTTTCCGAACCAGTGGTAATTTTTCGTTTGCAACGATGGTTTATAAGTCCTCAAGCCAATTTTTTTTTCAGTTGCCTGCAAATTTCCTAGATTTCTCATTTTGCATCTGATTTGAGTTGATACATGTTTACCAGAAAAATAATCTTAACTTTAGTTCCCTTGCAATCAGCCATTAATAACACACGTTCGTTCTCTAATTCTATTTCGGGTAATATAATACTGTTGCCAGTATAGCACAAATCTGTTTCTGTATCGGTTCGGGTCCGAAATAGCCATTCCACTTCCGTAACACGCCGAAATAGCAGTTCTCATTTCACGTCATTTCCTTCTAAAGCGTTATTATCGCTGTCAAATATCGTAATGATTGTTTTGTGTCGCGACATTCAAACTGGTTCGCGAAACGTGTCCTCGAAGTGAGACCTCTCTTTTCCTTATAGTTTGTGTTGTACTCTTTCTTTAGTAATTGTTTTGGTTAATATTTCCGCCTCAGTAGCAAAATACTGTCGCAGACGCTATGGGACTAATTTAGTTATGTATATGGGTTAGTTTATCGACCAGCCTACCATAGTGTGCATGATGCCATATAGACTTACTATGCAATTTATCAGTTCGACCTATTTTCCATCTGATCTTAAGTCTTCTAAAGATTCGTTTTATTCCAAAGTCATCTATTTTGGAAGCTTACGTTTTTCGGCGATTAATTCTTATATATCCATCATTCAGTGCATTTAAAACTAAACTTGCACAATACCTGACTAAAACAATCGATTAGAAAAATAATGCGCTAAATGGGCCTAGCTACAGTACTAAATTCGTTTTTAATTAATAGAACCAAAACGTTTGAACGATGTATAAATGGTGTTATTTAATTTAAAAATGTTCTCTTGTAAGGGACTGAATTGTCTTTTTTGAGAATAAATTTCTTTAACCTTACATCCAATTTTGCTATTGATTAATAGCAAGCAAACCTCTCACGTTTGTTTTTGCTAAAGTCGAGTACCCTATTAATCATTAAATAATAAGAGAAGAGTCATCTGATTTTATCAAAGAATCGTGTTAAATGACTCTTCCTCAGGTTGAGGAACTTATCAGGTCAAATGCATATTGTCCACGCGACAAGTAATTTGATTCTATGTGTTTACTCATCATCCTCTTCCTTCTGTTATACCCCGTGCTTAGACGGGATCCGCTTAGACCATGATCCCGGATTTAGCGAGTCTGGTAATTATATTGAAGCGACTGCCGATCTGATCTTCGTAACCCTTAGATAGGTGACCAGACAATTTCCGGATTATTTTTGGATCCTAAGTGCACAAGCCAAAAATACATAATTTTTGTCACTAAGTTTTATAATAGTCAAAAATAAATTAAACATTTTTGATTTGTTAAAGGGGCTTACTGCCCCTTTGACTCTGCCTACTCTTTTGAAGATTACGGACCTTATGTTATATGTATGTATGTAAACATTTTTGAAATACTATCCTGTAAGACATCACACAATAGAATCAGTAGCCGATAATGATTAAACATTACACTAAATTATCTTCTAAGATGTATGCAATGTTCTTACGGGTATATTACAATAAAAGTACTTTCTACATTAATATTGCTCTAATTTTTTTTTTATTTTTAACGGTATATTTGCAGCGGTAATTGATAACAGTCTAAACAATTGTTGATCTCAATCATCTTTGTCTCTAAATGCCAGATAAAAACTTTGGTATTTGTATTTTGAAGACACATTATCTGATATTCTGAAAATTTACCATATTTCGGGGATTGCGGGCATTATGTTATACATTTCCACCAACGTCCGTTGAGTGAATTACGCACAATTTTTTCGCACTGTTGCGTGCGCGTGATTCGAAATAGCTCCCATTCAGTATTTATGTCTTGGCCGTTTTTATTTTGATACCGTCGCCTTGGCGGTTTTACATTGTCCTCCAAAATATATCGCTGTCTGTCCACAACATATGTGTGAAATACTTTTCTAATTAAAGGGAAGAGAAGTGGTATTTAGTTGTAGTTAGTTAGTTAGTTACTTTTCTAACTAAAGTTTTTCTTCCTCTTTTATACATACAACTGGTGAAACGTATTCCGATTGAACCATGCTCAATGGAATATTTCAATTCGTTCTGCATGGTATTTCTCATACTATTGTAAATATTTCTTGAAAAATACCTATGCGATTATTTTATATGGCCATTCGTTATGCTGATATTATGAAACCATTTCGTAACGAAGGCAATTTACGTAGCTGTTTCGTAACTACTTACTTGAAAATCATTATAAATATAGAACGCTGGTATTTCTTCGATGTCCAAGTACGGTAGTTCGCAATAGTTAGGAATTTTCCTCCTTTTTCCTCCACGGACTAGTAAAAAAAGAACAAGAAGAGACAAGAAGAGGAAAAAGAAGAGGAACAAACGTGGCTTCACGCTATCATAATATAGCGTGAAGCCACGTTTATGCATGTGTTAGTAAGATACTTATGGATACCAGATATCGGATATCTGTCATTTGGAGCATCCGAGGAGCTTTAATGTCTAGTTAGTGGCGCGGTGTCCTTTTTTTTTTACTAGTACGAGCTTTTTCCTAGCCTTTTATCTGTTGCTGTTGAAATCCATATAAAAAGTAGGTGCTTGGTTTAAAAACTCTAAACCTGAATTTCCTGAATAGGCGAACAATTTGAAGTGTTTGTACTGTAAGCAAATATAATAATAATGACATATATTTTAAATTATTGAATATTATTTAGTGTTTCTTTTGTACTGTGTGATAAACATAACGTTAGAAAGATGATGTACTGTTAACATTATTGCTGTAATTTTTAACCGACTCCAAAAAAAGGAGGAGGTTCTCAATTCGAATGATTTTTTTTTTCGGAATTCCATTATTTTGATGCCTATCTATTTATTTGCATTCTATTTATCATCAAGATAACGATATGGATATTAGTTGCACATCAATTATGAAGTTCACTTGAAGGTCTCTTGTCTATATGTTCATAATTCCAGTATAGTACTGTTCTAAGATTATCGAAAAATCCAAAGGTTCCAATCGAACCAGCACACTGCGCGTCTGTGACGTTATTCTAAAGTTACTCCCTAAGCTACCGCGGTTCTGAAGCATTTCCTCCTCTTTCTCCTCACTAAGCCATTCACCGGCACCGTATTGATGGATAAACAACTAAGGCCGCTATGGTAATTGCGCCGGCGCACGTGACCACATGCATAATTGAGTGCAGTGGGCGCGTTGCACACGACCGTACTACTGCAATCAGTGTAGGGTTCACAACCTGGGGGAACTTAGGGACTTCTGAAAGTCTTCTGGCTACTGTACATTGGGGATGCAATGATTTCCTATTGCCCACAGCACAGTTGGCACATTCTTTTAAAGTCCCAGACCAACATGGGAGTCAATACATATGTTTAAATTAATATTTACAGAAGTGATACCTAATACCTACAGATAAGTAATTACATACGCTACCGTACATTAGCGCAATAATTATTAAATATTTTAACATAAAGAAAGAACTTAAATAGAAATAAGCACTACTTATAAACTTGAAGGCAAGAAGGAACCAGCTTGTTCAAGGGCTAGCAACCCTAGCTAGACGTATTATGGTGGATTGCACAACGTGATCTTAGCAGGTGTGGTGCAAAGATTGAAATAAACGTTATTTGACGACAATATAATGTAGGTAATAGATAAACGTATGACTTTGCTGATTCTTTGAATGACAAGTAGTAATTTACTAGCTAACTAAACTTCACGCCACTTCACACGGTAGGCAGAGAGAACCGAACGCCATATGACACGAACCTTACCATCCTTTTCTATCCTGCTCTATAAAACGTTGATCGACAAAGACACAAAGATTTGGACTGGCTCGTTGGTCGAGTGGTCAGATACCTTGGCCACAAAACCAAGGGCCGCGGGTTCGAATCCCGCTAGGGGCAAATGTTTCGTGTGATGAACATAGACATTTGTACTCGAGTCATAGATGTTTATAATCGTATTTAAGTGTGTCTATCTGTTCGCCTAGTATCCATAGTACAAGCATAAGCTTAGTTTGGAACTAGGGAATTGGTCTGTCAGTCTGGACAATTTTTAATACAATTAAAAATCTTCACGATAGCACGATAATGCAGCCATAGCATAAGAAATACTTAACTGAAACATAGATTCTAACCTACTATAAAAAAACAATTTACATTCTCATTATGATTTCACGGACTTTTCGCGCTCATACAACAACCATTGAACAATGAGACGTATGTACTTGAAATCAAGTACTTCGACTTAGTGCATAAATCTGCAACATTGTTTGGCTTAGACCACCTGAATGTCAAATAACATACTGCACTTTACAAAGTGCAAGAGCCGTGGCTTCTCATGCACTCAAAGCAGGCTTGAATACTGCCATATTCGAATGCCCCCTAATTGTGTTTTAATATCTGACATTTGTAGGGCCTTAATTAGACACGTTTTTGTGAAGAAATTACATGTTCACCTGGAAACAACTCAAGGTGCATACACGATACTTCTGACTATATATATTTGACTGGCTCGATGGCGCATTCGGTAGTGACCCTGCCCCATGCGCCAAGAGTTGTGGGTTTGATTCCCACCCAGGACAAACATTCGTATGATGAATACTTGTGTTTGTTGTGTGTCTGGGTGTTAATATCCAATATTTAAGTATATATTTGTAATACCACTGTTGATTCTGATATCCGTAACACAAGTGCTTAAGCTACTTACCTCGGAGTCAGATCAATGTATGTGATGTAATCGGATATTTATTATTTTCTTATTTATTATTATTTATAGGGTCAAGTTACGTCTTGATAAATTTCATGTTATGTTCTATCCTTGTTAAGGTGAGCGCTGTCTTTCCTTTTGATGGACAGACGGTAGACTGGTACAAACATATTTAGCTTTTATAAATTGCACGTCATTTAATAGGCTATTTTCCTTTTTTTATAGTCCGTTAGTTATTTATCAAAAAATATTGATTAATAGCATGTCGTAAAAGGCGCCTAATGGTATATCGGGTTTTAGGTGTGTAATTGTGTAGCTAGACACTTTTTGTCACTACTTTTTTTTTACCTTTTTACTTTTTTTCACTACAATTTTCCATCTAACCCAGCACAGTTTTATTTTGGCTGAATGTGGTTAAACGGGCCAGCTGCCCCTTGACTCTGCCTACCCTTTCGGGGATTGTGGGCGTGATGTTTTGTGATGTTATGTTATTGAATACGTATTTTTGCTTTAATAACAAAGATACAGCGCTTCAATGGTCTAATCAATGGGGCGCTTTACGTCACTTGAACAGTAACATTTTACGGACCTAGTGTCGTCACGCGGTACTTTGTTGCGCTGTATCTTCATAATTTTTGGTTTGCTGAACAAAAGAAAAAATACCTAAGCAATATTTTTTTGTAATGTCAATAATCAAATGTAAGGAAACGTAAAATATGTATAGTTGTATTTTACGCATATTTTCAATGTCCATTATAGTTGGCAATTTTATAGAGAAGTGCTTCCTGTCTATATCTTGCAAAAATTTATGATAAAAAGAGAATTGCACCGATAAAAAGACTATTTTAAGAATAAAGCGAATCATGCGCGCAGACAATGTAAAATACTAACCTCTGACCGACTAATTATTACCCCTATCAAATAAAATTAAATGTGTCCCGATAACACACTTTTTAAGGCCAAGTTATTTGTTTTTTTTTTTATATCGCCGAAATTAGAGTCTACATACATACATTTCATTACGCCCGTAATCCCTGTAAGGGTAGTCAGATTCAAAGGGCTGCAAGCCCCTTTAACCAGACTTAGCCAAAAATAAAACTGGACTGGTGTTAAGAGCGCCAAGAAGTGACAAGTGGCTAGCTCGTCGCCTGCACAATCACATACCCATTTCCCAATATACCGTTGGCACATTATTTTAAAGTCCCAACCCAACATGGGACATGTTTTTGTAATTGTAGTATTTGTTTACGAGCCATAAAAGGATCAGGAAATACATATGTGTAAAAATGCGGACAACTGGAATGAACCAGTTCTATTCGAGATAATAATAAACCGGTTAATTTAAATACTCGTCTATAAATAAATAATTAATAAGATGTAACCAATTTTTATTCTTTGTTTTCAATGTTTAACAAAACAATGTGGCCTATACTTTTTTTTTTATTATTTATTCGTTTTTTTTTTAATTTTGACAAGAAGGAATCTATCTAATATTCATTATTCAGGGGCACTTATTCTTATACATTTCTTAGTGTATTGCTAGTGGATTACATAATATTTCGCCTATTGAACAACCGAATCGGCCTCAGTGGGACGGTTCGTAACGCATTCCCCTCTGTATAAACAAAAAAAGGTTTCCTTGCGCGGATATTACGAGGGAGTACTCTATAATACTCTTTAAACTGGTCGTCTCCCTGTTACGCTATCATACCTAAACCTTTTAAACGATTGTCATGTTATGAGTTTTGGTATGCTAATAGTTTAAAGCCTAAAAATGATATAGGGTACCTTTTATCCCGGAATTAATTAATTAATTTAACTAACTAACTAAACTTCACGCCGCTTCCCTAGCGGGGTAGGCAGAGAGAACCGAACGCCATATGGCACGATCCTTACACACCTCACTCGCCTCTTCAACATTAATTAATTTAACTTTTTTTATCTAGGGAAGCGGCGTGAAGTTTAGTTAGTTTTTATCCCGGAATGATCAAAAGATAGCGGGAGAAGATAGCTTATATAACAGACCGAATTCCACGTGTCAGGTGCCCCGGATATGCACAAAAACTCGTATCTAATAAAACCCTTGGAATCGCTCCCTAAAAATTATATTAACATAATTTTATACTCGATTCAATCTCATAAAGTATCCGATAATGATACTGACTATTACAACTCCGGAACTGGTTTTAACTGGTTCATCGATTGCCTGGCTATAAAGTTGAATGGCCATATTAGAGATATTTAAAAATTGTTATTTATATATTTAATATGAAACTGTAACAGCACCTTAAAGATAAAAATAAAACAATTCGAGGTGCACACGTGATTTTTTTACATAATCTTTATTTTGTCGCTGCTATCTGCATAATAAAAAAAAGGTTATACATAATATGACCTTTTCCGCGTAATCTATCAATAAATTTGGTCAATTGCTTTATGGGGGTCAAAAAGCCGTCAGTATCGCACAAATGCAATTCAGACATGCACATGGAAGATTCCGTGATTGAGACTATTGCAATATACCTATTATACTTGTTGATGAGATACGGCCCAATGACAGATTGGATATTCCAGACAGGTTGGAGAGGTGGATGGAATAAGGTCTCGTTAGAACCTTAAAATGTCTCAAATAAACGATCAATCTCTGTGCCTTAGAATAAAATATAAATAAATATCGGTCTTCATCACGTACGAGTACATTGATCTGACTCCGAGGTAAGTAGCTTAAGCACTTGTGTTACGGATATCAGAATCAACAGTGGTATTACAAATATATACTTAAATATTGGATATTAACACCCAGACACACAACAAACACAAGTATTTATTACATGAATGTTTGTCCTGGGTGGGGATCGAACTCACAACTCTTGGCGCATAGGGCAGGATCATTACCGAATTCGCCATCGAGGCGGTCTTTATAAAATAGTCCGGCTTTAGAATTCTGCAGGCACTATATCGATATTGCACCCTAAAAAGGTCACAAATACAGACAATCGGACAGACATGCTAGAGTTGTTAGTAATATAATTCCGTAGATATTATTTGGGTATAGAAACTTAAAAAGTAACAGAGATAGATTTTTTCGACCCCCCCCCCCCCCCCCCGTCCTTGTCACAGACAAATTTGTGGCACTCCCCCCTCCCTAGTGTGACATCACATGTTTTGCAATTTTACATTCAGAAATTGCAAATTATTATGATATATTAGATTTTGAAACGTGATGTCACGAAAGTTAGGACCCCTCCCACCCCTTTACGTGTGACGTACTTTATGGATAGCCCCTTAGTAGAAGAATCTCGTAGGGACACTCGTACGGCGTCCTTCTTTCGGCTCCAAACTCTAATAGTAGGGGAACCCACGAAGCTAAATGTGGATTTACTCGAGCGTCGTGAAAACCTATTAGAATTGGTAGATTAGATGACTGGAAGAATAAATGGTCCTATAATGTTTTCGCTTTTAGCGGTGGGGGAAGCGTCTACAGATTATTTTTCAAAATTTTATAAAAAATAGTGACATTGCGATGCTCAAGCGTGTCAGGTGTTGATATTTTTCATGCTCCAACATGTCTCTGATATAAAATATGTATTGAACTGATGATTTGCGTGGTGGGGCTGGTCAAGCAAAAGGGGTGAAAACAAGACAAAAAAAAAAATTAATCCCCCTTATCTTAATCTGACGAGCTCGAGCACTTTTTACTAATCTGACGGGTTTCCCTGAGTATCCCGCTTTTTTTAAAGGCTCATACTGGTTGGAGTTACTCATTATTATATAAAGTATTCTCCCTTATTATAATCTGATGCGCTCGAGTAAATCCCAAAGTCCCCTCTTGAGCTCCCTTACTATAAAAAGGTCTCAAGGTATTTATCGGATGATATGGAAGCGGCGAGATATACAGCCGGTTTAGCAATAAGATAAGTAAGTAGTTAGGTAGATAACACCCTTTGTTTACAGAACCTTAAAATAGTCACATAGATATACAACCAAACATATATGAGTAGACGTGTAATGGATTAGTATTATAATCCCGTCTCTTACGAGATTTCTGTGCGGATCCTGTAGGCATAGGTTCCCAAAGAGGGAGATAGTGCCCCCTAGTGGGCGCTGGAGATTTTCGAGGGGGCAGTAGCGGGCTTAAGGCAAATGGCGGGCGTTATGACAGTTCAGGGAACGGTCGCGGTATACTAGCTAATTAGAAATTTAACAACATAAAATACTTGCCTCCATTTTAAGATATTTATCCCTCAGCCATGTTCTCATAACTCAACTTATGAAATTGGTATATTATTAAAAGGGGGGGGGGGGCGTTGGATTTGTTTTTCTTATAAAGGGTGGCGGTAATCCAAAAAGTTTGGGAACTTATAGTGTAGAGGGAGCTGTTCTCGTATCTCTCTCTAACATGTCTCTTCACCTCTTTAGGGTTCGCATTAAGGCTTAGCAATAGAATGCCTTGGACACCTATTGTGTCTATGTACGAAACCTTCAAAAGGTCACGGCCCAGACACGACAGAGATACGACCACGCGGCTGCGGGGCATCCACCACGCCCGTTATCTCTCTTCCCACGGTAAATAAACACGCTTATCAAATGTCACGCTAATGACAGTGACTATCAGTTTTCACTTTCGATAACCGAATAGTTAATTATAAGATAATTGATGGTCTTGCTATCAATGAAGTAGGCCACTGTCATCACTAGGAGACTCTTGACAAGATAGATGGCGCATTCGGTAGTGACCTTGCCCCATGCGCCAAGAGTTCTGTGTCTGGGTTCTTAATATCCAATATATTTAAGTATATATTTGTAATATCTGTTGTATCTGATATCCGTAACACAAGTGCTTAAGCTACTTAGCTTGGAGTCAGATCGATGTATGTGATGTAGTCCGATATATCAAATTATCTGGTAATCGTAGCCTATTTCCTTGGTTAAGGTTCTTTGGTCTGATAACCTGTCCTGTAAACCCCTCGTCCTGCATTGTCTAATTAGGAACGTCAAGGAATTTAATCGATCTCCGTCTTTGTCGTCCCATGTTTTTTGTCCCATGTTGGTCTGGGACTTAAAAAGAAATATGCCAACTGTGGTTCTTGCCTAGCATGTCGTAAAAGGCGAGTAATGGTATATCGGGTTTTGGGTGTTGTGTAGTCGGTGTTGATTATCCGCTTGTCACTGCTTTTTCAAAATTTTTATTTTTGGTTGAATGTGGTTGAAAGGGCTTGCTGCCCCTTTGACTCTGCCTACCCCTTCGGGGATTATGGGCGTGATGTTATGTTTGTTATGTATGTATGTCTTTGTCGTCAAAGCCTTCGTCTTCCTAGTGTTACGCGAGTTTCTATTAGATTTAGCAAGTCTGGGTATTCTATTAAAGTGGTCATATGACCTTCGCTTGGGCAAAGAAACCACGCAAATAGGACCCTGGTCACATTCTGTACTTGGATGTGTAGCTTTCCTTACACTATTTTCTTTCACCACCAAGCTAGTATGAATCCGTAATTAGATTTAGAAATCTAGAGCTACGTGATAGGATTTGCATCAGCTGTGTCTAGGCTACCTTAGCTCATTATGTACTTTTAATATAGAATATGCCTAATTATAATAAAATCAATCTAAGTATTTGTTTTATCTGCTTTATATCGTGATACTTTCGGTAATCGTTGGTACGAAATTTAATTAGTTCATACCAAATGACAAAGCAGACATTTTTATCTTTTGTTCCCGAAGAATTTCTTGCAATTAACCTTTAAACCTTACGTTACCGCTAGTGTATGTAAGAAAAATTAATAAATGGTTAAGTCGATCTAAGTTATTGCTCATTGGCTTGATTCTATAATCAACGCCAAATAGTAGAAAGAAGTTTTTGACTGGCCCGTTTGTTGAGTGGTCAGAGACCCTGGCCACGAAACCAAGGGCCGCGGGTTTCGAATCCCGCTAGGGGAAATGTTTTGTGTGATGAACATGGGCATTTGTACTCGAGTCATGGATGCTTATAAACGTATTCAAGTATGTCTATCCGTTCACCTAGTATCCATAGTACAAGCAGTTTGATATATACAATATTTAAGTATATATTTGTAATCCCGCTGTTGTTTCTGATTTCCGTAACGCAAGTGCTTAAGCCACTTACCTCGGAGTCAGATCAATGTATGTGATGTAGTCTGATATTTATATTTATTTATTTATTTAAACTTTAAAAAAAACGCCAGGCACGATCCTTACACATGTATGTCTATTAAACACACAAAACATTGTTTTCAATACAACATACTATGATGGAAAGCCAATATTTGAACAGAGCCGATAAACATTACTCCACTAGCTATTTGCGCATGAGCATACGTTAGCAACATTGTAACGCGAACTTTGCACTATGTACCTGCGTCTTGGGAGTGTCTTACAAGTGCCCTTACCGTTTTGTCTTACTGCAGAAATGTGAGGTTGAAAGATATCGAATTTAATGAAGTGTAAGATGTAACGTGACACAATATGTCTATTAATAAACGTATTCTTTAACTGTCTGTGGCCAATGCACAAATCGTGCAGAGCAAAAAAAAACCTGATTCTTTGGTTCTTTATGAAGGAGCCAAATTAGAACTATATCCAAAAATCCTCATCTTTGTTTAAGCATGTTAGACGTATTCTTTGCGTTCGTTGATTGAAAGGACGAACTTTCGATTTACGTGTTATTAGAACTTTAACGACTATCAATTAAGTGAGAAAATTACTTATGGGTTACTTAGCTTTGTTAACTAATGAATAAATAAATTCTCCAGACTGACACACAATTGGTGTGTCAGTCCTAGTTCCTAGTGCCAAACTATGCTTTTAAGCTTGTGCTATGGATACTAGGTGAACGGATAGACATACTCAAATACGTTTATAAATGTCCATGTTCATCAAACAAAACATTTGCCCCTAGCGGGATTCGAACCCGCGACCCTTGGTTTCGTGGTCTCTGACCACTCGACCAATGGGCCTGACCATTTGACGCCATTTACCTGTTTTTTTACCCAATCGATTGAATAAAACGGCCGATGACACCTTAAAAAGTGTAAATGTATTCTAAAACTTTTGTAATTAAACCGGTTTTTTCATTCAGCAACCAGTTAAAATTTTATTGTTTACGTTTTGAGAAATAAAAAGTCTATTGTTTATTTCTCATAATAGATATTTAAACATATTAGATTAGATATTCGCCATGTCATAATATAATAATACAAAAAAAAAAAATGATTATTACACTTTAACAGTTAAACGGAATCATTATATAATTTAGATATGTACATATGGATCTTTTAGCTGTCCGAAAATAAACATTTTTATTTTATTTATTTTTATATCTATAATCAATGATATATTTTAATAAATAGGAACTTTTATCCCATAAGTGTATGCCGTTGGATATTATTAACTGACTTCAAAAAAGGAGGAGGTTCTCAATTCGACCGTATATATATTTTAAACGATAATTTTCTCTTTAGCTTGAATTTGAGGTAATTCTATAATTAAATAAATAAATAAATATCCGACTACATCACATACATTGATCTGACTCCAAGGTAAGTAGTAGCTTAAGCACTTGTGTTACGGGTATAAGAATCAACAGTGGTATTACACATATATACTTAAATATTGGATATAAACACCCAGACACAGAACAAACACAAGTATTCATCATACGAATGTTTGTCCTGGGTGGGAATCGAACCCTCAACTCTTGGCGCATGGGGCAGGGTCACTACCGCATGCGCCATCGAGCCAGTCAAATAATTGGTATATAACTGTACTAAAAGTGTACTTGTTTAAATCTACGCTTGGTCAAAGTCAAAATATCTTTATTTACGTAGGCCTCAAAAAAGCACTTGTGAATCGTCAAGTAAGTACATAGTAGAACAATTTGAATCTACCACCGGTTCGCTACCACCTTGCTAAGAGATTTGTTTGTTTGCTCAGAAACTACTGTTCCGAATGATTAGTATAGTTCTTTTATGGAGGAAGGAAGGGAGGAATAACATCATGCTACGCACATTAACCATAAATGCGGGAGAAACCACGGCACAGCTGGTAATAGATGTTATGTCAATTTTAAACCTTACGATCTCTTCGTCTCAATGGCAATTTCTTTGTGTGCCTGCGTAGGGCATCGTCCCAATTCTGCTTGCTATATTTAGCGTCATATGTGCATGTTTGTCTGTATGCACACGGCTGCATCGTTAGGCGGGTTCAGATCTTCCAGGCTCTTTATCCTCAATGCAATTGCAAGATTAGATGACGATTTTGGTTGAATGCAAACGGACGTTCAACCGGTATAAATTTTCCGATTGTTGTCATAATCCGATTTGGAAGTCCATTTTTAGTAGATGTTATTACGTTTAGTTAGATCAATCAGTTTTGTTTGGGTACACGCGCAATTCGATTGGTGATATCGTATTTGCTCATTCGGAATTTAGTATTCGATCGATTGATGGTATTAGGCAATATTGAAAATTTTATTTTCTATTATGCATGTCGTAAAGGGCGACTAATGGTATATGGGGATATGGGTATGTGATTGTGTACGCGACAAGCTAGTCACTTGTCACAACTTTATCACAATTTTCCATCTGACCCAACCCAGTTTTGTTTTTGGCTGAATGTGGTTTAAGGGGCACCCACAATTTGCTAAGGGACCTTTTCGTCTTTGTTTTTTGGCGGCACATGCCGTAGATCAACAAGACAGTCTTACATACATATATACATATCATCACGCCCACAATCCCCGAAATTAAAAATGTAGTAGTGGCTAGCTCGTTGCCTACGCAATCTCCCGATATACCAATATACCAATAGTCGCCTTTTACGGCATGCTAAGCATTTAAGTCCCAGACATGGGACGAGGCAGTCTCATGACTAATCAAATATATCTTCAATACAAAAAGTTACGCGTTAAGAGAACCTCTATCCTACAGCTAAATGTTATGACTTGCGTGAGCAGTTTTCAAAACAGGGCTACTTGTTAACGGGCCATTGTACTGGCACATTCTACGGAATGTCAGTACGGGGAAATGGCAATTAAAAGTAGTCTAGATGTGCTTCATTAAATCTAGACTAATTGACGTTACTTGGTACACTTGTCGGCGTGAGTCGTTAGTTACCGATAGCTTGAGTGTGATTGCTTTTAGCGAACAATCTTAGTGTTTGTGAGGATTTATAGATTAATTAATAAACGAATCGCGATAAAACTTAAATATCATGCTCGCTGTCCCCTAAGTAGTAATCGGGTCAAAGGGGTCTTATACCACTTTTGGCCAAAAATAATATATGTTTATGTCCCATATATCCCATGTTCACCTGGGACTTAAAAATAATGTGCCTACTCAACTGTGTTTCATGCCTAGTACTTATGTCGTAAAAGGCGACTATTGGTATATGGGGTTTTGGGTATGTGATTGTGTAGGCGACGAGCTAGCCACTTGTCACTACTTTTTCACAATTTTCCATCTAACCCAGCCCATTGTTCCATGTTGGTCTGGGACTTTAAAAAAATGTGCCAACTGTGTTTCTTGCCTAGCATGTCGTAAAAGACGACTAATAGTATATCGGGTTTTCGGTATGTTATTGTGTAGGTATACTAATTAATGATCTAAAATATTTACAATAATTTATTTGATTTTATGATAATCATCATAAGAAAGTTCATTGTATTCCAACACAATGAACAATTAATAGTACAGTAGTGTTTTTTTATGGAAAAATAAAACTTGAAATTTATTATAAATCTATTGTTCTGTTTAAAGTCTTCAAAGATACATATATGTCATCTTATCATCTTCCTAGCGTTATGTCCCGTGCTTAGACGGGGTCCGCTTAGTCTATGATCCAGGATTTAGCGAGTCTGGTAATTATATTGAAGCGACTGCTGATCTGACCTTCGTAACCCTAAGATAGGGGAACCAGACAAATTTTGGATCATAGTTACAAATCCAAAGTTATTGAATTTGCAGATTTCATCACGATGTTTTTCCCTCACCGCCGAGCTTATGATACAAATACGAAGGTACATAGATTTGAAAAATCCAGAGGTACGTGCTGGGTTTGAACCCACACCCCTCGGTTATGATGCGCGTGTCCTTACCATTAAGCTACCACCGCTCTCAGATACATTGATTGTTTTAATTTGTTTTATTTGCTCACTATTCAAATACATATTATTAGGTATTTAAACAGCATTTACACAATAATGTTATCTTATCAAAACGCGGTTGCAATCAGTTTCCCACGATATGAGACCACATTAATATTGTTCTAATCTCTCTTTTTGTTTGTATTTATGTTGTTTTTTATTGCAATTAATACATTTTAATAATATACGTTTTCGATTTCATAATATGCACTCATATCACACATACATACTATTAAATATTAGTAAAATCCAAACAAAAACAAGTTATGGCACTAACTGTATTCAATAGAAACTTGGAACACAACAACTGTACATCTCAAACGTTATGGCGCGAGAGCATATCCTGTCAAAAAAATGCTAGGGCTGGGCCCAGTATTGCAATCGACTAGGGATGGGATGGTTATCGCCGATTATATCTTCACATCTAACAATACATACATAACATCACGCCCATAATCCCCGAAGGGGTAGTCAGAGTCAAAGGGTCAGCAGGCCCGTTTAACTGCATTCAGCCAAAAATGAACCTGGGCTGGGTTAGATGGATAATTGTGAAAAAGTAGTGACAGGTGGTTAGCTCGTCGCCTACACAATCGCAAACACAAGACGCAATACACAATTAGCTGGCGGTACCAGCGGCACAGTATGACTGGTCACAGACGGTCGCTGCAAGGCTCTAGCAGCGAAGGCGGGTACCTGGCACGCACCTGGTCGTTGTCGCCTTTCACGACATGCTAGGCGACGAACTTTTTTGGCTGGCTTTGGCTGAATGTGGCCAAGGCCAAGGAGGGAGCTGCACCTGTAACTTTGCTTGACTTTTCGGGCATTACGGGCGTGATGATATTTTACCTGAGGAATATCTACAATACATATTATAGTAGTATAGTACAACAGCAGTACATTTCCATCTAATAGAATCATAATGCATTCGTATTACGATGCATTAGGAGCGGCGAGTGCATTATTTATACACCAAAAGCGGAGCAACGTTTCCCATTGACCTTTGTTTGTGCAACTTAGACACACCCACTGCGCGCGCGCAGCGACGCCTTACATCATCACTGCGCTGTGCCGCGTCACAGAGGTTTCCTTTTTAGCGTAGGTACTTTTCTTGTGATAATTGCTATGTGAATGGCTAGCTGTGCCCGCGGGTTCACCCGCGTTTATGGTAAATGTTATATAGCCTATAAGCCTTCTTCGATAAATAGGCTATCTAACACTGAAATAATTTTTCAACGCGGACTAGTAGTTCTTGAGATTAGCGGGTTCAAACAAACAAACAAAAAACTCTTTAGAGTTATAATATTAGTAAGTAAAGATAGTTATAATATTAGTAAGTATAGATAACTGCGACACTCGGGTGAAACCCGCCTAGTTCCCGTTCCCGTAGGAATACGGGGATAAAACATGGACTATGTTACACGCTGATAAAGTAGCTTTCCATGGGTGAAAGAAGTTTTCAAATCGGTCCAGCAGTTTCGAAGTCTATTCAATGCAAACAAACAATCAAATCTTTCATGTTTTAAATATTAGTATGATTAGCGGACCCGGTGTCGCTTAGTAGGCTGTTACTTGTCACGTCTTTTTCACAATTTTCCATCTAGCCTAGTTTTGTTTTTGGCTGAATGTGGTTGAAGGGGCCTGCTGCCCCTCTGACTCTGCCTACCCCTTCGGGGATTATGGGCGGGATGTTATGTATATATGTGTCGCTTAGTAAAGAGATGTGGAACGGTTTCTTACTATTTTTATAGGTAGAGGTTATCGAGTGTGGTCACCACGTTTTTGAAGTGTTTCAGAAATGGACAGTCATTTAAATTGGCTTTGTTTAATTAATAGAATATTTCAAGTAATAATGGAGTTACAATGAAGTAATGTAAACCTGTTTGAATAGGGGTAAAAAAATATTATTTTTTTTCTAAACATGTTTAAACTTTTTCACAATTTTCCATCTAACCCAGCCTAGTTTTGTTTTTGGCTGTATGTGGCAAAAAAGAGCCTGCTTCCCCTTTGACTCTGCCTTCCCCTTCGGGGATAATTGGTGGGTGATGTTATGTGTGTGTGTGTGTGTCTTTCTAAACAATTTCGTTAATTATAATATACAAAAGCTAAAAATTTTTTTGCTTAATAACGCATTTGATGGATTCACAAGTAGCTGAGATGCATGCCATATAAAATACTCCAGATATATTTATTTACAAATACTCATTACGATTGTATGAAAAGATTGAACAATACCTAGTAAACCATCAATTATTCAATCATCAACACGTCAATCACCAATCTCATCTATAAATATCTATAAACTATAGACGAATGGAATTAAAATTATACAGCAATATTTCATTAAAATTGTCGGAGAAAGGCTAAATTCTAATTTATAAAAGTAATGGCCATGGCCTCATGGCATGGCAATTTAAAAAATATTTGATTCAGAGTTCCGTTTATAAAATGTATCACAACTGATAAAAATGCGTCCCTTTATAATATTAATATACTTTATAATATTAAACTATTTTAAAATAAAAATTATAGTCCACTATTGAGATTATAAAAAAAAAATTACTTACGTATTTTTTATTTTGTTCAACAAACTAAAAATTATGAAGATACAGCGCGTTAAACTACGTCACGTCACTAGGTGTGTTTTAAAATTTTACCGTCCAAGTGACGTAAAGCGCTGAATCTCACATCTTTGAAGCGCTGTATCTTTGTCATTTTTCGAGTATCAGATAAAGCAAAAAATCGTATCCAATATTTTTTGATAATCTAACTTACTATACTTAGAAAAGTAATTCTATAAGTACCTTATTCCCACTATCGCCAAAACAGTCCAAGGAAACAAAACACAGCCAGCCAATGTCTTCCCAACCACTTTATTATTCCGTGTGCTTCCGAAACTACATGGAGAATAACAAGTAAATGGGTCAGTAACTTCTTTGTTTTTCTGAAGGTTCGCCGACCTGAAGTCTACATGCATTATACATTACTGTCGAAGTACCAAATTACACTGTCTTTCGTTTTGACTTATTTATTAAAAAGTGTAACATTAAGTTGCGGTCTTCAAAAGACTGTTTTGACCTAGATTTCATCATAGATTTTTGCTGCTGACGTCATAAGTCTACATAGCGTCATGAATTTTGTTTGTCAATTGTATATTTACCTAAGAGGTTTCTATCAATCATTAAAATAACAGTTTACCTTTAAATTGTACTTCATAACTACTTATATATTGTTTAAGTATTCAATTCGTGTTTTCAATCTTTATGTATTTACTTAAATATTGAATGTACGTGTTTCTTTCTGATTTAGGTTAATTGGCGATAGAATTCCTAGAGCTGAACGCAGTGTGCGGTTGAACGATTATTTCAAGTACTTGTAGGTAATTTTATTAACATTATAAAACTAACTCAGTGCAATATACATTATGTAGGTCAATGGCTGGTATTGAATTTAAGCCATCGCATTATGTATTGTATTGCATTGCTTATATATTCAGCAGTTCACTCCCGGGTGAGAGGGTAAGCACTGCATCAATAGAATTTGCATGGTCTTGTGAAGTATTCCATGCGCCATCCTATTTTGAAAAAAATAGTCGAGACATCCTGCGTATTCAACTGCGCTGTATTGTATATCTTGATCGGAGGCTTCTTAGTTTCAAATTATCAAGACATTTATGATATCTGAGACGTTTGAGACTTTGTCCCATGTTGGTCTGGGACTTGGCCCATGTTAATCTGGGACAAAAAAAAAGAATGTGCCAACTGTGGTTGTTGCCTAGCATGTCGTAATAGGCGACTAATGGTATATCGGGTTTTGGGTGTGTGATTGTGTAGGCGACAGTTTAGCCGCTTGTTACTGCTTTTTCACAATTTTCCATCTAACCCAGCCCGGCTTTATTTTTGGCTGAATGTGGTTGAAGGGGCATGCTGCCCCTTTGACTCTGCCTACCCCTTCGGGGATTATGGGCGTGACGTTTTGTTATATGTTATGTTATGATATCTGACTGCTCTTACCTATTGAAAATGTAAGTCGTATAGTTTAGTTGGAGACCATAGGGTATTAAATTTTAGTAGCAATGGTTCTAGTTCCCTGCCATAGCACTCTCTTTGACCGGGTCAGGATATATGCCACACTATTTTCCCGGAATGAATACCCATCAATTATCCTGATAACATACCGTTTCCGCCCTTTGCTACGAAAATGAAAGTTTAGAAAATAACTAGTGGTCGCCCAGTGATCGAAATTCGACCATAATTCGTTTAATTTCTTTTTATTAATTTAATGCATTATTTCTTACAATATTAGCTTTCTGCACTCCTTCTCCATATAAACTTTAACTGTGCCTAATCACATACTCCTCATCCACCTCCTCATAAAAAGAGGTAGAAAGTTTTGGCTTCACGTATTAATATACATAGTTAAAGAAACTGCATACAAAGTATTGAAGTGCCACTAACTCCGAGGTTCATATCGTCCTGTAACGTTTACAATTTAAAAAGTATGTCTGAGCTCGCAGACAGTTAACCTTCATTGTTTAATAGGTTTCTTGAAAATACACTAACGATTAAGATGAAAATTACTGCGCAGAGGAGTTTTAGGTCAAGATAATAGTCAGAGCGATAGATAATTGTTTAGGAAAACCAAGGTTTAGTCATTTCACATACCATTGAGATATCTAATATATAAAATTATCGTGTTGCGGTATTTGTTCCTGAACTCCTCCGAAACGGCTGAACCGATTTTGATAAAATTTTGTGTGAGAATCGGCACATCTATTTTTCATACCCCTAAATGTTAAGGTTGGTCCACCCCAAAGCTATAACTTGAGAACGGCCTTGCCGATTTCACTAATTATTTTTTTAGTTGTGTTTGTTATTATCAAGTGAAGGTTTTTATAAAATAAATAAAAAAAGTTGCGCGGTAAATTACAAAAATGGGTAAGTATTAAAAATCCAAAAACGCGGCGTTACGAAGTGCGCCGAGTCAGCTAGTAATACTATAAAATCCTCTGATAGAAAGTAAATAACAGGAAAATCGAAATTTTAATTAAAAGTAACATAACTTGTATTCAGATACCTATTACAACTATGTAGATAAATAAATACTAACCGCAAAAAAGTGCTATACCTATATTAATTTACAGAGTAACTGATGATCTCATGGATATTTTACATAAAAACATAGACGTTCCACCCCAAGTGTTTAGGCGGTATACCCACGACCCTCGTGATTCCTCCCTGTTCAGTTACAGTATTCCCCTGGGTAGAAAGTAATATGGCTAGGTTTTAAATGTCGCCATCCACAACCATCGACCTCTATAAGTATATTACTGATAGAAAATTGTGGTATTTTACTCGTATTTATACAAGACTGCGTTACGCTTATAATTTCAAATATTAATCTAAACTAATGTTATATGTATACAGGCTCTGAAGAATTTGTTTGTTTGGTTAAACGCGCTAATCTCAGGAACAAGTGGTCCAAAATGAAAAAAAAAAAATGTGTTGTTGGTTCATTTATCGAGGAAAGCTATATAACATTAACCATAAACGCGGATGAAACCGCGTGCACAGCTAGTTTTAAATATTTGTGCATTCCCCTCTGTTCAGGTATAAAGAAAAAACTAATCGATTCCTTTACAATTCCTTTAATTTAAAATAAAAAATAGACTATTAAAGAAACACGTTTCTTATAAGTTAATAAACATATGGATAAATGGAAAGATATTGTGTTTAAATAAGCCATCATAAGGATGTTAGTTAATCGTTATAAAACCAGACAAGTTCATAAACATATGGATAAATGCATTAGACTCGCAACACGTGCATACTCCATCGCCCATCACTAAAAATGTCAATGATGAAATGAAAAACATTCTTATGACACACATCGTATCATAATATTTTTTTAATTCTACATTTTAGGCATAAAATTCGGGAACCTTTTTATTAGTCAGATAAAAACTAATGATAAAATTGGTCTGGAAAAACTGCACCATCATTGGTTAATAAATCTATTGCAGTGTTCTGTAGAGCCACCGCACATTGGTGTACCGTAGTCATTAGATGAAAAAAAAATATATATTTTTTTTAAAGTTCTGCATATATTACCTAGGTGCACATAGCCACTTGTCACCACTTTTTCACAATAACCCTGCCCAGTTTTGTTTCTGGCTGAATGTGATTAAGGGGGCTTGCTGCCTCTTTGACTCTGCCTACCCCTACAGGGATTATGGGCGTGATGTTATATATGTATGTATGTTCACATAGTTAAGAATTATCCTAATGAGGCAAGGCGAATGTTATATTTATGGTAGGTATGCCTCGAAAATAACTTCAACTGGCTGTACCTTCAACAAACAAATTGTGGAACACTGATCTATAGTGCTGCTAAAATAAGATCGGGAACGTACTATAATTTGATCATTAGGTACAGCTCAGATGTTTACCGTCTCCTCAGTTTACAATCAAGACGCCAGATACTGCGACGAGTTTACTAAATGGAATAGATTTATCTGCCATTACGGAATTCGCAAACATGCGGGCTTCTGCGTCATTGCTTCCTATTATTCTGCGAAATAGCGATGGTTATATGTGTTTTGGGTATCATGGTGATTTATCTTCCTTCGCTCTTGCATCTATTGCAGATGGTGACACCTATGTACAGACGACAGCACATCAGAAACAGCCCTTATCACAACGACATAAGACTCCGCAGTGTTTAGCCTGAAGTGCTGTCGTGTATACACTGTTGCGTAGACTGTGGACGATGAAATCTTCAGTCTGTCATTATGTGTCCTATGAATCACCGAGTATTTTATTACTTTAGATAGCAGTCGAGAGATCTGCAAATTTTCGGCTGATGTGGGCGATTCACACGGTCTAAACACAATTTATGGCTTTATCCATTATTTGTTTTGCATCAGGGTTTGTTTGGGTATCAAAATGCAGTTTATCCATTGGATGTATAACTGGGCATACCTACGGATTAGCCCAATATTTATGATAAAAGTTCAAATATAAAAGGTTACTGGAACGTGTCTAACTTTAACACTGTCGATCAGACTACGTTAAGCCATAAAACGTTTACCTACTGGATTATTGATCTTGGGTAAAAGGTAAGTCAGATTTATTTTTAGTAACCCTACCTCAGTCATGTTTGCACCACTGCAGGGCACTGAAGCCCTTCCTACTTACACTGGGAAAATTAGACGTGACTCACCACTGGTGGCTTTGTACACGTAGCCTTGATCCGACGTACCTAAGGTTTATGTCGAGCTTGTTTAAAAGCTTAATGCGATGAAAGGGTGAAGTTGATTTTTAAGGGCTACGTCATCATAAAATTCTAAGCTAAAAATTTTAACTTATACTAGAAATATTTCAAAATACTTAGAAGGTCTTAAATTGATTGAGTAGAGTAGATACGTAAATGCATCACAGTGAATATGAAAAATTGCAATTATGGCAAAATTATAGTCACAGTTGCTCGTCTAAAAAAAAATAACACAACTAGACTGCATTTATTAACTAAAAGTTTCTATTTTAAAGACTAAAGTAACATTGCTGTACCATATTGCTAACACGGCACTATATCTGATTGTTCTAGTAATATGATACAGCATTAGAAAATTGCAATCAGGGCGCAAGCCCTATTGATGTCAAGAAAAACTAGACACGGCAAGGTTAAGGTTTGTACTTAAAGCGCTGCAATTAACTCTTGAAATCTTGTGAATGGCCAACACTTCAATGTCATTAAATGATATACAACTGTTTTTATTGAATGTAGGTAAACGTGAAATTGAGGCAGACGATTGCTTGCCTGTATCATGCAACGTTAGGTATTACAGATCCGTCAAAAGAGGTTAATTAAATATATAAAACTACTTATGTACTTGTGCAAGCATGTCGTACATTGCGGCATCAGCAGTTTATTTAATAAATTAAATTAAATTCTTCGGACTGACACACCAATTCCCTAGTTCCAAACTAAGCTATAAGCTTGTCCTATGGATACTACGTGAACGGATAGACATACTTAAATATGTTTATAAACATCCATGACTCGAGTATAAATGTCCATGTTCATCACACAAATCATTTGCTTCTAGCGGGATTCGAACCCACGACCCTCGGTTTTGTGGCCAGGGTCTCTGACCACTCGACCATTGGGCCTGCCAAGGTGGCCCACCTTGGCAGGCCCTTAATTGTAATTTTAGCTTATAGCGGTAATATAGTTAGTTCACGTCCAAATGTTATTGAGTGCACACTTCAAGAATAAATACTTATAATTCCGGATTCAACAAGTGTTTCCTTTTTTTATCAGGATAAGTGTATGAGTGATCCAGGACTCATACAGTACTGTAATATGGAACAATAATTTATATGTCTCATATTGGTATGGAACCCAAAAATTATGTACCGAAGGCGGTTATTTAAATAGAGTATTAGGTGTACATACACATACATAACATCACGCCCATAGTCCCCGAAGGGGTAGGCAGAGTCAAAGGGGCAGCATGCCCCTTCAACCACATTCCGCCAAAAATAGAGCCGGGCTGGGTTAGCTGGAAAATTGTGAAAAAGCAGTGACAAGCGGCTAACCTGTCGCCTACACAATCACACACCCAAAACCCGATATACCATTAGTCGCCTTTTACGACATGCTAGGCAAGAACCACAGTTGGCATATTAGGTGTAGTTTTATTATTATGTCGGTGATAGGCCATTTGTCACTACTTTTTTGCAATGTTCCGTCTAACCTAACTTAATTTTATTTTCGTCTGAATGTTGTTTAAGGAGTTTATCGCTCTGACGACGCGATGCTATGTATGTATTATATTTGTATATAGATATACTGAATCAGTTTGATATACTGTATCCGTCTCTATCAGATGCTAATCATTTCAAACATGGTTTCTGGAAGGTGTAAGGTTTCTCTACGAACAATATTCTGTGTAAGTTACGGATCAACGTTTTGCCATTCAATTTAAACCTGTCTCATTATTATTGCTCAGAAGTTATTAACGAGCAAAACATTTCCTACGTTTATGTTAAATTATGACAGGATTCTGACCTTGGCACTAAGAGGAATAGGATCTGAATTGACTGTATCTCGCAGTTGGAAGTTAATCTTGGAGTTTTGATTATGAAGGCGCGTTTGTATTACAAAATAAAATTATTGTATTAAATAAAATAAAATAAATTCTCCAGACTGACACACCAATTCCCTAGTTCCAAACTATGCTTATGCTTGTGCTATGGATACTAGGTGAACGGATAGACATACTTGAATACATTTATAAACATCCATGACTCGAGTACAAATGTCCATGTTCATCACACGAAACATTTGCCCCTAGCGGGATTCGAACCCACGACCCTTGGTTTCGTGGCCAGGATCTCTAACCACTCGACCAACGGGCCAGTCAACCATGAAAGATCCATTGCTGAAATGGTTTTCGACTTCACATTGAAAATGTGACAACTAGCACAGATAAAAACAGGCGCTTAAACAATACTAGCGGTTGAATTATTAAGGGCCGATTCTTTACGATCAAATAAGAATTAACCCACTGATAAAGTATAAAGTCACCAATTTGCGGATGTCACACGGTATTTTACTTAGGAAACAGGCAATGACATTTTACAATCATCCGGATTGTGATTTATTCGATTGTTATCTTTTATCTGACTATTGAAAATCAACCCTAAATTAAATTATATAAGTGATCTTGTAAAGCCTACATAAATAAAGATTTTGTACTTCTAATTTACTAACTTTGGATACAGATAATCGCTTCTTGTGATAGTTTATTAATTACTAGCTGTCCGACGCACTTCGTAACGCCACATTCTCGGATTGTCTTCCATTATTTTCCTCACAATGTTTCTATATTTTCTTACCGTACAAACCTTCCCTAGAAGATTACCGATATTTTAAAACAGAAATCAGACAAATCGGTCCAGCCGTTCTTATTTTTTTTTATACCAATTAAGGTGGCAATCAAGCATACGGCCCGCCTGATGGTAAGCGGTTACCGTAGCCTATGGACGCTAGCAACACTAGAGGTATCACTCGCGCATTGCCGACCCTGTAAAAACCTTTTCACAACCTTCTTGAAGGACCCCATACTGTAGTCTCGTGGGAAAACCTCGGCGGGAACCTCATTCCACAGCCTAATTGCACGCCTAATTTTAGCGAGACTATCGAACAGCAATTCATTTTTATATATAAGATTAAATTATTTAGATGTGTTCGCAGATGAACGTTTCTAAACATATAGTTTTTCAACGTTAAGCACCTAAACTAGCTGCTGAAATCGTATACGCTCACCTCTGACCCTTCGCGTAGACGCTGAATACGAACGAACAACCAAAGAGCGAGGTTTGACATGAAACGGAAAAATAAAAGTCATCATTCACAGACTTCGGTAATTTTATTGTATGTTAATACGATTGTGTCTATTGGATCAAGTAATGTTACTTCCAAGTGTCCGTAGTATGGACTTCATACGGATTTTGATGTTAGATATAATTTATTATCGATAACACTTCATTATAGAAAGAAAATAAGATACCTAATTTGTGATTCAACTTGTGTTTACAAGTAGGTGTATGGATTGATTGAGTGACCGTATTTTTGTTTTGTGTAACACCTTAGATATAAGGATAATTATTATGGAATTTAAAGTATATAGGGGATGTATTATTATATAATTCAAGTTTATAATACAATCTTTCAATTGGTGGTATTTGTAGTTTAATAGCTTACGCTTACAAACTTTAAGTTATTTCCAATTCACATGTTATTAGTTACAGTTTCATAGTTTTATAGTTTGATAAATGAATATTGTTTCATCATCTTCCTAGCGTTATGTCCCGTGCTTAGACGGGGTCCGCTTAGACCATGATCCAGGATTTAGCGAGTCTGGTAATTACATTGAAGCGACTGCCGATCTGACCTTCGTAACCTTAAGATAGGGAAACCAGACAATTTTTAGATCATGGTTACAAATCCAAAGTTATTTGAATTTGCAGGTTTCATTACGATGTTTTCCTTCACCGTCGAGCAAGTGGTATAATTACGTACATAGATTTTGAAAAATCCATTGGTACGTGCCCGGGTTTGAACCCGCACTCCTCGGTTAAGAGGCGCGTGTCCTTACCATTGAGCTACCACCGCTCCTTGTTTAAAGGAAAGAAATATATTATATTAGGTCAATTCGTGCTAAATGTATTTCGGTTATATAAATATAATTAAACTTTTAGTACGCTTTACTTTTTCCTACATTGCTGACTGTAAATATATTTGGCAGATTACTGTGTTCTATTTTGAATTTGTTATTATATTATGAAAATAAGAATGGAATGTTGCGCATTTTTTTATGAACGTTTTTATAATATTTCTTTACGTAGGTAGGTATATCTACTTTGTTTTTGTTGGAACGAAGTGTTATTTTTTATTTACACGTTTCTCTGTGGAAGCCATTATTCAAATTTAAACATACGTTTCGTACCGGCCGCTTGCGCGTGTAAATTTTATGCGTTTATTCGTCTTGACCGGCCAGATATTTATTCAAGATTTTTAATAGCCAATGCATTTGATACGCAATAAGATATATCTCAAAATTCAAGTGCTGCGATTACGAAACGGCCCAAAATACCAAACCAGATTTCGAAAGCTTCAAATTTCGAGTTCATTAACCACACGTGGTGGCAATTTGCCTGTTCAGAAAACCTAAATCCAAGCCCTAACGTTTCTAAACAATCCCAATGCATACATCAAAACATTAGCGCCGAACTCACTCACCGTGTGTGGAAGACAAATCCTTTGTATCTTCACAAGGAGGAGTCACCGGAGTCGAAAATAAACACAGCACGTATTTTATTATTAATACACACGAAATATTTTGGCGGGGAAGCGGGCAGCCGGCGTGCGATCTCGCCTCTGCGCCGATGCGGACTGGTCGAGTAAACTCGAGTCGGCAGGGCCGCGCGCTTTTCCCGGCCACAGAGTAGGTATACGCGCGAGCGGCGCGGTCGCGTTTTTATTCTTTATTCCTGTCAAAGTGCACGAACCGGCCAGTGATAACGACACGTGATGGCTTCAGGTTGGTGTGTAGTTTCTTCTATCTGGCGTGCAGGTGGCGTGATGTCTGCCTAGACGTCTGACGGATCCAGTGCAAGTCTGCAACTGTTTCGTTTTTTTTTCGACAAGAGGCGCGGTCGTTTTAATTAAGTACATACGGATATAATGTAGCCATTTTTGTTTTTAGCAGTGCGTTCACGGAAAAAGGAAAATCCCGCTGAAGTTAATGCGTGATAATGTTTTGTGGTTGAATGTGTAGTAGTTTAGCGTAAATGGCTGTATTGGCGCTATATAAAAGATAAAAGCTTCTCGTTTGTGGTTGCTATAGAGCAATAAATAAAAAGGCGCCTGTTTTCTTCCTAAACGAGGCGTTTATTCTTTTGCGACAGAAGCTTTATCGTAAAAGAACTTTTGCTAACATAAAGGTGACTTTGCACTCTTATCTAATCTTCACGGATTGGACGTTCATTCTTAAAATGTTGGTTTATGCATATTTAAACCATGATTTAATGTTATATTCCTATGCGACTTTTCTGTTGTCTCTTTTATGAGAAAAACTTTCTTAATATACGTCACGGACTAGTAAAAAAAGAATGACTCCGCGCCACTAACTGGACATTGAAGCTCCTCAGGTGTTCCACTGACAGATATCCGATATCTGGTATCCATAATTATCTCACTCACACATGCATAAACGTGGCTTTACGCTATAGTATGACAGCATGGAGTCCTTCTTTTTTTACTAGTCCGTGATATACGTAAGTGGCTACTATCTTGCTTTAAGCTGAAGAATTTAGAATATCGTCTATAAAGTCACTTGACACTTAATACTTTACCCACTAAATGCTCATTTATCAGCTTAAATTTTCCAGAAGGAATCTTAACTCGCAAAGTAGTAAAACAGTATTTCAGGAGTTAGTGGCTTCTCAAAATAATAATGCCAAAAGAATAAATACTTTTTTACCCGACTCGGGATCTCCTCAGTAAAGATTCTCAAATCAGAAACCGGCTGTTAGTGACCCAGTGTTTAGCGACCACATTGGTCGTTAGCCACCGATGGCCCGTTACAATAATGGCTCATTGAGAACCTAACCGGCACTGAAATTATTATGGTAATGGACGCTTTATGTCTAATAAAATTATATTAAAACTGAAGCATCACTTTTAAATATTGCTTCTTATATTAGAATAGGTAATGATGTCGCAAAAGTTGGAATTAGTGGGCATTCATGTGCTCTTCTACCTAAAATATCTTAAACCTTTTTAAACTTCTTTATCTCCATGTACCAAAATCGTGGATGCATTAAGAGAAATGGAGTCAAATCGATAAGGAGTGAGAAGTGTTAACTTTAGTGTTGCCGCTCGATAGGCCAATATCGATTGTATATCGATAGCCTATCGATAGTTGAGGAAAATTGATAGTAGGTATCGATAGTGTAATACTATCGGTAAACATCAATACTATCGATAGTATAGATCGCTGCCAAACTATCGATAGCATCTATTGTTCTGTCGATCGTATAGATGATTTCGGCGTTCAGCTATCGATTTTTCAGCAACACTGGTTAACTTTCTCTAGAAGTCCATTTCGTTATAGAGATTGTAAAATTATTTTACATCACTTCACATGTGATGAAGTTTACACAAATGCGATCACGTATGACAACGACGGAGCGAGGTCTGCTCCAGAAAAAGAAATATGGATTGGATCCAAATTTAGGTATGTTACAAAATACTTGTATCGTTATCGTATTTTTAATATATACCTATCAACGGCTATCGGTGTAAATTGACGTTGCATCGTTTCGATATAACACGAGATGTTGGTCACCCATCCATGTTTTAACCGCGACAGTAGCTGTTTGACTTTTAAACTCCAACGTTGATGGCTCGATCAACTACGTCAGAGCGAGCTCATCATTTCTGTTCAATTGTTTCACGCCATATTTCTCAACTAGCTGTTTCTCGGGACTTCGCCCGCGTAGATTAATATTTCTGTATCCTACAGAAACCGTGCATTTTTCCGGGATAAAAAGTAGCCTATATGATATTCCAGACTATAATCTACCTCTGTGCCAAATTTCATCCATATCCGTTCAGCAGTTTTTGCGTGAAGAAGTAACAAACACACACACACACTCACAAACTTTTGCCTTTATAATATTAGTGTGATAACAAGTAGGTATATTGTTCTGCTTTCCTCCGTCTAAACACAATACGCCTCCCCTCTCCCCTTTGCCCCCACTTCCTCATTTCTTTACTGCTCCTCCAAGGAGGCACGTCTCGATACTTAATAGTTCAGTAAGAGTACTTTGAAATGTTTAGGGTTCCATTTGTTGGAATGGAAATGAATCATTGCAACGTTACTAATGTTTTGTTTAAAAAAATACGAATATGTACTAAAATAGACTGTTTTAAAGTTATTAAAGGAAATAAATCTCGGCTTACGTCGACTGGCTCGATGGCGCATTCGGTAGTAACCCTGCCCCATGCGCTAAGAGTTATAGGTTCGATCTCCACCCAGGACAAACATTCGTGTGATGAATACTTGTGTTTGTTCTGTGTCTGGGTGTTAATATCCAATATTTAAGTATATATTTGTAATCCCGCTGTTGTTTCTGATATCCGTAACACAAGTGCTTAAGCTACTTACCTCGGAGTCAGATCAATGTATGTGATGTAGTCTGATATTTATTTATTTATTTACCAGACACCAAATGGACTAGAATTATGGCGCAATTTTGAGTTAACTCAAAGAGCCGACACAGGAAATCTTTTTATTTCAACGGGAATCCTGTCCGGTTTAGGAGGAGCAGTCCGGAATATTTCTGATTAGCGCTATGAACAGTGGCAAAACTATTCCGTTTGAGGCCCCTGGTAATTTCATCGGATGAAGGCTTCGCTCCATGATAATATGCGATTTTAATGAGGTGGCATAGAGTGGTCTCACGTGGGCAAGGGCCACCGAGGCCCCCTAGAAGCAGCCAGTGGCATTTTGCCAGCCTTGCCACTCTATAGTTATGCCACTAATTTTGAAGGACCCGAGCACCCCACCGAACGGAACTCGGCCAATCGGCGCAGGGAGCCTATCTTCGTTACTCATATGTACTCTTCATCATCTTCCTAGCGTTATGTCCCGTGTTTAGAAGAGGTCCGCTTAGACCATGATCCAGGATTTAGCGAGTCTGGTAATTACATTGAAGCCACTGCCGATCTGACCTTCGTAACCCTAAGATAGGGGAACTAGACAATTTTTGGATCACGGTTACAAATCCAAAGTTGTTTGAACTTGCAGGTTTCTTCACGATGTTTTCCTTCACCGTCGAGCTAGTGGTATAAATACGTACATAGACTTGAACCCGCAATCCTCGGTGAAGAAGCGCGTGTCCTTACCATTGAGCTACACCACCGCTCATATGTACTCTTAACAGTTTTAATCTCTGTGGGCTTTAGTGTAGGCCTATGTTCAGCAGTGGACGTATGTTATGATATAATGTTGGTAACTCAACAGTACGGAACACTTCTAACCGAATGCAACTCGTATTTGTTCTGTTTTCTAACCCCAAACACCTCGATAGTTAGCGAAACATAGTTCGTCATTGTCGTCATCACATGTTATGTTTTCAGCAATTCTTTGTTTCCGTGATGCCTCCGCCATTGACGTAAATTGTTTGATGTTCTTTACCTACGTCACGAAACCAAGGGTCGTGGGTTCGAATCCCGCTAAGGGCAAATGTTTCGTGTGATAAACATGGACATTTGTACTAGAGTCATGGATGTTTATAAATGTAATTTATGTATGTCTATCCGTTCACTTAGTATTCATAGGGCAAGCTTTAAACTTAGTTTGGAACTAGGGAATTGGTTTGCCATTCTGGAGAATTTATTTATGATTATTTATTTATTTATGGTAATTAACCCTAATTTTCTTAATTTGTTTTTGGGTTGTTCCTCATTTGACTCTGCTTATCTCTTCCGGAATGGTGGGCATTATGGTAAGTATGTATAGATTTTTGGATATCCTGATATCTTGACTTGGATCATGTATTAACAGAAGGTGATGATAGGAGTCATAAAAACCATAGAGCTTGTATGAAAAGGATCATGAATGTTGAAGAGGCGAGTGAGGTGTGTAAGGATCGTGCCATATGGCGTTCGGTTCTCTTTGCCAACCCGCTAGGGAAGTGGCGTGAAGTTTAGTTTGATTGGATTGGCACACGACCATTGTACCTACATGTCGAAAGACGGAGGAGGTTTATTCCATGCAGTGGGATTAAAGAAGTTCTAAAGAATAGACATCTTGCTTGCATTTGCTCCAATATTTATCGTGTGTAAATCGTATTATTTTGAGAGTTGCCGTTGCTTTGTCGGTATTTCTGTGTGCTGTTAGATAATCTGCGCTGTAGGGCAAATGTAATCCCATAGACAACTGCGTAGGCTTTGTTATGTAAACCGCGGAAGCGATACTTGGCATTGGTCTTGCTGGGCGTTTATTTTTACGAGACGGCTAGTAAATTTTTTTGGTGTTAGGGCCAAGATTTTTTACGTGTTTGTCTGAAAGAGTGTTTACACTGTCTCAAGATGGTGGGCGTGTGTTGCTATGGCAACTGATATGACATCTATGATGCTTTACAACGTTAAAATATTTATAGCGATACGAATACCTATAACATTCGTTTAAAAGCTGGCGGCTAGCTACATATACCTATTTAAAGGGCCAAATCTGAAAAAATCTCCAGTGGGTCTTTCATACTCATGAGGAATGGGTAGTGGAACCCCTAAGCCTGGCTAGACTGAAGTCTCTAAAAGGACAGACTATAGGATTTTAAAACACAAGGAGTCTCACGCATGTTGCCGACCCTGTGAAGTTTTGTCGAGTACAACCCCACGATAGCATAAGGGACAAGAGCTCGATAAATATCTTAGGTCGACCCCCGTCTTTGACCCTGCGAATCCTCAAATTACAATTTTAGATCTACTAAGTAAATGTACGAGTACTTGTAGTACTCGTACATTTTTTGCATTTATCAGAACTAATAAATTGCATTTTTTTTATATATTTTTAAATCAGCGATAGATTTAAATTCGGTTCTCTCTGCCTACCCCACTAGGGAAGTGGCGTGAAGTTTAGTTAGTTAGTTCCACGGACTAGTGAAATAAGAAGGACTCCGCACTGTCATGCTACAGCGTGAAGCCATCCTTATGCATGTGTGAGAGAGACTTAAGATATCGGACATTTGGAGCGCTTATGACAATGTGTGATGTAAGTTGCGTGTCAAGTTGGAGCTCCGCAGATGCCTCAGCGTGTAGTTCGCGGCGCGGGGTCCTTCTTTTTTTTACTAGTCCGTGTTTAGTTAGTAAGATTTAAATTCAAGAGATTATTTCCAAATCCAAGGGTATGTTTGCCACTATTGTGCGCGGTTCGAAGTTCAAGGATGACAAAATTTGCTTTTGAAAACACGTTTGTGTGTAAATCATGACAACGCGAAACACGAGATGTATTTTTTTTGCATATCAATGTGATTTGAAACAACGTTTCTAATGTAAATAGTCTGCGATTGTTTTATTTTGCTTAAGCGCACACTGTGCAGGAAAGGAAGAATTGGAAAAGTAATGAGCTCACTGAAACTGATGTTAATGAGTTTATTATTCTTTCACGGCTTAATTACGAAACTAATTATCCTGATAATAACGTAAAGGGAAATCAAAAGGATAATTTTTTTCTCAGCTTTCCATCCAACACAGTCCACTGTCCCATGTTGGTTTGGGACTTAAAAAGAATATGCCAACTGTGGTTCTTGCCTAGCATGTCGTAAAAGGCGACTAATGGTATATCGAATTTTGGGTGTGTGATTGTGTAGGCGACAGGTTAGCCGCTTGTCACTGCTTTTTCACAATTTTCCATCTAACCCGGCCCGACTTTATTTTTGGCTGAATGTGGTTGAATGGGCATGCTGCCCCTTTGACTCTGCCTACCCCTTCGGGGATTATGGACGTGATGTTATGTTATGTTATGTGTGTGTAAAAGAATAAATATAAGGTACCCTTCATCTATAAAGGAAATTACTACTCCTAAGATATAACATTAGTACCTACCTACAATATACTTCCACATAACTTAAAATTCTCAATTGAAAAACCAGTAATCAAATATCTACATCCAGATGATGTAGGCACGTGGCTGTAGCCAAACAAATAAATCTAAAACTAAATTGTGGTTAACGTCATTAAGACTAGAATAGTATGTTACAACGCTGATTTAATATGGATGCTGCGCAATAATGCGCAAACGGATTGAGCAATTGAAATGTGTAACACTGCGCTGTACATACAGCCTAGAAGTTTACTGAGCAGGATGTGTTAACTTCGTTCTTTAGAATGTGTTAGCGCACTGCGCTAGACCGGGACAACTCAAACATACATACATACATACATACATATCGTCACGCCTCCAATCCCCGAAGAGGTAGCCGGAGTCAAATAATTCAATAATAAATTAAATAAATGCTTACTGACACACCAATTCCCTAGCTCCAAACTAAGCTTATGCTTGTGCTATGGATACTAGGTGAACGGACATACTTAAATACGTTTATAAACATACATGACTCGAGTACAAATGTCCATTTTCATCACACGAAACATTTGCCCCTAGCGGGATTCGAACGGACCCTTGGTTTCGTGGCCAGGGTCTCTGGCCACTCGACCAGCGGGCCAGTAAAAGGGGCAGCTTAGCACTTTCCGGCTAACATGGCGCAAGGGATTGCAATCCAGCTGTTTTTTTCCAGCAGGAACAGCCATCGCTGGAACCATGCTAGACCCAGCTGTATTGCTGGATCTAACATGGACTGGCTGGCTTATTCGATAGTGATGCGGCAAGAGTTGGGTGGGTGGGTTCGACCCCACCGAGGACAAACATTCGTATGATGAATACTAGTGTTTGTTCTGTGTCTGGGTGTTAATATCCAATATTTAAGTATATATTTGTAATACCACTGTTGATTCTGATATACGTAACACAAGTGTATAAGCTACTTTCCTCGGAGTCAGATCAATGTATGTGATGTAGTGAGATATTTATTTAATTTAATTGTAATCCCTCGGCGCGTTTTGTTGCGCCATGACGTTAATTCTGGTTGACTTAAAGAACTGGCTTAGTGAGTTATGTCTGAGTTATTGCGTTGACACAAAGATTGTAATTGAGTTACTCATGTCTATTATAAAGCAATTAAAGTTGAAATGAGCAACTACCACACGCCCACTTGCTCCGTACCACTTACGTCACCCGGTAGTATAATATTTTGTGGTGCTAAGCATTACTGGTATATACCAGTTATCTACTTTGTAATACGTCATGGTTGGAAATGATGGAAAGTGAGCCATGTTTTATGAGACAGGTGAAGGATTTTCTTAAATCAAACTTTAATCTATAATATAAAAATGAATCGCTGAATGTGTTGCTAAGCGCAAATGTCGAGAGCAGCTCAACCGATTTCGCAAATATTTAGAATATTATACCTTAAAGTCCGAGGATGGTTCTTACGCAGAGAAAATTTTTAAAAATTGCCTGAAAAAGTAAGGAAAAAAAAATAAAGAATCGACTGTTAGGCGGTACGAAGTTCGCCGGGTAAGCTATTGTTATATAATTCAACGTAAGTTTCGTTAATGGAAACTTATGTCCTAGAATTGACTTACACAAGATATTCATTACCAACTTTGATTGTGTTATATAACTTTTGCTACCCCTAGGTCCCAGTACTTTTATTTCAAAATATAGTATTATATATACCCTATCTATCTATATATTTTCCATCAAACCCAGCCCAGTTTTATTTTTGGCTCAATGCTGCCCCTTTGACTTTGCCTACCCCTTCGGGGATTATGACCGTGAGGTTATGTATGTATGTATATCTATCGTTTGTAATTATATACTACCGTTAATATCCGAATATAGTTTTATCCCACGACACACAAGAAAAATATCCCGGATCTATTCACATTCAGATAGATTTTTACTTTTAATCTTGAAACATTTGATTTTAATAGGATAGTCCTTAGGGTTTTTACTATGCTATTTCTCCACACAACCAGACACTTATCTGTCCAAGCACACCTTCCCTGTCGTCTACGGACCCCATAAACTACTCCGTCGAAAAAGGCGCGTCGCCGGTTGACTTGCGTCGCAATAATGCTGATAATTGAAGTCCTGTCACGCACGCAACGTCCGATACACTGAGTGGTGTGACGACTACATACTTCGGAAGCAGCAGGAATATTCACTCTGCTAAGAGCTGAAATTACATTACATATGCATAATATATCATCACACCCGCAATTCTTTTGGGTATGTGACTGAGTAGGCGACGAGCTACTTGTCACTCCTTTTTCACAGTTTGCCATCCAACCCAGCCTACTGTCACATGTTGGTCTGAGACCTAAAAAGAATATGCCAACTGTGGTTCTTGCCTAGCATGTCGTAAAAGGCAACTAATGGTATATCGGGTTTTGGGTGTGTGATTGTGTAGGCGACAGGTTAGCCGCTTGTCACTGCCTTTTTACAATTTTCCATCTACCCGGCTTCATTTCTGACTGAGTTTGGTTGAAGGGACTTGCTGCTCCTTCGACTCTGCCTACCCCTTCGGGGATTATGGGCGTGATGTTATGTATGTATGTATGTACACCCGTAATCACCGCAAGGTCGACCGAGTCCGAGGAACCTTTTGACCACTTTTAACGAAAACAAAATTGGAGCTCCTGAAATGTATGCGATGTATTCTAGGTGTGTGACGTATTTTTAGTGTTCCGTACACAAACGGTAAAACGGGACCCTATTATTGAGACTCCGCTATCCGTCCATCTGTCTGTCCGTCTGTCACCAGGCTGTATCTCATGAACCGTATTAGTTAGACAGTTGAAATTTTCACTGATAGTGTATTTCTGTTATAACAACAAATACTAAATAATAAAATAAAATAAATATTTATTGGGTTTTTATAGATTTTTATACATAATAGTAAGGAACCCTTCGTGCGCGAGTCCGACTCGCATTTGGGCCGGTTTTTTTTTGAGGCATTGGACTGGTCTGTTGGTGTGGAACTCAAAAATAATGTAACAACTGTGTTCTTCAGCTAACATGCCGTCAAAGGCGACGAGCTAGTCAATTGTCGCTACTTTTTTAATTACGACTTAATTTAGTTTTTGACTGAATGTGTTTTAGAAAGCTTATAGCTTGGACTCTGCCTGCCCCTTTGAGGATGTTAGGCGTAATTGTACATTCATACAAGTACATTTATGAATTACCCAAAACAAAACATAGATTCTGAAGTGATGCGCGTTTGTATAAATATATATCAGACTACATCACATACATTGATCTGACTCCGAAGTAAGTAGCTTAAGCACTTGTGTTAGGGATATCAGAAACAACAGTGGTATTACAAAGATCTACTTCAATATTGGATATTAACACCCAGACACAGAACAAACACAAGTATTCACAATACGAATATTTATCCTGGATGGAGATCGAACCCACAACTCTTGGCGCATGGGGGAGGGTCACTACCGAATGCGCCATCGAGCATGTCAAATACTTGTATACAGATACCGTTTGAACCCAGACACTATACGACTTCACGGAAAAGATGGATCTGGGAGCCATCAGGTCCAGTAGAGAAAAAGGAACTCTAATGTGTAGTATTTCGGTATGAACTGGCTTGCGCGAGCGCAGCTGCATCTCTCACGTTATTAGTGGTCAAGGGTCAGATAGGCACGTACGGCAGCGTGTGATAGATTATATTTTATTGCGCTTAGGTAATATATTATATAGCATAGTGTTGGTATATAATAAATATATAGCAATAATAATAAATCTAATACGACACATTACATACATTAATTTTTACTACAATAGATAGCTCTTGTTAGGGACTAAAAACAACGAGACCTAGTCTTTCTTAATGAGATATTCTCATTTAAGAAATAGCTTTTTTTATTCCTTAGCGTTATTATTTTTTTTTTAATTATAAAGTACAAATAATCTGTCTTTTACATTTTTATACCTTAACCCTTTAACCAATTATTATGAAGTTTCTAAGTATAAGTTTAACCCTTAGAAAGAATTAGACGCATGACAGAATTTGTAGCAAACTAAATTCTCGTGTTAGGGTCTGTATATACACTTTATATGAGCTAGCAATAAACTGTATTCATAAACGCGTATCCTCTCAAAAGAACCATTACCATATCATCTTCAATAATACATTTGCCATCCCAAGAGACCTAATCGTCTCCGAAGTGGGTGTGTCACGTGACGTCACTAACGCGTTCAAAGTGTGCGCGCGCGCTTCCCGATAGTGCGGCCGTGACCCGCCGTGACGCGCGCGCTGGTACTTGTAATGAACAGCTGTAGTTGTTCCGCGGAGTGTTGTGCTTGGTTGCCTGTGGAGGTTTTGGTCAAGGGCGCGAACAGCCTTTCAGGTGGAGGGGGAAACAAGACTGAGGCCCTTATAAAGTGAAAGGAAATTGTGATTTCCGGTGCAAAGTTTCGCCTTTTCTTTTCTTATATCCTCCACTTGCTGTGCCCGCGGTTTTACCCGCGTTTATGGTTAATGTTATATAGCCTATAGCCTTCCTCGATAAATGGGCTATCTAACACTGAATTAATTTTTAAATCAGACCAGTAGTTCCTGAGATTGGCGCGTTCAAGCAAACAAACAAACTCTTCAGCTTTATAATATCAGTATAGTTTAAGCTAATCCTTCATCTAACCCTACTCAGTTTTACTTTTAGTCAAAGTGGTTCAATATGGTCACTCCTCGGACTCTGCTTACCCCTTCGGGGTTTTCCTGATGTGATGGTATATTATGAACAAGAACTAAATAGCTTATGTTATGCAAATCAAATCAGCAACCACAAGCACCCAAATCCTGAGACAAATTGGCAGGTCCGTTGATCGTGTGGTCAGAGACCCTGGCCGCGAAACTGAGGGTTGCGGGTTCGAATCCCGCTAGGAGCAAATGTTTCGTGTGATGAACATGGACATTTGTACTAGAGTCATGGATGTTTATAAATCTGAGCTAGTATGAGACCGTTCAAGTATTACGTATCGTAACGAGGACCCCCCCCCCCCCCCCCCAATTGCGTTATTGAAACGAGTCACACAATTCAGCGGCATCCAGCAAATAGCGCAGGATCCACAGCAAAATTTGTGCTGGACCCGGCTGGATTTAGTGATGCCGATCGATAGTCTATCGATAGTTGACGTCATATCGATATGCTAACTGATTTTCGAGGTCAACTATCGATAGCGAAACTATCGATAGTTCGGCATCACTTGCTGGATTGTTGATTCAGCATTGCAATCTCTTAGGCTTCAAGTACATGACGCTGGAACTGCACCGGCGCCGAACCGCATTTTTGTGTATACAAATAAATATCGCGCCTGCGCCGCACCGGCGCCGCGCAGTAATCGTTGCTCACTCAGCATCAAAATTAAACACGCGGTCTCGGTGCGGCGCAGGCGCAGTTTTCATTCGTATTTACAAACATGTACTTGAGGCCTTAGGGATTGATATCGACATTGAACCAGCAGATATCGCTGGAACCAGCACAGCAAAAATTTTGCTGGGCCCAGCTGGATGCTAGATCCAGCATTGCAATCCACAGGGGCCCCTGGGCGTGACAGAGGTCCGCGAACCAGAAGTTAAAAAACCCTAAGTTATATCTAAGTAAGTTATATCCACTTACTACATAAGTTAAACTATGTTACCGAAAATAAATATTTTATTTATTTATTTATTTATTTATATTGATTGTGCTTTAGCCCACCATTTTCCGAAAACAAAAATACTGTGCAAAATGCGATCTATTCCGATCTAATACCAACATCTAATACCGAATTAAGGTATCAGTATAATTGACTTGACTGGCTCGATGGCGCATTGGTAGTGACCCTGCCCTATGCGCCAAGAGTTGTGGGTTCGATCCCCACCCGGGACAAACAGTCGTGTGATGAATAATGGTGTTTGTTCTTTGTCTGGGTTTAGTATTCAATATTTATTTAAGTATATATTTGTTAAATACCACTGTTGATTCGAATCCGTAACACAAGTTCTTAAGCTACTTACCTCGGAGTCAGATATTTATTCTATAGATATTTGCATAATTGAATACCTCTTACTACAACCAAATGTAATGTACATTGTACGGACGTTTTATCGCGTATTATGTCATAGAACACTATTTGACAAACATGTGGGCTCCAAGGCCGTAGCGAAACCGCAAGGAATAAAAAAATGTTTAATAATACGTCACCGATGTCGATTGGAGTCCTAAAAAAACTTGTTTTGTAACTGGTAATGTTCAAACTGTATCTCCGTTTTGTTTTATTTATATAGCTTAGCTCATTCAGTAGCTTTGGCCTGCAGCTTCGTTAGTGTGAAATTCGTAATAAATTCTCTATCGTATCCTGTTAGATATTTGATGTATTCTGTGGTAAAAAGTATGTTTTTTTCTCAGGGTTACTTTAGCCTTGCCAAATTCTATTGTACAAGTCACAAAACAGGTGTTTTGTGGTTAAATAGTTTACGTGTTACGACGTAAAAGATAATCAGACAGTCGTACCTACTTTTTTACTTGTCATCGAGCAATTGAAAAGGAAGTGCTATAGTTTTAACAGTTATGTACGTATTATGTTTGTTTTTAAGTTCTACCATGGGGCCGAAACTGATTTTGTTGATTCTCGTGAATAATGTGTCGATCGATCGACATGTTAGTAGGATCATAGCACATAAACTTAATTTTGACCGACTTCATAGGGTTTACTTTCAGGGCGTTTTTTATGTAGTGCTTTCTGTGGTACTATTTACTAATACTAAAATATAAAAAAACGCGTTGACTTGAGAACCCTCCTCCGTTTTTTTCGTTGGTTAATAAAAAGAGAAGTTCTCACTGACATATAGATGCACGCACAGCCGTAACCGCTAATGGTAGAAACGGCAAATTAGGACAATTATTTTGATTCAAAATGCGGACGCACGCTAAGAAGGGATTAAAAAAAATGCAACCCTTAAGGGATGAAATAGGGATTGCAAGTTTGTATGGAAAAACCTTTAAATTAGCAACGATTTTGATAAAACTTGAGATTCATGCTCTTAGAAACATGTCATTAAATACTTGTATTATGGTTTATTGGAATGCACTCTTTAAGGGTGCAAAATAGTGGTTGAAAGTTTCAATGGAAAATATTTAAAATCGGCTTCAATTGCTGTGACGCGATGGCATAATAGACATATTATAGTTAAAGATAACTTCGGAAAAAATAAATGTTCACTTTATTTATGTCCACCCGCGCGAGGTCGGGGAGGCCTGCTAGTACCAAAATTAACTAATCTGTTGGATCAAACCCTGGAAGAGGTTATAGTTCGCAGTATGTAAATCTAATCGAATTAATTGAAACGAGGGTGGAGTAGAGCTCTTTAGCACTTGCCCCTTTCCCCCTTCTTACCCTTTCCTATCGTAAATCGTTCCTCATTCGAAATATCACATTGTTATCACTTTTATGTCTAACATAATCCAGCCGCAGTTCAACAAACCATGCAGAATAAACTCAAATATTTGTCGGGTGAGTGCTCCGTGGCCGAACTGGTGCAGTGGCAGATAAAATGTGTTTAATATCGTTTGTTCAGCTTGTTTGCAGTAGCTTTAGCTGTCTGATTTGTTTTATGTCTGGTTAGGGTACCGACGTATTTGAGAAGGGGGCAAGCAAAGATGCCTTATTCCGCTGCTACTGAACTAATGGTTCAATTTTGCTGACTGCGTATTTTTATCTCATGTGCACAAACATACATTTATAACTTTACGCCAATAATCCCCGTAGGGGTACGCAGAGTCATAGGGGCAGTTAGCCCACTTAACCACATTTAGCTATAAAATAAAACTGGGCTGGGTTAGAGGGATAATTGTGAAATGTGGCAAGTGGCTACGATCAAGTAGGCGACAAGCTAGCTAACCACTTATACCTCCTTCATATTTTTTTATCTAACCCGGCCCAATTTTATTTTTAGCTGAATGTGGTTAAGTGGGCTAACTACCCCTATGACTCTGCCAACCCCTTCGGGGACTACGGGCGTGATGTTATGTATGTATGTATAAATAACTAGCTGTTTTCCGCAACTTCGCCCGCGTAGACTAATATTTCTGTATCCTACAGAAACTGTACATTTTTCCGGGATAAAAAGTAGCCTATACGTTATTCCAGACTGTAATCTATGTCTGTGCCAAATTATATCCATATCCGTTTAGCAAATTTTGCGTGAAGAAGTAACAAACATACACACACACCAAGTCACAAACTTTCGCCTTTATAATATTAGTGTGATTTATTCTATAATATAAATACTTGACGCGCTTGAGTATACCCGACATTCCTAATCTGATCTAGACTAAATAAACTAAGGAGACTTAAAAAATGCTAGCTTATGTAAGATTAGTATAAGTAGTCACAAGATTACGTTGTCGCATGATGAGACACAAAGAGTTAATTATTTATTATGTTTATCAAGCGAGTGACTTGATTAGTCTAGCTTAGTCGTCTCGCGTTAAGAGCGGTGGTAGCTCAATGGTAAGGACACGCGCCTCTAAACCGAAGAGTGCGGGTTCAAACCCGGGCACGTACCTCTGGATTTTTCAAGTCTATGTACGTATTTATACCACTAGCTCGACGGTGAAGGAAAACATCGTGATGAAACCTGCAAAATCAAACAACTTTGGATTTGTAACTATGATCCAAAAATTGTCTGGTTCCCCTACCTTAGGGTTACGAAGGTCAGATCGGCAGTCGCTTTAACGTAATTCAACGGACTCGCTAAATCCTGGATCATGGTCTAAGCGGACCCCGTCTAAACACGGGACATAAGCGTTATGTAGTAGTCGTCTCGCGTTAATATTATGTACTTCTACTAATATTAGTACAACCAGCGCATCAGTAGTAGGCGCCATTAAAAGTGGAACTCATTTTTTAAGTTAACATGTTTGCATATTTCTGTTGAACAATATTAGCTGACATTTTGGCACACAAATATAGAGATATATTATATTATTTATCTAACTCAGGGGTTCCCAACCTTTTAGTGACTGAGGACCTTATTTATATGATATACGGAATTCATTATTGTTTTCAGGGACCACTAGGTCAAAAATGAACTGTTATTCAAAAAGTTGAAGTGGTAGATTCATATTATTAGTTGATTTTCCTGTTGAATTGACGATTTATAAGTGTTTGTTTCAAACCTATTTAAATAAAGAGTATTTTGACTTTGACTTTGAATAACCTTTTTTAAACTAAATCTAATAAAATTATAGATCTTCCGCGGACCACATAATAAGACTTGCCGACCACTGGTTAGTAACCACTGATCTAAAATAACACCTATGAATTACATTAAATTAATATCATCACGCCCTCAACCCCTGAAGGGATTAAAGTAGACAGTGTTGAAGGAACAATTATCTCCATAAATTACATTGATTCGAAATTAAAATTGACTTTGATTCGATGGAATATTGTGAAAAATAGTGACCTTACACAATGTTGGCTAACTCGTCGCCTACACAATCTATTCGATTACTACCCAATACACAATTTTGTCGCCTTTTACGGCGTTCTAAGCATGCGACACAGATGGTATATTATTTTCGAGTCCTAAAACAATAATGGACTCAGACGGGACAATAGTATTGTATGAAAACGTAAGATATAACCCATATTGTCCCGTATGATAAATATTTCTTTTTTGTAGTAAGGTAATATTTTCCGAAACAACTTAACATTTCTTTCTCTATCCCAAATCGTAATGTTACAATCATTTTAATATACTTATAATAAATCTGTAGAGAGGTCAATTCTGTACATGAAATATCTTTTCAAAATAACTATCAGGGGGTGATTAGTGATTGATACTGATGCCAAAAATGCAATTAGTAAAATTTTTGTCTGTCTGTCTGTATGTTCCTTATAGAAACAAAAACTACTTGACAGATTTTAACGAAACTTGGTACAATTATTCTTCATACTCCTGGGCAGGTTATAGTATACTTTTCATCACGCTACAATCAATAGGAGCAGAGTAGTGAAGGGAAATGTTTGGAAAACGGGAGAAGTTACTCCATTTTTTATGCTTCCGTCGCGTGTGCAGCCTTAATGGTTAAAGTTACATAGAAATCATGTATGACGGAAATAGTCTTTATAATATTAACCATAAACGCGGGTGACATCGCTGGCACAGCTAGTTTTAATTAAATCCATGACTCTTAACAATATGATTAGACATGGAGAAGCTACTAACATTACGTACATACATACATAACATCACGCCCATAATCCCCGTAGGGGCAGGCAGCGAGTAACATAGGCTATTGTTTATCCCCGTATTCCCGGGTACGGGAACAATGCGGGGCATTGCTATCTGGTAGATAAATTACAACTTTTTTATTTAATTTATCAACTATTTACGTATCAACAGCTATTTGAAACTTTATCGATGTAACTGGTGTGCCATAATAACTTTGAATTCGTTTAGATCAACACCAGTTATAGACGTCAATAGAGCACTGTGCTGCACACGTGTCAAGTCAAGTGTCAAATGCATCTGACCGAAACTAAAGGGGCCTGTTCAGACAGTAGTTAATAGACGATGACATCGCTTGTTTACCACGTTAGTATTTCATTTTTCTAGCTATGTCCCGTGTTTAGACGGGATCCGCTTACACCATGATCCAGGATTTAGCGAGTCTGGTAATTACATTGAAGCGACTGATCTGACTTTCGTAACCCTGAGATAGGGGAACCAGACAATTTTGGATCATGGTTACAAATCCAAAGTTGTTTGAATTTGCAGGTTTCATCACGATGTTTTCCCTCACCGTCGAGCTAGTCGTATAAATACGTACATTGGTTTGAAAAATCCAGAGGTACGTGCCCGGGTTTGAACCCGCACTCCTCGGTTAAAAGGCGCGTGTCCTTACCATTGAGCTACCACCGCTTTTACGTTTAGTATGATAACTATCTAATATCTACACCAGATATGCTCAAGAGCGTTCCGCGGAAATGAAAATTGGTACTGATCATTATCAATAATATACTAAAGGGGTATTTCAAAGCTCCTGGAGGGAAACCGTTGAAAGTTGAATAATGCCTGCGCCCTGAACATTGCGAGGAAAATAATAAAGGAAAATTCGAAAACGGGGCTTTACGAATGAGGGTTTTCATACATACATACATACATACATAACATCACGCCCATATTCCCCGAAGGGGAAGGCAGAGTCAAAGGGGCAGCATGCCCCTTGCAAATACCATCCAAATACAAATAGGCGTATAGTTAAAATACTAAGTACTACTGTATGTTGATGTTCTGTGAAAACTTGTATTTCAACACGTTTACAGTGTGACGTGTGACGTATAATGAAAAATGAAAAATGATGAATAATTCCATTAGTATTGCCCTCGAAAGTGCAAAAGTTATATTATATTTACTTCCGTAATGTAATACTAAGTGTTTTGTGAGTATATAATATCTACTTACATTGTACTTAGTGCTATTGTTTTCATTGTGTTTTAGATGAGTTCACGGACAGTCGGAAAATTTAGTTAACATTATAGATAGATAGATAGATAGATAAAGCCTAATATGCATATTTGTTTGTAATGGGTTTTTTTTACTCAAAAAACTTTTATAGTCTGTAAGTTAAAGTATCAAAAAATATTGAATACGTATTTTTTGTTTCATCTAATACTCGAAAAATTACAAAAATACAGCGCTTTAAGATTTAAAATGGGGCGCTTTACGTCAATTGGACGGTAAAGTTTTACACACCTAGTGACGTCACGCGGCACTTTAATGCGCTGTATCTTCTATTTTTGGTTTGCAAAAGAAAAAATGCGTAAAAAATATTTTTCTGTAATCTCAATAATGGACTAAAAAAATTTAATTAAAATAGCGTAACATAACAACATAAACATAACATCATGCCCATAATCCCCGAAGGGGTAGGCAGAGTCAACGGGGCAGCAGGCCCCTCTAACCACATTCAGTCAAAAGCAAAAAGTAGTGACAAGCGGCTAGCTCGTCGCTTACACAATCACATACCAACAAACAATCCCAAATACCATTAGTCGCCTTTTACGACATTCTAGGCAAGGAATACTGTTGTATGGAGCGGTGGTAGCTGTATCTCCAAGTTCTCGCTAAAAGGATGCATCAAAACGTGTCCAGCTGGTTGCCACATTCCTCTGCGCACGCGCACGCCAGAGAAGTGATCCGCCGCGGGAATTGCTCTCAATTACCGACACTTAACACCTGACCCGCCGTAGCGCCGCGGAACTGCGCATTGTGGCGTGAGTGATAATATCGACACTTGACGATATTATTAGATACTATCTGACTCCTCTGGCTTTGCTTGCACGCACACGCACTTGTGGATTTTTGAAAATCTCTTGTCTCATCCACTCACTCACATTACTGTTATGATTAAGGGCGTGAGTTTAATGAGTAAGAGTTATTACAAGATCGAAGAATTCCTAAATGACAAGGATTTATGGTTAACTTCATAATTAAGTGTTCATCTGCAGTAATATCTAGTCTAAGTGTAGATTAATTAAAATTACAAAATTGTATAATTGGCATTTACAAGAGTAACTATCGAGTTTCTCGATAGAACCTACCTTTAGAACCGGTGTTTCTTTATTCTTTTTTGTTTTTGTATATTGACTATTTATAATATATAAATAAAGATTGATTTGAATTTGAATTAACTGTGTGGATATTTTCACTAATCATTGGGGACCAGGAAAATGCGAAGTGTGCCGCGCTTAGCACCTCACGGCTGACTCGGCGCCGGCCATTTTGATGTGCACATCATTTTGGGTTACCTCTACAATTTTTGGACTAACCAGGGCCGTATTTTGGGCAGGGCAACCGGGGCTACAGCCCCGGGGCCTTCACAAAATAGGGGCCAGTAGAGACTTTGAAAAAAAAAAAAACAAATTCAGACTAGTAAACACTAGTAAACAACTTTTCGTTTCAGATAATTCTTGTTTCTTATTATATTTACATGTTTGTTTAATAATAAAATAATCTATACTTGGTTTCACAATAAATTATTCTAGGAAAACTTTTCCGTTTTTATTTGGAAAATAATTTAGGGCCAGGGGGCCACTCCTTTGTTGTCCAGAGGCCTCCAGACCTCTAAATCCGGCATTGGGGTTAACACTTTTGGATTAATCCCTGAGTTACTGTGTTAGCGACCGAAAAATGCGCATCCCCAGGTTTTATACCACCACAAATATAGCATTAGTAATTTTCATTGGAAATTGAAGAGGATCAACTACGGCTTACTGAAACCAAATTAATGAAATTGGTTAGGATGCTTACCCATCCAAAAACCGCCAGCTGTAAACGCCGCTTAACTTTATATAATTCTGACTGACTCGATGGCGCATTCGGTAGTAACTCTTCCCTATGCGCCAAGAGTTGTGGGTTCGATTCCCACCCAGGACAAACATTCGTGTGATGAATACTTGTGTTTGTTCTGTCTCTGTGTGAATGTAATACCACTGTTGATTCTGACATCCGTAACACAAGTGCTTAAGCTACTTACCTCGGTATCAGATCAATGTATGTGATGTAGTGTGATATTATTATTATTAATTAACGTGGCCACTATGCCACGAGCACGTCTCACTACGCACCGGCTGATTGCCAATTGCCTCCTATTGAGCGGTGCAGTCCTGTGACGTCACGCGCAATGAAGATTGACGATGTAATATATCCGGAACGCTGATTTGTGTCGCGTGATGTTTTAAACAATAGCCGAGGTGGTAGCTTAGTGGTTAGGACTTGGATACGAGGGATGCTGGTTTCAAATGCCCAATAGGCCCGTTGGTCGAGCGGTCAGAGACCCTCGCCACGAGACCGAGGGTCGCGGGTTCGAATCCCGCTAGGGACTATTGTTTCGTGTGATGAACATGGACATTTGTACTCGAGTCATCTATCCGTTTGCCTAGTATCCATAGCACAAGCACAAGCTTAGTGTGGAACTAGGGAATTGGTGTGTGAGTCTGGAGAGTTTATTTATTTATTTAATGTGATAGTTCTTTTGCAAATTCCTTATGTAAGTGACCAGATAAAAACCAGCACCCCTCAGACGTGAGATGGTCTATTCCAATCATTGCTAAATAGATAATATGTTCTTATATATAAAACTCGTGCCATAGTGTTTGTTGTTGAACTCCTCCGCAACGGCTCGATCGATTTTTGTGTATTTTGTAGGTTTTGAGTAAAGTTGACCTTATTAGATACTCAGTTTGTAGCTAGGGAATTAGTATTTAGGTCTGAAGAATAATTAGAAAGATGATGATGATAAATAGTTCCTGAATAGCAACGATCCTTGGTCAAAGTAAAAATATTCTTTATTTATATAGGTTTCTAAGAAACACTTATAAATCGTCATAAACTGTTAAAGATATATGATCCTACCACCCCGGTTCGGAATGTTGCATCTACCGAGAAGAATCCGGCAAGAAACTCGGTTATTACTCTTTTCAACAACAGTATTAACAAAGTTGTAAGAATCATATTTAACTTTAAACCATGTTACAAAGTGGGCCTGGTATTAAATAAGAAAATATAATTTTATAATTACTAGGAAAAAAAATTAAAAATGTAAAAAAAAGGACACAGGACAGGACAGAAAGAAATGGAAAGAATTGGGGAAGACCTTTGCTCAGCAGTGAGACACAATAGGTTTAATAAATAAAAAATAAAAAAAAAGAATGACCCGACCAAGGTAAGATATTAATGATGAGCCGTTGTTGTCGTCTGTTTCAGAGTCGAACAGGATGTGGGCGAGCGCGTCCTTCGTGGGGGTGCTGATTATCATCGGACTTCCCCTATGGTGGAAGACCACGGAGGTCTACAGGTATACCGGCTTATTTTATGACCTGACTTCAGCCTGGCGAGGTAGGCAGAGAGAACATAGCGCCGTATGACGCGGCCCTTACACACTCGCTTCTCTGACACACATAATTATTTAAGCTTCTGGTAACACTCGACCAATTTGGTCGTTTCTTTTATAAACTGTTGATGGCGCATCCGGTAGTGACCCTGCCCCATGCGCCAAGAGTTGTGGGTTCGATTCCCACCCAGGACAAACATTCGTGTGATGAATACTTGTGTTTGTTCTGTGTCTGTCAATATTTAAGTATATATTTGTAATACCACTGTTGTTTCTGATATCCGTAACACAAGTGCTTAAGCTACTTACCTCGGAGTCAGATCAATGTATGTGATGTAGTCGGATATTTATTATTATTATTATTTATTATAATACATAATTCTTAAAACATTTTTTTTTGTGTAAATAAATAAATAAGGTTTCATAAAATAGCAATTTTGTAATAGGAGAGATTCCTTACTTAAAGATTGTTTTTGACAGTATAAATGCAAAAACTGAAGTCTTTTTACGTTTTTGCATGAGTACGGCAAAGACATAGTTTACCTATAGACAATATATGTTATCTCAAAAAAAAAAATATCCCGCAGGAGATAGTAAAGTTTCTGTAACAGACCTATTTAAATGCGGAATGATCCGCGTTGAATAGATACGGTGAACGACTCATTTTATAATATTAAGTGCCCTAATGATGTAGGTACATTTAATATATACTTAAGTTCCTAATATCCACTCCATTATTCCAGGGTGGCTCTCCCTTACGACAAGATCAGCGAGTTCAGCAGTTCACCCGACGTGGTTGCGGCTCACCTGACCGTGCTGGCCAACGATGACGCCACCGCCACGGTGGTCGCCAACATCATAGAGAAGGCTTTCCAAGATGATGGTACGAATCAGCCTAAGATCTGGCTTATATTTCTTTTTATCGTGTATCCGATCAAAAGCATGTTTTCATCGGCAAGTTCAGTACTCTCATCGAGTATATTATATACTAGCTGTGCCAGCGTGTCACCCGCGTTTATGGTTAATATTATAAAGACTATTTCCGTCATACATGATTTCTGTGTAACTTTAACCATGAAGGCTGCACACGCGACGGAAGCTTAAAAAATGAAGTAAATTCTCCCGTTTTCCCAACATTTCCCTTCACTACTCTGCTCTTATTGATTGTAGCGTGATGAAAAGTATACTATATACCTGCCCAGGAGTATGAAGAATAATTGTACCAAGTTTCGTTAAAATCCGTCGAGTAGTTTTTGTTTCTATAAGGAACATACAGACAGACAGACAGACAGACAACAATTTTACTGATTGCATTTTTGGCATTAGTATCGATCACTAATCACCCCTGATAGTTATTTTGAAAATATATTTCATGTACAGAATTGACCTCTCTACAAATTTATTATAAGTATAGATTTCATCACTACTCATCGAGTATATTTATTATTTGTAACAAGTACATAGTCGATTGAACAATTTCGAAAATTTCGTTTTCCCTTAAGGGACCGCTCCACTCGTTCTACCTTCGAACTGGCTGAATAGAGAGAGACTGACGAGACTTTAATTCCCAGAGATCATAAAGCTGGACATCAAAAAATTAATCCTCCCGACGACCTGCACCTCGTTCTCGAGTCGTCCGCGTCGGAGGCGGACGCAGTGGACGCCGTGGCCTCCCGCTATGACCTGCAGCAGCACGACTCGTTCTACGTGGTGCAACGCGCACGGGGCGCCGCCGCCTGGCTGGGGGACGAGAGGGTCATGTTCTTTAAAGATGCTAAGGGTGAGATTTATATGAATAGATTTTTTGAATTGCCAGAAAGATTGCTTTTTATTGCCTTAATGTAGACGTTCCTCGTGATACATGAATATAATTTATACCCGATAAAGTGTCATATTTTTTAAGTAAAGGGGTTTATTGAGCTTATGCTGGAGTTATTCTGATCCTAGAAATTTGGCTACCTACCCTTTGGGGATTGCGGCGTAATAGTTTGTCACAATAAAGGGATGGGTGTTATATGGACACCCTTCTTTAAACGCCTCACATAATTTAAGAACGCATATCAATAACGAGACAGTTTGTACAGGCTCTGTTAAAACCATCTGTCTTGTTCTCCAGGGTCGCCCGTCGCGGCGAAGGCGCTCAAACAGTGGTGTATCAGTCAGAGGTGTTGCACGGCGCGCGCGCCGTGACCGCGGACGCGGCGCGGCGCACGCGCACGCCGCCCGGTGCCAACCGGCACGTCGTGCTGTC